>JAOEFI010000003.1:46933869-46956253 GCA_034621735.1 Anopheles plumbeus
AATGAAACCAAATAATATTTCTCTAACAAAAAATGTTTAGTAAAAAAAAACCTTCATGATGTTGCAATTGTTGTTGAATTATTGTAATTTCAAAAAAAAAATTTGTATTTGCTACCATTGCCAGTTCCAATGAGCCAAAATACTACATGCTAAAGTATTAGAGGAGATTGTTGAATGCCGACGGCATTTTTCATTTTCGAACCGCATTCTTCCGTCGGCCTGTTGCCGAGATTCTTTGCGGAGCAAGCGAGACGAATTTCAATTCGAGATGAGTGGGAATTGTAAAACCCGGCCCTGATTGCCTCTTGGTATCGATGATCGCGCCATCCTACGAGAATAATAACGACCTTGCCTGGAATTCCTGTAAGCAACTGTCGTAACAATTATGAGAACGATCTGAAAATCCTTTTAACTGCGGATTGACGACGCCATAATTGCGTTTACTCTCTACAGTTTACCCAGCGCTCCCTTCGGCGCCATGGCCATCGTCTTTATCGTCGCTCGTAAGCGCCAAACCGCACACAGCCACATTATACACACACTTACACAGCGGCCTCGTCGGCATAACGCAACCGACAGCAGGCAAGCGGCAATCGACGCCCCACGTTTCGGAAGGGAAGAACTACACCCCTCAGGACATCCATTCTTCAACTCGAACAGACCGGCCATACTTGCGTGCTGCTCCGCAGCGCGGCCATACTGAATCCCGCGATGGCTGACTCTCGCGTCGAATGTCCTTTCTACCATGCTCGAGAACTCGCGGGCCACGCACACATCGAAGTGTCGGTTCTCAGCGCACTCGTGTGGTCTCTCATTACCACATGTCCTTGTGCCTCTTCTTGGCTGTCCCCTCGTCTACGCAACAGGGAGGAGCAGTTAACATTGTAAATCTCACACGCGGCGGAGAATCCCGACTGCGCTGACCGAATAACTCACTCAATGGCGCACACACGTGTGTGCCGGCACTCATCGGCGGAGGAGAGAGTCCTGCCGCACCACCGGCACCTCCCCGCACGCTTTAAGAGGCGGACACTTTTATTGCGGTACGCGTCATCGCAGTCACTCCGTCCTGGTCGCGCCGGCTGATTTACGAGGCGGCCGATGGACTTGCCGTCCTTATTATTTCCCCATCCGTGTGGCCACGCAGCTGTGTGTGGGTGCGCCTGTTGTCGGAACACGCACTCTCGGTCGGACTCGTGGCCGTGTGTTGGTGCCGACCTCATAAAGTATCTGCTGTCGGCCATAAAGCATTTTAATAGGTTCTCTCGCGCCCCGAAAACCCATCTCCGTCGCACCCACACTCACGCACACACTCCGTGTGCTGCTCTCTGTCCCTCCCGCCAGGCATCGGTCAGCTGCGCGTGATCTGCGTCAAAGCACACGCTGGAGCCAGCAGCAGCAGCAGTGCTGGCCACGCGGTGTTCCAAGCGTGGCATGAAAGTGAAATCTTCAGTACGCCGTTGGTCCTTCGCGTTCGCTCGACCGGCGGCATTCTGCGAACCACAACCCGACCATTCCGTGCGACAGTTGGCGGAAACGACAACAACACTCGTCTTGGCGTGGCCCCCGCGAAGGCCGGGGGGAGCCAGCGGGCTGTAACTTCCCACAGGGCGAGGGCGCATGGGGCCGGGAACGCTCCGTGTAGCTTTTTGGGTTTTGGGATGATTAATGAATCAGAAACTCTTTCCAGTGTCGCAAGTTTTGCGGAGGGGTCTCTTCCATTTTCCCGTTCGGCAACCGTGGCCCCGTTTCGACGGAAGACGACGGGCCCAGCGACGCGGTTTCAGCGGTGAGGGCGTATAAAATATTCTAAATGAAGCATATTGTGGATGCGAACTGGTGACGAATTTATGAATTTAAACTAATTATTTCCTGCATTTGCATTATTTATTTATTGCACGCTTCTCACACACTTTGCTCACATCACGGTCCGCGTGACACGCAGAGTATGCCAGATGCGATCGGGATGCTATTTGTGAAATTACTCATTACCAGGAGATCGTACAGAGGCGGTGTAACAATCCTCACCATAATCACGGAACAAAGATCTACTCCGACGAGCAACGTGGCTCGGCGAAAATGTCGTAAATCGACGAAAAACATCGCCCGAACATATTTCCTTCGGAATTGTTTTATTATGCGTGAGGATTTGATTTAATGACTTCATTTCGCGCGATCAGAACTCAATTCAAGCCAAGTGACATGAATAATGGATGTATCCACCCCGCGGTCCTGGCAGAGCCAGGCTTGAATCGTAGGCCGCGGGCTTTGGAGGGCTTGGCCATAGCACACACGCGTTGGCTGGTGCTTTAGTGTTAGGTGTTTCCCTTTTGTGGCATGTTGTTTTCTTTCTTTTTTTGACAAACTGTGCTTCCCTTTTTTACTTCACCTTCTTTTGAAGTTTGGTGCGCAGTTTGGCATTTTGGGAGCCGCTATTTTGATTGAATGATTAATGAGCTGGAATTGGTAGGGAACCGGTTCCCAATGCGGATGGCTTAGATTGGGCCGAGATATTCCCAATTAAACACCAACCGAGCAGATGGTAATCGGTAACAGTCCATACCTCGGCAAAAGGACATCTAATAGGCATGAGAATATTTTTATTGCTATTATATTAGTTCTTGCTGGGTGAAGTGTTTGCGTTTGCTCCTTTTACTCAAATCCAACAGTAGGCACCACGTTTTACTACGTTTTTTTCCTATTTACTGAGGTTGTTCACACGAATCAGAAACATTTCTATTGAACTCTTTGTTTGTTCAGGTGTATATCGAAAGTTTTTCGAAAAACATGTGTTAGCTGTTCTGAATACTCTGGATAAATGAACATGATTTCTTCACAAAATAATATGGTAAGAAGAATGTGTTATTGCAAAACACAAACTTCGTTAAGTACTGCGAAGGATCAACCCGATCATCCAGGGGGATGATTTTACATGTGTTAATCGGTTTGTATGAAAAGTGACACCAGTATTTGCCCCCAATCATGCACTATAATCCTTTGTTTTAGTGTATCATGCGTCGCGCTACGACCATTTGCACTGAAACATTTTTAAACTCAAAACAATATGAAATTCAGACGATTCGCATTCGAAATTGTATCACCGTTTTTTTAGGTTGTATTTTTTCATCTATTATACCCAATGACGCCACATAATGCAACGTATGCTTGAAAACTTTGTCCCAGGAATCATTACAAGTCTGGCAACCATTCAGAAGGCGCTTCGAGTACTGGAACGTTGATAAAGAAAAGCACATCTCTTACATTAATTGTTAGAAGCATTTTTATTGCAACAATTCCGAAAAGATGATGCTAATAATTTATTAAATTGAATGCATAACATTTAACACAAAGAAAAACAGGAAAGTTTTGTATTTTTCGAAACAGAAACCCTCATTACATGTATTGTATGAACGAAGTAAAAGAAACACTGAAGCTGACTCAATGAATTATCCAATCTCTTGCGATATATTTCACCGAGATACGTGTAGCAAACGTTCTTCTAAACTCCTGGCCAACGTTTCCATAGCTTTAAATATTTTTTTCCTTCTTCCATACAATGTAGAATTACGATGCTCAACGTAGAAAACTACTGGGACATATCTCACGGAGGGGAAAAAACACGACATTCTTAAATGTTTCAAATTAACGACGAACAAATTAGTGGTGTTTATGTAGGTGGTTTCCTTGTTTATATGTATTCGATCATTTGTACCTTTTGTTTTATTGCTGGCGTTTTACTGCTGTTGGCGCGGCCTTTGCACCGTCTTACAAGGCTTGCCACACATCGATTCCATCTGGACACTCATGTCCAATAGAGGCTGCAGAGCGAAAAAGTACGCTTTTTCCTTCCTTTTTTGTGTTTTCTTTATTTACTCCATCCGGGATGCACGACGATCGTCGTTAAACGGTAGCCAATCTTTCTCCAAATGCAATACCGGCCGGTGGGATAAAGCGGCCCTTATAAATTATGCAGTTTTTACAGGGTTTCTGCGACTCTATCTTACTCCGAACGGAACGGTCCGCAACAAAAGCGGAAACGTTAGCAAAGAAAAACTCATCGAACAAAGCGAAAAGCGGGACAATGCCGCAAAAAAAAATTACACAAAGTGTCAACTGATCTTTTTTCTTTTTTTTCGAGGCCGGTGTTCGGAGAGATATTCGACGGGATTGCTGCTTCCTTATGGCATTGCTGGCATGCCAGTGAGGCGAAAGTCGCGTGTGACAACTGCCGCCACGATTGACGACTAACAAATGGATAAAACAAAAGGCGCTCCACTTGATTGAGGAGGTTGATTGGGAAAATGGACGCGCTTACCGAAGGACTTGGTTCCACTGGCCCGTCAAGCTTCGTTCGTTCTGTTAATTCGAGCGTTGTGCCGCTTCGGGCTCTTTTCCTTCAAATATATGGTTTCATCATTTGATCTTCATCACTCCAGTTCCAGCTTCGATTGATGGCCGTGCATCTGCAACACTTGTTTTGTCACTTCTCGCGCCTTGTGTCCTTCTAGTAGAAAATTGTCGTCTGTGTGGCTGATGCACATCCCATCCACATGAAGACGAATAACATTGGAGGAGAGTAAACGGACGTTTATTTGCGCAACAAGAAAGAGTTCGTTTGAAGATAACATTTGTCCATCCATTGTATTTGAGTTCATTTGGCATTTCACAACATAGTAATTTTTATTACTTGAATAATATACACAAGTAGAAATTATTCAACAAAACTTCAGTAATTATCCTTATACAAACTAATCTGGAAAACCTCAATTGTCATCAAAAACAACTCTTTGGTAAAATTCGTTAGTTAGAATTAAAACTTTATTTAGCACGTGTTCGAGATACGCAAGTTTAAATCGATCTGGCAAAGGAAAGACATACGATAAAAAAAACGATGCAGGAATAAAGAGTAATTTACGTTCTATCCACCTTCGCATCGGCCACGGCACCACCTGGATACCTGGATACCTGGATTCATGATGGAATATTTATAATGTGTGAAAAATATTACCCCTCGTACCGCACCGAATCCTGCGCGAAGCGTATGTGAGCTGAGCGATCACAAGTGCCCTTGCATTGCGGGATCTTCTTCTTGCACAGTTCGTTTGCTTGATCGAACGATTCGTGGGGAGATATCTTGGGAGTATGACGGGTAGGGGAAGAAAAAGATGAAGGAAAGCGTTTCTCATCCCGATCACATAATAGTCTCATAAATAAAATAATATTTATTAAGATAAATAAAGTCATAATAATAATCTTATATTTCCCCGTTCTAGCGACCTCCTCCGTCCGATGGTGCCCCAGTCACTGGCCTTAGCCCTTAAGCTTCGTTCTGCCCGCGACGGAGGTGGCTTCCATTCCTCGCACTCGATTCGGATTCGGTTGGTGCCGATTTCTTTTTTGCGAACGCTTAAACGAGGATATGGCCCCTTCGAGAATGAATAACGGAGAGGAGCAGTAACGAAATCCAGCTCGCAGGGAAAACGCCTCGGCCGGAGCCTTCCTTGCAGTGCGAACTGGTTAGTCGGGCATCTGATAGACGGCGCATTTCGCTACAGTTATGCGGCATAACTTATTTATTTGTTTTGTACTTTAACATTTATCACGCAACGTCTGGCGAGGTGAGGTACCGGGCCGACCTATTCTCTGGCGGTGAAGAATGATTGTTTTGGAACATGATCGAGTGCAGAAAGTTTCCGATTTCGCGGCACTGCCGGGCCCTCGTACGTATACCATTCGTCTCCGGCCGCGCTCTCGAGTTGAAGATGGTGAAGCCCAATCTCCCCTCGAGCAGCGGGCCAAGTAAAACAGAACAAAGCTCAACGCGCAAACTCTTAACCGAACTCGAAAAAGGCGAGCGAACGAAAACAAAAAAAAAAAACACACACGAAATCAAACTCGACTATTCGCTCCAGAGTAAGAAATTATTCTCAAAACGAAGATAGTTCAACGCTCGTCAACCAACTCAAGACGGTTCCGAGAAGATGGCTCGGGGTGGCGAGAAGCGAGCCCAGGATGCCCAATGGACGTGTCTTGGACACGAACAAGACTTGAGAAGAAAAAAAACCCGGGGACGCTAGTGGGAGACCGACTGCGACGTCGTACCTTGGGAAACACATACACAAACACACAGATAAAATGCGCCGAGAAAACGTGCGAGACTCTCCGGCCTCGAAATCCATGGAATCCATCCAAGAGTTTCGCTTTTCGGTTTGGTGGTGCCCGCCTTTCAGCTCGCACCCGGATAAGGCCAGGGACAGCCAGAAAGAAAAATCTCAAATAAAAATTGCCGACACACTCTCCCCATATATCTTCCAGATCCTTCATAAATCACAATGTAATCCCTCATGCTGTACGGAAAATAATGTATAACAGCAAATATTGTATCACACACAAACTTCTTCCCCATTCTTGAGCCCGATCCTCTTGAGAACTCTCCACCCCGCATTGCCTCCCTCTTGCACCCCATCTTGCCTATCGGGCCTGGCCACAAATACACCGTTCGCCCTGGCTGGCTGCGCCATTGCTGCCAGCGAAACAAACACACGAACGCAGCCACTCGGGGCCCAATTTCGTTGGGGAAGAGCATTTTCGACATTTTCGGGAAAGCACCTTTCGAAGTCCTTCCCCGGTCTTTCTCCGCTTTCACGCTGCCTGTCCCATTCCCCGGTGGCAGACTCATTCGACCCTTTATAATTCGGAACTCGACCCCACAAAGGCAGCAGCGCCCAACGCTACGCACCATAGATCCGCCCTGGGATGCTGCTGAGCGGGAGCGAGAGAGAGAGCGAGAGAGAGTCGGAGTTGGATGCTTGATTTTCTCCCCTTACCCCGTGCCGTGTGGTAACCGATTCCTCTCGGTTTCCGGGGGTCGTTTTTCCACCGCTCCAGATGCTGCGCCCGGAAAGCGATCCGTTGCTACCGGTGCTCTTGAAATTCTGCCCAGCCATTCGTTTTGTGTTCCAACCTGACATCGGTCCCCACCCACCCGGCCGTCTCCACCAACGCCGCTGGGCCTGTGGTAGACGATAAATATTGTACCACAGCTTGCTATTTATTCACAACCATCAGCGTCACCGTGGCCGCTGGAACGGGCGACTGTGGAACACCCGGAGAAGCCGGCCACGCTCCACGCTTGTCTCGTCGCGCGTAGCCGCGCCCGGCCCGAAACGACGCATTACACAGGCACTTAGGGCGGGAACACCCGTTGCAGGTTGCACTGGAGGCCGGTGGGATGAAAAACTTCTCTTAATTTTCTTCCGGATCGTCCTTTCGTCCGAGCCAGTTCCGCTTCGGCTTTCCCTAAACCTTCGCCGAACGGAGCCAATCGAACTATCGACAAAAGACATCGGTCTGCCGCTTCGCACCGGCACTTGCTCGGGACATCCTCTTCGTAGGCGGACGAACCATCATTATCATCATCGTCGTCGTCGTCGCACTCCATGAGGCAATAATTGGAATTATTAGTGCCCCGGATTTCACCTGCTGTGGCGAAGCAATTATAGCAGATCCTAGGGAGATGGCTGGTGCATTCCAGCGAGCCCTTAAATGAGGGGCCAGAATGAAGAAACGGTTGTTTTCACTTATCAAATTACATCTACCCGGGAAGCGACGGAAGTAGCCCGTGGGTCAATGCTGCAAGGTTCAAGCATGGTTGCCTGCTGTGAACTTTTTTCACACTTTGCAGAAGAAATTTCGGGAAGTTTAAAAAACCGAAGAGCTTCATAACCGCAGTTTTTGTTAGCTTTGTTTCGGTTGTTAAGTTTTAGTACCTAAGAAATTGTTTTTTATTAGTTTATAAATGTCTGTTGATTAGGCGTGGCCAGTTAGTATACAAATAGTTTTCACTAGCTGTATTTATGGTTTAACGATTAAATTAGGTTAGGTTCATTTGACTGTTTGGTTCTGTTTAGCTCTAGTTAGATCATTTTGTTTCTACTTTAATATTAGGTTTGACGCGGACCTGTTTTCTTAGGTTGTTAGGTTACTGTTAGGTGCTTTTTGTTGTTGCTATTTATTCATTTTTTTTCTCTCTCGTGTTTTTGTTCTTAAGTTAGGAGGTTGTTAGTCTTGGCGGACAAATTGAAATTGAAATAAATAAATAAATAAACGAATAAAATCATACGTGTAGGTGTTTATCGCAACACAGTTCCACAACGGTATCGGCTTCCATGGAATCGCAATATATATATATATTTTGTATGAGACAATCGTTTTGAATAAATTTTTGGGTAAGGCACACATTTTCTGCACAATCCGCAACCTTGTAGGTTACAAACAAAGGTTATTTTTTCAAGGACTTTTCGGGCCGGCAAGGTTTTTTTTTTTAAGACAACCTGTTCAGACTGGTTTGCAAGCGTTTGCTTCCGTTGCTAAAACAGGCCATGCAAAAACGGATGGTGTCACTTGCTCTCCAACAAGAGACCTCCATTATGTTCAGGGTCAGATCCTACCAAGGCATGGAAATAAATAAATATTATTTGCCAACCAGAGAAAGGTGATCAGAAGAAAGGCCATAAACGGTTGTTACACGAAATGTCACAACGTACGGTTATATAATAGTTTGCAATAATTTTGCACATGGTCGGTTTTTGTCGTGTCACGCTCACGTAGCTCAAGGTTAATGATTATGACTCTGGCTGGTACCTGTTCGGCCAGATTTTTTTTTTCTGGGTACCGGTGGAATAAGAAGCATTTACTTGTTTCGCACGGGGTACAAATGGATGTAAGATGTGTCCAGTGCCTGTAAAAGCCTTGAGGGAATTCTGCTGAAAAACCAGACGAAATGTACGCGTTCTGAAATACATCACAACGTCAGGTTCCTCCGACAGCGAAGCAGAAGCATTAGTCAAAAGGCGCGAGCTTGGGAGTGTCTTAGCGTGTTCTTTCAGCTCCATAAGTTACAACGATCGTCAGTGTCTACCTCGGCTTCGAGTCGATCGAGACACCGTTTCGGTGCGCCCGAGTGAATCAAGCAGGCAAGTGGCAAGCGTCCTCGTAACTTGTCGAAGAAGATAGCAGGGTAGGAGCGAGATAGAGAGAGATAGGGAGAAAGAGCAGGAGCGAAGGGAAGAGAGGAAGAGACGGGCGAAAAAAGGATCCGGGAATGTTGCCACACGAGATGATTTATGAATAAATTCTGATTTATTATCAAAACAAGCATAGAGAACCCCAAATGACGACGAATTCCGAAGAAGAGGCGATTATGTGACTGTAGCGTTTAAGGCCGTCGCAGAACTGGATCTGGAACCGGGTGTACCAGTAGTGCCCGGCTACGGGGTGGGTAGACCACAGGAAGGAAGAGATACCACACTAGGCCGGAACGACGATACGCAACGATACGAAACGACGATCGCAACGTTGCCCACGACTGCCCGCAGAACCGGCGACGAACACTCGAGGCTTGACCGGTCGGACCGTCGGCCCCTGCTCGACAAGTCCCGAGAACCGAGTCACAATGGCGTGCTCGCGGTGTTCGAGAGCAGACGAGGATCACCACCAAGAAGAACGTTGAAAATAAAAATAAATCAAAACACCTTTCTCCGCTGTTTTGTTTTAAAGCCGAAGTTCTAAAGAAGCTCCATGTCCCAAACAGGTCGGCCCTGTGTACCTCGTGCATTTTAGGTTTGTTTTACCCTCCGTCTCAGGACGGAGCGCCAGAGAGCAGTGCGCGGAACGACTCGTCGAATCTAACACAGCCAATGAGTTTTTCTATTCCAGGTCGAATACAATGAAGCAGGACCGGAGTGCCAAATGTGAACGTAATAATGTCCAACAAACGAACGAAGATTAGCATCAGCGATTACGGGTTTGGTGGAATGGTGGACGAAGGCAAACTGCTTCATAAATGTAACAATCTGTTTCTGTGAAATCAAAATGCTAGAACGATGGTACGAGATTTTCCGTGCGTACCAAAGCAGTGACACATTTTATAAAGTCGTTGTTGTTCTGGTTGTTTTTTTTTTAAATTCCAATTCAACATCATATTGACGACAACAACCTTCCCTAACGTGGATGTCGTTCCATAGACTGGAGACGTCTGAGACCCACCTGTTGACCGTTTCTGGAAACAATACATAAACTCCCAAATGCTAATATGGGCAGCGAGGCATAGTGACAACTCACACTGCAACCATTTACAACATTCCCAGTGACCCAGCTATGGACAATACTGTTTCAACTGAACATTGAAGTCCATTTTCACGAAACTGTGTCTGTAGTGAGGTTCCGCATGGTCGACAGGCAAACTCTTGCAATGTTTTATACCTTTTCGAAACATGAATTAAATTGAGGCCAACTATTTTCGTGGAGTCGAAATCGGATTCAAAAACTGTTTTATTTATTTCGTTACGAATCGAAATGATATTATGAATCACGACAACATATTTAGTTGGTTTTTATTAAGACCTTTGAGAACAATTCCATAAAACCTACAATGTTTAGAAACATTTCTGATGCCGATGATTATTGTATAACTTTTCGATTGAACCGAGAACTAAAAGGTATTCTTTTCTAAACTTAGGAATCAATTGTATATCGTTCCAAAGGTCCACTCACTGATCTGTTATCAATGGCAACCTCGTGGCACGTCACGTCAATTTTCCACATCACAGCATATCACTCTCGACCACGTTTTCCTGTCTGTCGACACCGCCCGGCGCCCGGCGCTGAATAATGATGATCCGTAGGAAGTTACAATAAATTTTCATTAAATTTACGCGACTGAAAGGAAAATTTAGCACACGGACGTGCTCTCGCCAAAAATTCCGCTGCCGAATCCCTTTTTTTTTTCCTATGCCACTTTTATCAAGCAGCAAAGAAAGCGCAATTTAACGCCAGCGCCGGGCAAGAAGGCGGCATGCCACGAAGGTGGCAAAAAAAGAGAAGATTTTCGGAAAAACTTTTCTTCAACAAATAATAAAACTTTGCTCTATAAATTTCTCGGGCTTTATTTTCCCTGCGCCTGTCTGAGCGAATGAAGGAAGGAAGTCGGACCGAGCTCGGCAGCAACTTGATAGACGTAGAAAAGTGTTTGTGAGAGGAGCGATGTGGAATGGAAAGAAAGTAAGAAGGAAGCGTAAGGATCAGATAGAAAACTTTGACTACGAAGGCATTTCTGTTATTTAATTTATTTCGCATGATTAATCATGATAAGCATAAATCACGCACGGTCACCTCCAGCTCTCCAGATACAAAAATCATAGCATCGTTCGATATTTTTGCGATAGTTATTCATCTATCGATATATCTCTCTATCTTTGTATATTTGTGAAAGTTTCTTCTATATAGACTACTTCCTTAACGATAAATCCGAACATGCGTGCATTATACGAAAGGACACGAAACCATTAGAAGTTATGTTTTATTACCTACGGATGGTTTATAGGCATTTATTGTTCGCGTACTTTTGTATGCTGTGTGTATGTTGCGTTTTCTACCTTATTCAAACAAACCTACTATGACAGCACTCCGATGTAAACAGTCACGCACAAAAAAGACGACGTTCGAAGAATTACAACGCTCGATCGGTTTTGAATAAGGCTGAATATGTTTAACATTGTTGCAGTAAGCAACTTTTATTATTGCATTGAATAAATATTACATTATTATTATAATGTCTTATCAAAATATAAAATCTGAAACAACGTTTACATGTTTGCAATATTTTACGGGGACGACTGTAAACACATTCGAATCGTCAAATTATGTACATCATTTGTTGATTGGTCGGTTTCTTGGGGCTTATCCTTTTACATCACTTGATACAAATTTAATAATCAGTTGTTTATAATATGTTTTCTAAAAAAACGTGCAATTTGCAAAAATGGCTACCAAAATAGAAAAATACCGACATTGCGTTCAATTCTCTCTTCATGGCTGTTTCATTATGAGCCTATCAACGCAACATCAATGGTTTGTAGAAGTGAAAAGATGTTTTAACTCAATACAGTAGAACAAGTATACCATTTCAGAACTTTATATTACAAAATCATTCTGAAATTGATGCAAGTTTTTGCCCGAACAAAATGCTCATGAACAAAGAGGGGTTAATCAGCCAGTTTTACATACAGAAAAACCAATTCATCTCGATCTGTTTGATACATGACAACTTGAACAAAAAAAACCTCCCAGTGAAGAAACCGCAAAGATGTTTAAACAAACAGAAGGCTAATTTCCACCCACAAACTAATGCGCCCTCTCACGAAGCTACGACGGGGGAATTTTAAAACTATAAAATAGATCCTAAGTTATTGGCTTCACCGATCGCGTCCACCCCTTCGGAATCTTCTTCAGCGAGTGCTGGCGCGCCCTCAGTACGGAGCAATCATTTTCAAATTAAGCTCCCTCTCTCTGTCTCCCATTTGCCGCAAATTCTTCTCTCACACTGCCCAGCTTCTCGAGTCGCTCACCCTCGGGTAAGATAATTTCACACAAACGCCCAGGCCCCGAAGAAGAATGTCTACGTTACCATGAAGAATGGCACCAGCCGCAAGATGGAAAACGTACCGGTGTTCTTATTTATGCAAATTTGAAATTTTAATGAGTTTGTAATTTAAAACGCTTTTTCTTTCACCTTCCGTCAGTGTCGCCCGATGGGGTTTAAGGGACGGGGTGTGGCTCCCAGAGAGGGCGTGCTGTTTAATGCGCTTGTGGCATTGCGCTCCGGAGGTTTTTATGTTGCAAAGAAGGACCGGAATGTCACCCACCGTCGGCCCTTCGGCCCCCGTTCGAAGGGAGCGAAGGGACGCGGGGCGATTTCGGGAGCCAGGTCACAAAGGAGGATAAAGCACTTTCGCTCTCGTTCCGAGAAGGAACTCGCCACCGCGCGGTATTAAGACGCGACACTCGTGGAGAAAAGTGGAAAACCGGGAAAACGTGATCGCCGTGAAAAATCGTTTCCATTGGCCCCGTAGCGTATGTGTGCCAGTGGCCACGAACCACCTCGCCGGATGCGTAGGCATGCGTGAGCTGCGCGAAAGGAGCCACGGAGGAGAATCCAAAGAACCGGAAGCGAGCGGAAGGTCCCGGAGGCAATGGCGACCAATGGCACCGGGTTTACGCGCGCTGGGCAGGTGGGTTATAAATTACTCCCGCCTGATCCGCATCGGCCCCTGGCAGCGCCATTATGCCACCTCTCCGGTGTACTTCCGAATGCGATTCTCGCTTCCGTCTCGCTCGCTCGGCGAACTACGACGTGCCAATGCCAACCCGTCCCTATGATCTACGGTGGCCCGTGAACTTGGCTCATTTTCTAACCTAGTCTGCTTGCATCTTGTATACTTTTTGTTTAATTGCGCGGTTTTTTCCTTTTGTCGGAATTTGTCTCATCTTCGCTAATCCGTTCCAGAATTTCGCCATTGTAGTCCTCAGAACGTAACGGCCGTGGCCGGGACCGTCGTAGGAAATTTGATTACTTTAGTAATTAATTTAAATTAATTTAAAATTCGAGCTGTTTATACTCATCCCTCTTCCAGTGGGCCAATGATGATCAAACCTAGATCCTGGGGCCACCAGGGAAGAACTTTTCCACCCACATTACCTGGCGCTAGGAAAGGAATCATGTGTCATTTTAATTGGATCGTGCGCAAGCTCACACATCATCGTGTAGGATGAAGTATTTCCCTTGCCTTGGTTGTGGCGGATCGGATGCGGAGCGTGGACGTACTTAAAGCTTCCGGCGCTTGAGGCTATCGCGACGAAAGGATCGCTTCAAAAATGGGTAGGACGTTATAAGTTGTTGGGCTCACGAAAAAGCGCGTGTCGAATGAAAATCGATTGGAAACGAACAGCAGCTCATAAGTTATAGGACGCACCAGGTGCCAACTGTTGGAATATAATTGCCACATTTTGGACAACTCCCGAATGAGAAGAAAAAGTGTGCGAAGCGCCGCCTGCTTAGTGATGAAGAAAGATGTTAGAAAATGTGTAACGATATTTTTTAGTTTATGTCAAATGTTGGTACTTTTATTGAACAGTCTTTGTCTGACCGATTCCCATAGTGCTACCACGTGCGACGGTCGCCCCTACTGGTCACTTCCCACCGACCATTCAGTCGGCGACGCTAGCAACCGCTTTTTCCGATGGTTCGAATAGGAAAGAAAAATTACCCTCCCCCCCCGGGTTCGGACATGACGAAACAAGAGGCGACCGCCACATAATTGATCAATTCGATTAAATTTAGTACATAAATAACCGAAATATAACACAAAACCTCATTCTCCTCGGAAACAAAAGGAAGCGAAAACAACCGAAAAGATGTAGGCTGCAATTGGCGTGTGGCTACTATCGCTCCACTCCTTCCCGGTTCACGGAACATCCCTCTGACATCGGGGCGTCCGGCGGCCATCCTTCACGACTGCCATCTCCGTTAGCCCACTTGCAACCCAAACACACGTGCACGCATCGACTAGCCGCTGGGCCGCAGCATCCCCCACCCTGCTCAGCACGCCCTATCTTGGCGTTCCGTGTTACATAAGTGCGCGCGGGGTGAAGAAGAAAACATTCAAGGATGTTGGTCTACGACGCCGAGGACCGGCACCGTTAGCCCACCCGCCACGTTCGCTCCACCCGCCAAAGGGGACCGGGGGCGAGAGAAATTCGAAACATTTGACGAAAATGCTGGCTTGCGCGAAGTAGCTGCCCGGTCCAGCCCGGGCGTGGGCCACCGCCAGCGCCACCGCTGCGGAATGGATGGCGAGGCCGAAGGAGAAAGATAAAATATGTCAGAAAAAGAAAATTGCGGAGAACAGCGATAAATTTTCATGAGAAAGGAAGATCTATTGCTGATACTTTTGGCCGCGAGCAACCGGCCGGCGGACGGAGCGGAACCAAGGATCCTTCGAGAAGGGCCGTACTGGGCCACCGGAGGGCTGTACCGGAGAGAATGTGATTGTGGCAGGAGACCCTTCGGGGGGTTTGGCAGCACCGGCAGCACCTCGAGGGCTCCGTCGTGGCAGAAACTTTGTGGAAATTCGTCCCTTTGTCGGGGCGAAAAATCGCAAAGATGCGAAAGGAAACAGCAAAGGAGGACGCGGCAAGATAAGATGGCTTCTGCGAATGTCTAGGGTGCCAAAACGGAGCGCAAGGATGCCACCGAATCGTTGATAAAGAAAACTGTGTCGAAAGGGGCGGGAGAGGGACAACAATCGTACGAACTGGCATGGAGAAACAAAAAAAAAGCACACACACACACAAAGAGAATCGAATTGGATAACATTCTATCCAATGAAATGCGAGGAAAAGCAGAAAAATTATTGGGAAAAATCAACAAATATATCACGTTTGCTTGACGTGGCGTAACAATTTTATTTCAAATTTATTCAAGATCGAGACTTATTATCATAATACTGATAAATATGGATGCCAACCGATGTGCCAAAAAATATAGTGAGCTGCGAAATCCGTCTGCACTGGCCGGAGCAAAAAAGAATGCTCCGCTGCTTCGAGAAAAAAAGGAGCAGGCGAAGTATGTGAGTTCCGGAAGTAAGGAAGCGGATAAAAAACCCAGTGAAAGATTTCGTCGGGGACAGTCGAAGCATATCGTCTGCTCAACCACAATCAACCCTCCGTGGCTGGATGGATGCATGAAAAAACAATAACATTCTGTGGTGATGCTGCTCTAACTCGGTTTGATTATTAACCAAATATACTCACGCAACGCAATCAGAATAAAGTTCCACACTTCATATCAGAATATGAAATTGATCTTTCATTTGAATGTCAGTTCTCATCTGAGTCGTTGTGAAAAGAGGAATGGATGAACACTAAGACAGTACATTTATTTCCATTCTCTCTAAAAGCAAATACTATCTAAATGTTGTAAGAGTAGTTTTGTAAACATGTTTTCTATTTCATCCCAACGACCTCAGGAATGTTTTGGGTCGTGTTTTCATCGAACTTTTTAGGTTTTTTACGACCCACTGACCCAGAGGACAATAGCCTACGGAACAGTTTTGACAGTGATTTAATGTTTGATTAAATAAGAAGATTTTGTTCAATTGTTAAATGAATCCGATTTGATTTCGTTAGATTTTTAGGTCTCGATAACAATTGATTTCAAAATGTCTGCTATTTAGACTATAATGGAACATTCATTTTCAAGTGTTTTCAACAAGTGTCCTGCGACAAATCATGTGTCCGTGTACCTTATGTGATGGGACAAATAGTGCATTTGTCCTCAAAGTAACGAATTGCTTAATTAGGTAACACTTAATTCCTCAATCGAGGCCTTTTAATCGTTGTCCCCCATCATTGGGTGGAGAGTTTAAATGTGGCCTCATTTGTAGCGCCATGCTGTTTCACTACTCACACCTATTAAATGCGTGTAACCATAAGGCATGGCAGCGACGCTTGACGCAGGACGATATATTTTCTTTGCTTTGCGCCTTTCTCCCATCCACTCCGGAAACCTTTTATCCTGTGCGTTTCGGTACGTTCCTTTCCGTCGTCCTAGGGCCGACTTCGAGCCACGCTGCTGGCCATCATTATTCTTTATAATGTATCCTGAGTTCGATATTAAATCAAAATATATTACAATACATCGTAGGTGATTTATTTCTTTCATATCTTTCGACCGTTCAAGAAGCCCGTTAGAGGATCGAGCCGATTGAAGTTGTACCCTAATTTCGCCCTTTCCTTCTCCCCTCATCTTCCATCTGCTCGTTCTTCACTTGTACGCAACTTACATCCTGTGTCCTTTTTCGCCGACTCTCGAAGGCCCTCCCTTGGTATCAGTAGAAAGAAAACCTTCCTCCCGTCCTTCTGTGCCCTTTTACTTTCTCTTTTTTTTCCATCCGATCCCTTTTTCTTTTCGTCACTCGCTCGCTCTCGCTCTCGCCATTTCTCCCGACAGGCCTAATTCCCACCCTTTCCGGTTCGATCTCTTCTCGTACTTTCTTCAGCGCTTCTCTCGCACCTTCCGTCCCCTTCTTGTGGCGCGTGTACCACAAGCACTCTCCTGCTGGCCCCTTCTCAGCACTCGTGAGCGAAAGAATATATCTGTTTTCATTATCAGCGGTCATAAATTATACAGGATGAAAGAAGATGAAGGTCCGATTTTATTCACGCATACTTACGCGTCGTCCACCGAGGATCTTTCTACTTGTTATTTTTTTCTCCTTCTCCGAGACACTCCATGGCCGACCAATCTAGGCGACCGAGTGACAGCGGAGGAAAAACGTCGTGTTGTCATATCAGCGGATTTCAGCGAACAATCCGTTCGTGTGCGGTGGTAGGCGGTCGGAACACTTGGTCGGATGAGATTAGAGAGGGCCCAGTAGTATCAGAGATGTACACCAACCAGACGCGGCGGGCATTTATCAACGGAATGAAACAAATCGAACCATAAAGCACACACTCCATTACCAAACTCCGGCATGCTGCAACGATTTCCGGTATTTCGCGTTTTGGAATCAAATAATTATATGTTGTTCGAGTTTTTCAAAAATTCTATCTAATTCATTGCAATCATTTTAACTGTTCTGCACTCATAATGACGACCGAAACAAATAACTAACGGATTCCTGAGAAGAATAAAACAAGGCATAAGGCTTGACTTATGTGAAGAATGTAACAAGAAGTGAATAAAAGCAAGTTATAATAATCCTAAAAGAAGTGTGAAATGGGGGTAATTGCACAAATCCTGTAGATTATGTAAAAGGTTATCATTGAATTGTGTGTAGTTTAAAACAACTTTTCCTCAAAATCATATTAAACTTAAATAGATGAAATATTTAGAGTCTATCAAAAAGAATTATTAAACCCTTCAGGAAACCAGTATAGCCTATACAATGCCAATATCACCTTTCCTTCGTTTTGATCTGTTTTTGATTCACCATTTGATGCAACACATTGGCAATAAACCTATTTACTGAAAGTAATGCTTTGGTGTAGTTAAGAGAATATTGTAATACTTAATTGGAACCGAAATATACCAATTATTTGACAGTCTATAAATTAATTTCATATTAAAATTGACCACACAAAGAATACCTGAAATTGTTAACAAATGTGACAAATTCCACATTGGACCAGAAAGTGTTGCAATTATTAAATAAATTCAAGCATGCTTTTAACAGTTGCCCCTCTCTTAGCTGGCTACTTGTGATTGACTCATAAATTTGGTCAGGGGTATGCAGGCTACGTACAACCGATACTTGCTCAGCTAAACCGGTCTGTTCGCAAACTGATGCGTCGTAAACGATGCAGCTACGTCCCTGACGATGTGGATGATTTGTGAAGGCCATATGAAATCAACCCTCGCTAGCTGTGGCTTGGGTTCTGTCGACAGCGAATTGTATTTATTTGTTATCTCGTATGATGGTTACCATTTAACATGAAACGGTATTTTAGGATCATTTTTTGCTATTTGGAACATGAAAAGTGATAGCTGTAGTTATACAGAGTCACGGGGAGCAGTGCGATTCATCCAGCTCAAGATGAGGAAAGTATAAAAATAATTCCCACAGCATGCCACAGATTACGTACCGCGAGATCCTGAAGTATTGCAATAATTTTTCAACTTCCTAATTTCCACACTTTTTAATCAATCTGCTGCCTGCTTCATTTAGAACGGGAAACATTTTCACCCGCATCCCTGACGAGAGGAGAACCACGTAAACTACTTTTGCATACAGTGGCATCCGCTGCGGCTTTTGCAACTTCACCAAAGAACCGGAAAATTTATTGTTTCTTCCATCACGCCACGGCAACTTGGTGTCTGTGTGTGTACAAAGGGTTTTTTTTCCTTCCTCTTTCCTATTGTGGGAAGAACTTTTGCCCCACCCACAAGGGTGGGTTTGGGGTTGGGTTGTGATTTTCCCGCTTCCTATTACGTCTTCTACTTGGCGTTTCAGTTTCATTTTCATCCGGCCGCGCTTAAACTGTTCCAACTACTCCGGCCATCGTAACTGGTTTGCAACTCATATCGCTCAGCGAAACTAGCAACGGTGCCACCGCCGAGTCGGTGTTCCAGGCTCTCCACTACTGGTGCACAGTCAGCGGTCAGACAGCAGGCGGCAGCCCGAACAACTCCAACGTGTACTCCACCGTCGTCGGACAGCTTTGCCGGCATGGCTGGTGGGGCACCAAATTTTCCTGGCTAGAGCGTTTTACGCCACACCAGCGACTCCAACGACTCTCGGCAGGAATTCGCCTCCAGACGCGCCGGGAAACAGTTTGGACTGTATGTGTGGGTTTGTGGTTTTTTTCCTTTCTCCTTCTTCCTCTTCTTCGCTCTCGAACGCGCTGATGGCAAAACTTTCCAGCTGTTACCGCTTGATCGAAATTCTCGCCGCGCAGTTCTGCAAGAAAATGCACTTTTCTTCTCCAGTGACTCCATAGTTACTTCCCGAAGAAACTAAACCGCCGGGGGTTCCGTTCGGTAGCCATCCTAAGTAGCGACGGTGCGACGCAGTGCATTAATCTTTCCTCACTAATTAACAACACTTTTGCATACATTCACGATTTCGAAAGCCCCCAGCCGCGGTATTGGCCGTTGGTTAGAAAGCTGCACCGAAACGCTCCTTCAAATCACGCAGACTCTTGGCGGTCGAAATGGAAGGAAGTTTTATTTTAAATTATGATTTATTTCTATTGCTAGTTTCGGTGCTACGCTTCCACTTTCTACCTTTGTGGTCCTCGGTTCCGAATGCATATCGTGCAAAAATTACTACCGATAACACAAGGCCGCGGCCCCACACTGCCGCATGGCGCATAGATACATTCGAATGCGATCTTATAATTTATCGAATTCTTAAACCTAACCAAAATAATTCCAATCTTGCGCGGAGAAACTTGAAAAAGAACCCCTCCCGGGGACGGGGAGAGCATGGCCCTCCGGGGGTAGTATGTTTGCTGATCAGCTTTCTTCGGCTTAATTCGTTGCCATTTGCTGGGATTTGTGATCGGTATTGGTTTGCATTTTTCTTTCGCGTTCGCTATTTCCACACGGTGTTTGCTTCCCGTAATGCGCTTTCCTCCTGGTGGACTCTGGAAAGCTCCAGCGAGGTCCTGCTGTGCGAAGGCGGCAGACATCAGCTGTCGCTGGCCATAGTCATTCCTGGCATGCCATTCGGCCCACGTCCACGTATTCCGCGGATTACTTGTAACGAATTCAAACATCTTCACCACCAACTCGAAACCGTGCCACATCTGGTCGCCCCGTTGGCCACGTTGATGGCACCGCGGGTTTAGCGGGAAAAGGAGGAACGGGCGTGAGTATTGTTTTGTTTAAAATACAAACGATAAGGCTCAAAAATATTCCCATTTCCTGGCGGTGAAATTTATTAGTTGTTTATTGAAAGGATTCCTTTTTCCCGGTGCGATTTTTTCCTCCCCACTTTTTCGAGCCATGACCCAAGCCTCCGATGCTGTTGTTACCTCTATTTCGCCGCAAGACTTGTGCTGAATGCGGGAAAAAAGCAGCAAGTTCTCTCCGCTTAGTTAGGGCGCCGTTTCCTTGGGCCATTTTACCTAGAACCCGACCCGAAGATTCCTTTTCCAAATAAATCAGCGGATTTGGGTGTTTCTTTACGACCATTTTTGTGAATAATCATGCATCACTTTTCCCAGCACGCGAAAGTGAACACGGGAGAAATAAAACAGCCTAGAAAAAGCGAATTCTCATTTCGCACGTCTGCGTCGACCCAATTCATTCCCCCCTCTCCGGCAGCCCAGCGAAGCGGAAGGAAACGGTGTGCGTTTGTTTATTGTTTTTTTGTTGCTGTTTTCTGGCCGAACAAATCGAGCGCACCGGGGACATAGTGTGGCGCCCTACGGCGTACATTAAACGCATGGTGTGACATCCGTTTTATATGCGACATCCGCGACAATCCTGCCGAGCAATCCGTCCGTGTGTGGCACACTGTGACGCGACGAATTAAAGCAAACAATCTTCACTTTCGTGGATATTATTTAGTAGGCGATACTGATGTGTTTCCACATAAGTAAGGCAAGGCCTGTACTGATTTACAACGCCAGCCTAGCGCACTCCATTTTGACCATCCGCGAACGCGACTGTGCAAAGGAAGCAGGCTTTGGATAGACAAGCATGATCCTTTTCCTTGGGCTGTACTATTATTTTTTTTGCCCACCCTGCTGCCTGCGCCCCAAAATGCACTCTCGCACAAAGGCCAATTTGTCTGGCATGAGCCAAAGTGTCGCGCCCGAGTTTACGACCACTTCCGGGCCGACGACGGTGCGTACGGTGCGTACTAGAGCGCGTGTGCATCCGCGCGTGCATGGCGGCCCCATGATGTCAGTGTGCGCGCCTCCTGGTGCTGGTTCTCGTTGCGATCCCAAAAAAGCGCCACAGAAAACCACTCGAAACGCGCCAGCAGCAGCAGCAGCAGCAGTAGCGAAACCGGCGTGTCGTTTCGGTGGGCATATTTCATTTTTAGTTTCACTTTATTGTGCACTATTCCGTAATTTATGCATTATTTTATTTAGTGGAATGTCATATAAACAGTTATTAAATAACATTTTTACATTCGTGTGCCCGACTCGGCGACTATTCGCGGAGCAAGTCCGCTTCCGGTCGGCGGCACTCCGCGGAAAGCGGCGGAGGCCGGTTTGTTTGTTTTTATGCGCTCGCAATTTCGCCATCGCACGCGGCGAAAACGCATAAGCGCTTTCCTGCTGAACGCACCGAAGCGTCCAGCGTGGTATGGCGCTAGGACATGCCTCTGACGCCATTGCACCCGGTCGACCATCCGAGCGGAAGATCCGATGCGTGGCTTAGAAATTCGCGAGCGAGCGCCGGCCGAACGCGGGAAATTCTGGCGAGGCGTTCTCGGGCGAGGAGGGAAATGGTTTATTGAATTCCCGCGCACAAACGCGCGGACGCCCGACGATGACGATGGCGGTTCCGGTAGGAAAATCCGGCAAGCCCGCACCGACCCGGGGCCCGAGATGAAAATTTATTGGTCTTCCATTCCGAGGCGAATTCCTGCCGCGCCATATCGCACCGTCGCCGCCCCACGCTCTCCCACTATCTTCATCATGGGAGCATGGAAAACGCGGGATTTCCGATTTATTTGTGCGTAAAAAATTTATTTCTCGCAAGCTCCCGTGATCCGGAAAGTTCCACTTCAATTCGCCAGCGTTGGAAGCGGAGGCTCACGGCGCACCCGATGCATCCGCTGATAACGAACTGATCAAGATAGATGCCGCTTGTCGCTGGGAGAGGCGTTGGAAAATGATGGCCGCGGAAGGTGGACGAAAACAAAAAGGCAACACACAATACCCGCACGACGGCACACTGCGCAAGATTTACGACCAACCGCAGCTCCGCGTGTCCTCGGGCGGGCTAAGAAAACTAGAAAATCTAATCGCAACATCTTCCATCACTTGGCCGCCGTCCGTGGAGTACGTCACATCATCGGCCGCC
>JAOEFI010000003.1:46966321-46978831 GCA_034621735.1 Anopheles plumbeus
AATAGAGCAAAAAATTAGTATCTTCTTTATTCTTCTACTGTTTTCCAACTGATGGTTGGATCCACCAGTCTCTCCCCATACTCTACTCTATTTATCTAGATCAACTACTCCTCTAGTTGATCTAGTGCTATTTTGTGCTGTCGGACCGATGACAGGTGATAGTTTTCAACAATAAGATTTCATGACTTGGACATAGTAATCAATATTATATAATAGATTGTCCAGAGGAATGAATTCACAATTTGTTCTTTGGAGAATATGTGAAAAACTAAAGGACTAAAGTTCAGCGAAATCACCGCACGAAGAATTCCATGAAAATGTACCTACAAAAATCTGAAAAGTAAGAGAAAATTATTGACGTCGTGATGTAAGTGTTACGTAGGAGCAGTAATCATTTAATGTTTATTACTTACACTGATGAAACGATATCTGTAGCACAACCTACATCCATAATATAAAGAGCTTAAGAGTTGAAATAAGTTTGGGGTTTCTAACTCCGAATCTATCGCAGTGACCGGGAGCGTGGTACATAATGAGAACAGTAAGCTTTTAGAAAAAACAATTGGTTAATAATCTCTGGCCGCCTTTAGGTTATTGCCTTGCGTTCCATTGAAACCACATTTCTGCAATACGTTTGCTCTATTATGTTTTAAAGAGAAATGTTTTCCTTTCCTATAAAATTTTTCCTTCAACTATATGCGAAATGTGCGTTCCATAATTTATACAATTTACCATTTCCATGTCCGTTTGAACCCACAACCTTCGTGCCCTCGGTCATCTTGGACACACACAATATCAAATGTATTACTGTTATGTAACATTCCACTCAAAACATGCCCTCGGAATGGCATTGGTCACAACTTTCAATGGGGTCCAGCAAGCGGCCGGTTGTTTTTTCTTCTTTGCTGCTCCCATGTAATTTACAACCGGTACCCGCTTTATGGCTTCCGCTGGCGTCAACAAATCCGAGTCCATTCCGATTGACCACCGAGAGGCGCAACACGTGTGGCGAAGGCAGGCCAAAAAGTAAAGCCTCCCTAATCGAGGGATGGCGGAAAAAACACGTGATGACCAAAAATAAAAATAAAAACGACCACCATAAACGGAAGTATCTGTAATATTCATAGTAACCACCACCCGGCCCAGACCGGGGCGCAGACATGTGTGAGACCGTTTTGTGGGCACACGTGGATTTGTTTATATTTACGTTACGCAGCCGGGCCTTTGTCCAGCCAGCGGACGGTGGGGTGGAATGGAAAACATAATGGTCGAATCACAAAACTTCCGCTTCCGAAGCAGGAACAATTTTCCGTCACACCCGCTGGCACGCTCGGGCCCATCTGTCCAATCGTTCAGCCATTCAATTCAATTGTCCCACACGGTTGGTGTGGCCGCCAGCTCCGGCAGAGCCGAGTCCGGAGTCGAGCAGAAGTGCGAAGTTTATGAGTTTGGCTGTAAATCATATTCCACACATTTGATCACTATTTGAACTACATAAATTTACATATGCCAGCGTGTGGCTGTGGCCCGTCGGTCATTTCTCTCTCCCTCTCTCTCCCTTCGCTGCCGCGGGAATGGTGGATGGATTTGCCAAGCGTCTCCGTTTTTTTGTTTTGGACTCTCCCAAACTGGCGCAGTACCTTCGGGAGGTCCATTTAGAATTTGATGCACTAAAATCAGGAAACACCACGCTGGACCACCCAACGTCCCCAGGAATTCGACTTCAGGACCCACATTCAGGCCTAATTGAATCTGCACCAGCCTGCTGCCTAGAACGCCGGATGTGGCGCGAACCGTCCTCATGGGCCACGGCTTCATAAATCTACGATGAACGACGAGCGATGCTTTGTTTTCGCGTTCGTGGTCGGAAGCTCAGATGAGCTACAGCACGGAGTACCGGGAATCGTGGTACCGTGGCCGTGGTCGCGTAGCTTCCTTCCTTCCCGATGGCGTTAATTGCGCGTAGACCGTGCCGGTGGTCTCGTGCCGAAGGTGCACCGACCGCTCCCTGCAATAGACTGCAATTTGTTGCAGTCTTAAAAAGCGTTTGAAAAGCGTCGAACGTCCATTAGGACTATTTTCGGCACTCTGGCTCATCGCAGGAGGACTTATTGGCCAAAATCAATAAGTCTCGACATCGTATCGTTAAGACTCAGTTTTCCAACGTTACGGAAACGTCTCGGAAACGGTGAAAGGGGACTTAAAAAGGAATAAATAAAACAAAACGCGTGAACGAATTACGAGTTATTTTGTTGTATTTTTATTCCTCTTTTTACATTTCATAAGATTTTAGTTCTTAAACATTTGTTCAATTGAAGAACCCCAATGCAAGATAGATTCGTGGCATTCATTTATCTCCTTTCGAAACTAGAGGGCGCTAGTGGTCCAGTATTGTTCCATGTTTAGTGCATTATTGTATTACATGCAGAACACGTGCTTTAGTTCCACTGTAGTCATTGTGCGGGGTTACTTCATGTAACTAACTCTGTGCAAGTGGAGGAAGTGGAAAAATGTTACGACTTCGCACCCATGGCCGCACTCCTGCCCACGCGACGCGTTACGGACCGCACACGCCAAACACACTCTCGCATCGGAAATTTCGACATGCTCGGTAGTGAAATTCCATTCCCAACAAACACACACACACACAGACACCGTTTCACACGCACAATTCAAGCCTCCGACCGGAGGAGCATGGCAGTAGTAGGGACTTCTCCGCTGTCCAGTCCTCCGCCGTGGACAACTATTTGCATTCTCCGAGTCCTGCCACATGGGCGATATTCTATCGTGAAAGGCATCCACACTCATGCAGCCCTCCCACCCCATGTCCCTGGAAATAACACCCCTCCATAGGCAAGAATAAAGCGCGCCCGACACCAGTGCCACTATGTTCGGCAGTGGAATCTTTTCGCACACATAAAATGATAAAGTTCGAGCCCATGGTCCTGTTTATTAAATATACATTAATCCATTTTTGCATAATAATTCATCCGACCGGTGTCGGTGGGCATCCCTGGGCCCAAGTTCCCGGTTCCCATTACGCCTTCGGCCGTGCTTTGGCCAATAGAAACCGGACCCGGAACGGTGACCGGTGGGCTCATGTCCGGCTTCGGTCTAACAAGGGTCAGAACCCTCAGGAAAATGTCTCCATAATCCCTCGCCAACGCAGCGCTGTTCCGAATTGTCCGCTGAATGATGGTGCGCGCATCCAACGGGGAACGCATTGGGTTTCCCCCGTTTGGGGGAGACGAAGGCGGGGAAACGTTCCAACTTTGAACCACCCTACGGCCGGCCCCTGCGATTCCCGATGGGCATCCCGGGAAAACGCGGGAAGGATTTAATTCATCTGGGAATTTTTACGCCCTGCTACTCATAAAGCTGCCGGAGTGGATAAGACCCCGGGCCCTTTTTGGAAAACAAAAAAAAGAACTCCACCCACCCCCGGGGGCCGTGCGCCGTGTTGGAAAAGCGGCCGATAAATCATACAAATATTCGATGCATCGGGGGATCAACGGGAAAGATCCGGCCGGCTTTTCCGAGCCGTCCCTTTGTCCTTTGTCACTGCCGCATTTTGCATTTGCACTTGTGCCGACATAATCGTGGTCGTGCGTCATTAAACCGGCATTTCGCGAGTTCGTTTTTGTCGCCATAAGATAACTCCATAACTATTGCCCGGAAATGGATTGCACATCCACTCCACAGGCTATGAAATTCGTTTCAAGTCGGAATTCGGTTTTTGTGACATTTCCTTCGTTAAAGTGTTTCCTAAACAAATCATCCGCCAGTTCACCAGCCGAGGACGGACCTTTCTCGCGCGAGTTCACGCTCGTTAAGACGCGCCATAGCGTTTCGAAACAGATAATTACCTCAGTTCTGTGCTCCTCTGGAAACACATCGCACAACATGAGACCTATAAAGGCCAAGAAACACACAACAGGAAAACAATCGTGTTTCGACAAACTCTTCCACTGCCAGCCGGCCGTACCCGAGCACTCGGGAGAATGGATTTTCTTTCCGGCCGGAAACCGGAAGAAATATCATAGCATTGCCATGGAGAAAAGGAATAAGAAATGGCACCAAAGAAATCCGAAACGGCCAATAGCGCCATCGTAGCAAAACGCATAATAGGAGCCAGCACAAATAATACATCCCAAGGTAGCTATTGAAATTGTTCCACTTTCAATAATGGGAACAGATGCCCGGTTCAGCGTGCAGGAAGCCTAGAAAATTAGGTTTAAAAAATTAAAAAAAGTAAATTATATAGTGCGGTTAATCTTCGCTTTTTTCTGCCCAACTAGGATTATGTATTTAATTGCAGCAGCGAGTCAGGTCATGCTCGGAACATCTAAAAACCACTCATACTTCAGCAAAGTCTGCTAAAATCCCACACAAGTCCAAAAGTGAGTTCTATAACTGACTTCTATGTTTTTCGCAAATTTTATCGGCAGTTATAGAAAGAAGGAACCATTGCTAACGCCATACCTCAGGCAGCATGTAATAATTTAACAATTTTGACAAATTTCAACAACACAAACTTGACACAAATTACAAATAATTGCGCATTCGCCAATAAAGAAAACGAATATCGAATGGTATGTACTGAAATTAAGAATTAAAACATTCACCAAATCTCTACGACATTTTGTGCCACTGTTAGTAACTATGTTTAAAACGATTCGAGTTACATTATGCATAAATTTTCACTGAGTAGTGTTAGGACACCTATGAAAACCCAAATTGATTTCATAGAAGTAGTGTTTATTTACAGAGGGTTTCTAAAGAGCTTGAAACTACGAATGATTCCAAATACGCCAATATATAGAATGACGAATTAAATAGTTCCCTAATATGGTCAGCTACTTAGTAAATTTTTCCTAAATGAATTTGTTACACACAACTGCACATCTAATTTATTTCCGAATTTACATGCTTGGCAATTACGCTCGTAAAAAAAATTACCCGTTTTCTCAATTGTTCTGAGTTACAAAATTAGATCTGATAGTTTACGAAAAGTGTGGAGAATTTCTCTAGGAGAACATGTTGCGATGCACATAAATTCGGTATGACAGATTTCAATCAACTCCTTTGCATCTTCGATTTCAAAAGATTGAAATTCGAACGACATATTGGAAAACCCTGTAAACTCTAAGCGGAAGGAATTATCCTCCTAAATCTATGCAATACTCCCTCCACCAAATGGCTTGATAGTTTTTTAGGAAAAAAATCGGTAAAACGGCCCGTTTTAAGCTAAGCGCTAGCTGTGATGTTGGCATTGCGCCTACATATATGTAACTCGCATTTAGGTTAAATTATCATTGAAATCGGCGACTCAGTGTCTTGGCTAAAAGGCGGCTTAAAATGTATGGAGGCGGCTGATGGTTGCGGTGCTCGAGTCGAGTGTCTAGGTTTTGGCCGCCGAGTACTCGAATCGAGCACGGGTTTTGGTCGCTGGTACTCGAATAACTGCAGTTTTGGCCGCCCGACTAAGAATGCGTGTACGATTCGCTATAGAAGTGTGCGGGGAGGAAGATGGATTTTTTTAAAACATGTTTTTTCTCAAAATAATTTATTTTTCAGCTGGTTTACAATCTAGCTTAAAGACTTTCTTGCAATTGTTTTGTAAATAAGTAGTTGTTCTCTTCATATGTTTACCTTCTACAAGAACTAAACTTGTTATTATCGTTGTTGTAACTACAAAAGAAAGTCAATAATTGCCAAACAAAAACAAGTATTTCATTCTAATCCCTCTAAAAACTTTAATATTTAATTACTTTGGGATATTTATTATAGAATAAGCCTTTGCACATATAATAATGCACATGCTTATAAAGTATATTCAATATCCTATTGATATCACATGAAAACTGTGAACTCCGGGATGTACGCAGTCAGCAAAGCATAATGAAATCGACGACGCTTAGCAGCAGATAACTTTCGTATTTTCCAAGCAAATACAAATCCATTGCAAATAGCAACGGTGCTCTAAACCTATTGCCCCCCTTTAGGAAGGTAAGAATAGAATGGATTGTGCGAGGAAATAAAAGGATAACCCTAGTTACTAACATGTTCATCTGCCAGCCATGTTTCCTTCAACTGTGCCCGAATAGCAATGAACCGACTGCTGCATTTTGCTTTGGCAGCAGTTCCCATTCGAAGCCACTCTTTTTCCGACGTTTCCGATCCGATTTAGGGAAGTTTCCATCGTGGTCATGAAAAACCCGACCACACTACGCTACGGAGCGAAAATGTTCAGCGTGTCTTTTGCGCCATATTGATTGTTTTGCGATCGCCACCTCGTCTCGTCCGGGTGAAATTGACTGCATCGTTAAAATTAATTTTATGTTCTACCAGCGACTGGCCCGCTTTTCGCGTACTCCATTTCACACACCTTTCACTCGCTGGCCACGGGCAGACACGAGGGCAATCAAGCAAAACTATAACAATCTTATTTTTGTCATCATGTTCGCGGTGGGCTTTGCGGGCTTTTCTTCTTTAATGCTTATGCTTGCACATTTCAGTCTTTGCAGTCTCGCGTGCATCTCGTCCCCATTGGGGAGGCTCGAATTCCGAATTCTGTAGTTCGCCCCCATTAGAAGGGCGTTGGGAAGGGCGGTGGGTCGCCGGGAAGGGCGCATCCGATGAAACTTGTTTCGGACCAACGAGATTGTGGAGGCTGCAGAATGACACGACTGCATTTTCTTTGCTCGTCTTCGCTTTTTATGCAACCGAATGGCGACTCCTGCAGTTTTGTTGCTGAGACGAAAGAACAGCGTGCAAGATCTTTCCCTTTTTTTGATTTAGTTACCCGCTAGCCTCTAACGAACCGGGACATTGCAGAGGGTGGGGCTGGAGGGGATGGCTGCGCGAGGCAGGAAAGGAATACGATCGAACCCAAGGCGACAAAGACGATCACCGAAGCGGTGATGACCTCGACAACGGCAAACCAGCGTCGCGCTGCAGTATTGATGCTCATAAATAATTTATTTCAATAAGTTCCTCCGTATTCTCTTCTTCACAGGACGTCGAGCCTTCTCCTTCAGAACTCGCGGGACGCGTACCAGGATAATTTTCTCCCATTTTCTTTTGGATGTCATTTTGACCCGACGCGTCCGTTTGCTACAGTGATTCCCTCTTCAGCGATCGGTAAGAAAAGCAGGCTGGGAACGACGGTCGAGCCGTAGATGAGCAGAACCAGAACGGCATGTTGCAACTGTTCGATCATGTAATTAAACGTAGCCAAAAAGGTTTGACGCTGCTTTAAACCCCACGTTCGCCACGCTAGGACAAGATAGTAGAACAGTGGTGCGGAAAAAGAGTGGACACGTTAGAACACGACAGGATTTTAATTCAGTGCATCACGTTTTCTATGTTAGACGTGGACACGATTTTTGGTTTAAAGGTAGGTGATCCGAAAGTCGAACATGGGAAACATGTGGAAAAATAAGAGATTGGGATTCTTCCATTCAGATGGGTTTCAACGGGTTTAAGAAAATTTAAAAGCGGTTTGAAGTTACGTTAATAAACTAATTGTATTTCACCTCAATGCAAAGTAGTTGAAATACAATTAAAACACTTACTAACGCATCTTACCGTACCTAAAGTAGCGATTAACTTTACTTGCCTTTGTCTTTGACCATCAACGTGTCGAATCATTCGATCTGGTTTTTCAGACCAAACACATTTTATGTAGAGTATTTTAGTTTCGCAACCGTGTATTGAAGAACGTTGGTTCAATTTTCGCACATTCATCATTACAGGAGGCATTTAAACCTTTGCGTCCGTGCGCCTGTTGTGAGTGCAACAGCTCTCCTTTCCGTTCGCAAACAATTACACCTGAACATGGTCTCCAGCACCACCAAAGTGCCCAGAGCAAAGGGCGGCGTAATTGGAACTGTAAGGATTCAATTAATGAATGATAGTTGTAGCAACCGAGCACCCAAACAAGCACCACGGTCAAACGAGAACAAGGCCCGAGGACGTCACTCACGAATCAGAGAGTTGCTGCTACAGGGATGCCACCACCCCGTACACCGAAGGCGTTGATGGCGATGGTTGATGGCTGAAATTGATTTCGTTTTCCACTGCAATCACGACGCCGAGTTGCCCCTCAAACCCCCCCACCCCCGGAGCGTGCTTTTACGACCTCACTGGCGATTGTTGGATAATAACAATCCAAGCGAAAAGCTCAAATTAAACTGCAATTCGCCATCACCATTCGCCGGAGACGTTTGGCGCAACGGCGGAAAAAAAAGCAAAACGAAAAAACAAAAAGGCCTCCAAGCACCGGTCGGAGTGGAGCGGCGAACAGTTTATCAACCACATACACAAGCACGCAGATAAACACGTGGAGCATAGTCGAAGCATCATTAGACGAGCGATTAATTTCGCCCCATTACACCGCGCGCCGTTCGCTCGCCCCACATTTCGTCGGGGTGGAAACGAACACAACGATCTACCTCTTACGCAACCACCCGACCCCAGTCCCGCTGCCCCCCATCTTTTGGCGGCCGGAGAAGAAACTATCAATCCGCTTTCCTTCATATTGGAAATTCGTACATTGCGTCGTTCAAACATTTTTTTTCGCAAAAGGCTCCGTTTGAAGTACTTTTTTGCTCGTCCGTCTGCGATTCTAGATACATATGCAAATCAGGCTCCGTGCTCAGCTCTTTTTGTGTAATACTTACACAAAATACAAACCTTAAAGTAGATTGATTTTGGTAATATCTCGAAAACATACCGCAATCAATTTTGCAATCATTTTTTCTCAACATGTTTCCAGTATTCATGACTTTTTTGGAGAGTCCAAATTGCTACGAAAAGTTTATACCAAAACACTTGCACAAAGTACGGGAGAACAATCTAATAAAATGAGCTTCCCTAGCAAAACCTCATACAAACGGGAAAAGGATACCACAAGGATGCCCGTGTACAGTAGTGTCATCTTGCAGGATTCCAGCAGAACTAGCGAGTCCTTCGAACGCAGTGCCCCTGCCATAAAACTCATAAACTAAACGACCGAAGCAAGATGAATTCGTGCGGTGGGCCCATCGTCGTCCTTCGTGAACCCGCGCTCGGGGAGTGAACTCGTAAATCCTTCACAAACACACACACGCACGGCCGCAACTCCGCACCCTCGGAGAGGGCGGGGTACGAGCGGGACATTACAACGTCTACCTTCTGTCCGCCATACAGCCTGCAAGGAGAAGCGCATGCGCACCGCTTTCCAGTATAGCCATTTCGTTTCGTTTCGTTTCGGTTTTGCATTCGGTAGGCCCGTGAGTTATGGCCGTTAGGATCACATTCCGGCACTTCATTATCACGGGTCGATTGCTCCGGGTCGGTTGCTTCAGTGGATTGCGCCTATTTTGGCCCGGCATTCTTTGCGTGGTTGCGTCGTACGCATTCGCCCGGACGGTAATGCTTCCTCATAATGAAGGCTGGCGCTCGCCACCGCACACTCACACACTTCATAAGCACTTCATTTACCTGACACTGATCATTGGGTGTTCAATGGTGGAGGCCACAATAAATTTCCGCCCAATGCCCGGGCCCGGGTTTCATCGTCGTTAACCAACTTCGCCAGAGTGATTGTTGCCGCTCGCTCAGCTGTGGACAGCTGTTTTTCTTTCTCTAGTTTTCCCGTCCTTCGTGTCCGCCTCGTAGACACGCGCCCGCAGCCGACTCTCCCTCCCTCCCAACCGACCGCGCTATCATCATCAATTCTTGCCTATTGATTATTTATCTTCTCCTGAGGTGTTTGCTGTATGTGTGTGTGTGTGTGTGTGTGGAATGGATGGTCAATCAGGTTTGATGGCCCACGACGGTCCACTTATTGCACTTCGTAAATCATACCGTCCAATCACTGCGGGTTTTCCCGCGAAACGGCCATGAATGAAAAGTGGTCGACACGAGACCGATCCGGAGTGCCGAGCAACCCTTCCAAACCCTTGAACACGTGGAAGCAACGATGAATGACACTGACATTGCGATCCGTCACCTTGGCGACCAAACCAAACACCACCCAAAAACCATACTCTGGACACAGGTTGTTATTATTTTCGCTTGTAATCGTTTCATTTATTTTTCTGACAAATCTGACAATTCCGCATTCGCTCCGATTTGCAGGTCCAGTGCAGGAGTCCAAAGTCCAGATCTAGCAGGAGAAGTGTCGCCCGCCTACTTCACACAGCGGCAGCGCGTGGATTACATTCGCGCCTACTTAGTCACACGAGCAGGACATTCACTACCACAATCACTGCACCTCTACTACTCTGGTCTAGCTGCTGGCGTGGCAGGGTTTCGAGCAGCTCAAATTTAGTTACTTAAACACTATCAGCAAAAAATACCTCCTTTAGCTATCCGAACGATCGGTTATCAATCTTCAACGGCGAACAAGTTTGTCTAGGATTTTCGCTCACCGATTTCACATTCGGCTGTGTCTGTGTGTGTGTGCGTGTGTGTTTCAAGAACCTTGCCGCTCGTTTGTATGCTGCTTTCGATTAACTCTGGACCAGCTCCTATCATCATTTGCATTGCCGCGCGATCGAGATGTTCCGTTCGCTTTTCAATTCGTTTATCTCCCTTTCTCAGCGGTTCATACTTATGCTTCCCTTTTTTTCGGCGTTATCTCATTTCTTGTTCAATAAAGTTATTTTTAAATATAGGACCACCTTCTTAAGAACTAGTTACGTATACATTTCATTTTTTGTTAGCTTGTTTCATTACTTTTGTAGGTTTCTAGCCTTTTTGTAGCAGGGCATGCACATACATACATACATACATACATACAAGTTACACATTCACATCGCACTGGACTGTAGAGTTGTGTTCGTCGTCGCCGTCCAACTCACCATTGGCAGTCCGGCGGTCGATCCGCGCCCCCACTCCCCTACTCCTCACTTCCCCACCTACTGCTCACCCGCTAGCATAATACCACTACTCCATTAGTTTGCTTTTCACTAATTATTAGTTTCTTTTTGAAAGTGTTCATTAACTCTACAGTTACGTATTTCCGTCCTACATATTTGTTTGGTTCCTCCCTCTCACTCCACTCCCTCACACTGCGTTTAGACGGCCGGTGCGTTCTTGCGCACACGCGGAGGTTCTGAGCTTGTGTTCTTGCGTATTTGTATACTTGTTTTTTTTTCTTCGAATGCTTATGGAGGGTAGATTCCTTCGTATTAGTTGCTCTAAAATATAGAGTTAGATTCGACACAACGAGCAGTGAAAAGAAGACGAAACGAGATCACGGAGGGGAAAAGTGGCCCTGAAACACTTCAAGTGCTGTTTGAAATGTGGATGCCACTTTTACACAGAATCCCATTTGCTAACCAAGCAACCAATTTTTCCTTCGACTTTTTGCCATAAATCTTCTAGCAGGCTCCTAGCTTTCCGTAATAGAACTACTGAAATAACTCACCAGGTGAACAAAAAAGTTGCTTTAACTGTATATATAATTGGAAACTACTTCAATGGTGCCATTCACTGGAGTGGATGGAATTTCATTTCAGGGAGAAAATATAGCATTGCTTTCCGAGGACATTGGTTAGTTAGAGACGATGGTTTCAGACTTGTTCATTGGAACGACAATGCTCATAATAAATAAGTACATGATTAGTGAATAATCCTGACCTGATTGAACTAAACTCAGCGGCCATCAGGTGAGAAAATGGAAAAGACCTGCCATTCAAGAAGTGAGGGTAGATGTTTTCGTTTTTTGAAAGGATAAATTTTCACTGCATTAAAGCTATTCAAATCCTACGTATTTACAAAAGGGAGGAAATCAAACAGAACCATAAAATAAATTAAACTAAACCAGAGAGGTATATGAGATAACAACATCGAAGATTTTGTTGGAAAATATAGACACGGCGAACGTTCGCCCGGAGGAAAACGGATGCATCAAAATCATCAAAAATGTCGAACCGATCCGAATCCGAATAAATAACGAAGCAAGATCAAAGAACATTTCAAAATTCTACCTAAGCGCCTCCGCAAACAAAAACGATCCCTACTGTAATTGCGATTGAAGCTACCTCAAACAATGGATGATATAAAAAATAAAAACTATACAGATGAGAAAGCTAACAAACGAGCCGTTAAAAAAATCATCGATGCAGCGGTCGCACAACCAATAAAAAACATTGTATTTCTCAGCGTTATACGATAATCCTAGGGTATTGCAAATTTTTACATCACAAATGAAAACTGAACTCTAGATCTTAAGTCTCTACGCACTGGGATTAGATTGACAGTCAGAGTGTTGCCGTTTTGTTTTATTTAGAGCTATAAAAGAATGTTTCTGTGCTATTCTTCTGATGTCAGCCAGGGACACTGGTAGGACCACGGCTTAGTACTGCTTCTACCCGCGCACGTGCGTGTAGTATGTGGGTTTGGGTTTCCGTTTGAGATTCGTCTTCTCAAACAGTGTGAGTTTGTGTGTTGTTTAATGTTCATTTTTTGTTTGTTATTGAAATTTGTACACAGGTCCAATTCAATTCGCCGCCACTG
>JAOEFI010000003.1:46986079-47080419 GCA_034621735.1 Anopheles plumbeus
GCACAGGTTCCCACTGAACAACACGCTGCTCCGCCGTCGTTTTGGAGTCGCGTTACGAAACCGAGTAGGCGATGGTGCCTCATTGCGCCGGGAAATGTACTTCAAATGAGAGCTGCTCGTGTTGCACCCGACGGCATCGTGAGCCAACGATAAATTAACATGCTTCTAATAAACAAAGATGAAACAATATTTGACAATGCAGGGTGCAGGATGTGCTCTGCTCAAGCCTCGAAAGTGGTTAAATGGCATGCGAAACGTCTGCTAAAATAAATTCTTCGCCACAGAACTGCCACGACCCTACCGCGCGCTTGCCCTGCTGCCCGATGCAATCAATCTTGTAAACCTAATTGAGCCTCCCAAGGTGCTGCCGCCGCAAGAGTCTCCAGCGTTGCACCGACGGCTATAAACACGCCATGCCACGGGAGTGGCGGCAAATAGTTATAATTACTTTTTTACAGCACATTAATCTTTCACATATGAAATTAATAGTTCCATGCTCCAACGCCAACCTACCCCCACGGTAGGCGAAGAGGGTGCCCTCTGGGTGGGGGGCAAGGAAACGCATCAAAACAACGCGCCTCCCCGTTCTTAACAACCCGGAGGGGAGTGTGAAGTAGGGACATGTTGTACATGAACCGTTTACTGTAACTTTGCGCACGCCTGTAAAATATACATAAAGTGCCTCGCAAGGATTTCCGACGCTCGCCCCTTCCCAAAACGGAACGCGTGATTTCAGGAAGATCATGTGACAATGGCCACCCTTATCCTTTCTAAAAGTGCTCAAGGGGAGCAGCAGCATACGCAGAGGACATTAGATTGGCAGACGCGGATGGTTTTGGTTTTCACGGCAAGGACATTAAAGATTCACCGAAAACAGTCAAACATCCAAACACATCCTCATATAAGTAGTATTTAAGTGGCAAATAAGTAGGATCAGAATCTTCGAAACTACTTCTACTGAGTACACTTAGTCCAGCGCCGTATTTGAGAATTGTTACAAAATATACTCAAAAATTATTATTCGCTAAACGATTGTCTAAAACAAAACAATAATATTCCATCAAAGAAGGTCCATGGATGCTGCGGTAGAACCTGCGCTGCTGACGAGCACATACAACAAATGGGGCGAAGAAGCATGGCCGAGAAAGATTTATCAAACGGCCCCGGTACCGGGTGATTATTTACGGGATGGTTGTAAATTTATTTTCACCTTCGTTGGCGTATAATGCGTTCCTCCCTTCGGCCCAAAAAGCGGAGACTTTTTGGGTACGTACTGCCCCTCCGACCAGGCAGCGGAGACTGTGCGCAGACGCTTTCCAGTATCAGCAGCGACACGGGCAGGGACATTTGTCGCGGCGAAAAATCGGGTCAATAAACTGCTGCCGTTTCTGCTTCAACTGATAAAAATGATAGAAACCACTCAGGTTACTTCTGGTTTTCCTCTTGCGGAGAATCTGCCGAATCGAAAAACACGTGACTTATTGGTGAGTTATGAACATGGTTAGCGAACGCCAGCTAGCGAGGGAACTGAACAGGGACAGGGCAGGACGAACGCTTGCCCCCTCTTCGGACAAATACAAACGCGCACCGAACGGGGAATAGGGAGGGCTGGTGAGAATTAAACTCTTCGGGGACTGATATATTTGTTCCAGCGGTAAGATTTATGAACGAGCGTCTAGGAGCTCGACTCCATCTTGCGAACTCACACTCTTGCCTGTGCCTGTGTCTTTGCCACCTCCGTCTTCTTCAGGCACTTTCGCTTGATTCGAACGCTGTTCGTTCGTCCGACAATTATACGCCGACAAAAAAGGCGCGAATTCCTATCCTGCCCGGAACACCCGATTCCGATTCCGACGCGGAAAGGCTAGCAAAACAATACGCCCATTATTGCCGGCATTTCTCATCCCGGTTTTCTCTCGGGGGAAATCAGTGACCAATGACGTACGTCTTAAGTCTATCGGAACCGGAAGAATTATGTTCGCTCGCCCCGCTTCTCAAGCCATGCGAGGTATCAAGTCCCGTTCGATCGAGTGGCCCTTGTGGTTTTTGAATGATACCCCGTTCAAGAAACTGTCCCCGAGCACAGCGATTGCTAGAGATTAGTTGGCCACAAACGTCAGTCATGGGAGTAGAAACTTCGAGCATACTTTGGTGCAACGTTCGTACTCGACACTTGCCAACTGCTTTGGGGTTGGTCTATTCCCAAATTTTCCACTTCTTGCCCTTTTTGCTTCTACGCGGCGTCCTTTAGGTACTGGTACTGGTTAATAAGCTAACAAGCGACGGTACTAATAATTCCATCCGTAGGACCACAGCTGGCCAGCATGTTTGCGTCCTAGAGTCGGGAACACGAAAAGGGACGGCGTAATTTACAGGGGATCTTGTTAAAACATGATTTACGGTTCTTTTCTTGCTGTTGGGCCGTGTTCTGATCTTCCACTGTGCCAGTTGAACCACGGAGCCGCAGGGAACTGCAGGAGAAAGGGCAATGTTGTTTCATGAATGAGAATGGTTTCAGGTTGCCGGCAGGCAACAACCCCCCAAAAAACCGACCGGAGAAGCGTTCAAGAAAGTGGAGAGTGGAAAGTGTTGCTCACGCCTACGTCCGCCAACCGATGGCGTAGGAACGGGAAAGGCGAACGAATCAATACCCTTCAAGGAAAGTGCGTACCATTTGTGATACAAACGACACAACAACTTTTGCAGAACTCTACCATGTCGGCCATTTGGAGAGTGTGTGGAAAAAACAACTACGCCAAGATACGGTCGACATCACGGGAAATGTCGAAGATGTGCTCCAGAAGAACCTGCCGCTCTCTCCCAGGGGTTGAAGGGCATTCGACAAGATGAGTAATGCCCCAAATATGTTCGAAAAGGCGTTCTTCCTTTGGTGTCGTGCGAGATACGGATCGCTTATCAGAGTGTAATGGTTGAGCGAGGCGAACGCATATCGGCATGTCGGCTATCAATCTCTTTGACTGCTTCCTCGGAAGGAAAAAGAATACCATTAACGGAATAAATCATCTGCCATGGAACGATGCCGTGGGTCAGACTAGATACTCTTTCGCCGGCAAACACATGTGAACGCAATTAAAATAGATAAATGGAATAGTTACCGTAACGAATTCCTCCATCGTTACCATAGCAACTCGACCACTTCGTTTGGTAACAACAGACGTCACCTTCGATTTCTAAGAATCACTTCAAAATCTAAGAGAAAGGACTGGTTCCCTAAGACAGAATTCTTTCACTCCTGTTATTGAAAGGTCCATTGTGTGGCAGGACATAAGGATTGTGGAAGAAGGTTTCTAGCTGCAAACCAATAGCTTTGCCTTCAAGGTTTCCAATCACACCGACCCGCTCGATCTTAATCACGATCCATCGATCGATCGATCCTCAATCAAGCATGGGAGTATGGACTCCCTCTCTTTCTCTCTCTCACAGTGACTGTGCGGTTGAAGGTCGAAGTGTTGTGGTATTTAGCAGGTCTCAACCCAAGAAGCAGCCAAACACACTACAGCGCGGATAGTTACCGTGGCCACGACAAGCCCCTGGAGACACGGTTTGCGGCGGCTGTGCCTAAAAACCAATGCACCGATGGAACAACATCGGGGACTAGGCCCCGGCAGACAATGCCTTCCGCAAATCGCAAAAGGCCCCTTGCGGCGGTGGACGCTAGAACGTCGCGTGATGCTGGTCCAAAAGGCTCGAGAACACGGATCGAAGAGCGAGACCGAGCCGATGAAATATGCCCAATTATGCACATTAAAATGTAGCAGAGGCAAAAACACTGCATCATGTACAATTTAACGAGATCGAGATGCATAGATAACTCCACCACTCGGTCCACTCGGTGCGGCCACTCGTGCTAACGAAACAACTAACTGGAACACGGGCCGGGACTAGCGCACTAGCAACCGGCCACAATGGTAACAATGAGCAATATCAGCAGCAACAATGACACCGGAGTCACCCGAGGGCCACGAAACACTCGAACGGCTCGATTGGATTTCTCCTCTCCGAAGTACTCGAGGTACAACACAGTAGCACTTAATTGACCACCGGGCGTAGGAATGTCATGCTGTAGGCCCCCGTTGTCTTATGCCGGCCCCCCATCCGCCACTCGTCGTTCCAATCAAAGCGAGGTCAGCCACCGGCCAGCTCCCGCCATTTGGTAAGAACGGACATGTGGGGACAATTTTCTATTAAAGTTCTCGCACAGCCCTCTCCCTCTCACGAGCCTTCGACAGCCACAAGATTGATGCTTTATAGTGTGTGTCTCCGACTAAACTCTGCATCGCCCACTACAAGCATAATCGAGAATGCTGGCCATTCGTCGGCAACGTCGGTGTAATATCGAATCGAAAACCATTCATTATCGATCGAACATTGTTTAATTTAATCCGCTACAATAAAATATGCATCTATTACATAATATCCCGAGCAAACTGCATAAATACGGACTACGGATAGTACGGACGTCGGCTAGAGGGGGGAGGTCCGGATGATGGACTGGTGATGGTTGGTTCGCATGCAGCATAAATTAACACCAGAGATATGCAACTACGGCCACCGAGGGGGGGCGGGAGTGACAGGCCTAGGGCTGAAAATTGGCGCAGCGAGCGGAGACAAACAAATGCGCCAAGAGCAGCCACAGGGAGACCGGCCTTCGTAGGTCCTTTCCGTTCGCTATGCAGCAAAAGCCCGCCCTGATCCCGTCCGTAACTCACATAACCCTATGGTCAATTAATAAACCATCAAACACCGTAAATCAAAATGGATTTCCAATATTTCATGATCACGGAGCCGACCCGTGTGCGTGTTTGCCATCGACAACATACGCACCACGCACAAGCTGGCAGGCAGTGGGGATGGGGTCGCCGTGTTCCGTAAGAGCAGCAGCGGTCCGGTCCTATCTGTCCGCGAGTACCCTAAACTGTGTGAGGTGAGACTATCCATTTAAATCAATCTCCTTCTTCTCGCGCCGCGCCAGTTCGTTCCGGCACTTCTCACGCACGCAACGGTACGTGACGGAAACGACGAAGAACGGTGGGCCCATACAATGAAGACTGGCCGGACTGGAATCCATCACTGTCGGTGCACAACAAACGGAACGGGAAGGCGTTCCTACACCTAACCGACGCTACTACCCGTCCGTCCGGGCCCGGGCGCCACTGGCCGCCGTTTTGTCGAAGCCCAACGAAAGTTGATAAACACGAGGCTACAATGGCCGTAATGAAGTGTTTATAATGGTGGATATGATCATGGGATTTTTCTTCTCCATCTTTCACGTCCCGGCACAAACGCCCTGGCATCATAAAGATGGCCCGAGTTCTTTTGAACCAACCATCAGACTTCGTCCGAGGTGGCGTCGGATGCGAAAACACCGAGGACGGCGCCGAAGATAGTGGAGTGGGAGTGGGAGCGGGCCGATCAATACACTAGCTTTTAATCAAAATCGTAAATCTTGAAAAACCTGCGGCTAAAGCAAACATAAATCGTGTGCTGCAGTAGAGAATTTTCACCAAGACCTCTTCGTCGATCGGACAAGTTAGTCCGAGCTCAGTCGGAGGATGTGGTGGTGTCCGGGGAAGGCTTGATAGTGATGAAATTGAGACCTAACTCCCTAATGCCTTCTTCAGAAGCGATCCCAGAAGAAACCGCAGCAGTAAACAATAGGAAGATTGCCTCCGTCTGCCGTCGGTCCGGCTACGGCCAACAATATCCCAGCCGAGGCCGGTAATCATAATCACAGTAATCGAAAGTCGAGATCTTAATTCGATATACTCTTACTGTATGACCTTCAATCGAACGAACGGATCTTGAGCGTTTCGCACGAAGGATATCGTATGCACTCGATTTGATCACCTGGTGCTTTATTTGCTCCCCGGAGGACGCAGGTCGGCCAGGGCATGAGTGTGGCACTCTTGCATCTTCGAAGCCGGGGGAAATAGGCTAGAAAGTGGATGGATGTGGAACAGGCGATAAATTGATGGCACCGATCGACCAACCCCGGGACTATAGATTTGGGTGGGAAATTGCAATCGAAACCACCCATCGGCCGGAGTACGTCATCATTCAAGGGTAATTGTTGAACTGATGAAAGTTCAATCGCCTCCGATGGTATCGCCACATCGGCACACCAGGAAAGTTTATGTGCTACACTTTGGTAGAAAGTTCCGACTAAGAATTCCCTATCGACCAACGGATCGGGCCCATTACCCAAGAACTTGATAATCTGCTTCAATTACGGCTTCTTTTCGAAGCCGAAGCGAGAGAAAGATCTTACCGAAGCAGTCAAGGGGTTCCATCATCAATGGATGCATTTTACCTGTATCCATCATTAAGGGGCACTGTTTTGAACTTTTCATCGCCAGCTGCCCTAGATGCACTAACGAGGAAGTCACGAGATCGAAGCGTGGTCACGTGGTCATATAAATGCGCCGGGAAAGACAAAGGAACGACTCCGGCCGGAGTGGCCCACTGCGAAATGGGGGAAGCAAGAGCCTGCAGTCGAAGACGGCTATGGCAACATTGGGATAGGAAACCGTTTAACCAGCATTTGGTAGAAAGTTGTTGCGTGTTTTTCCGCTCTTTTTTCCAGGCATTAGGCACTAGGAAATGGAAGATAAATGGCCGCTGAGTGCAAACTGCAGCGACTAGATGCACACTTAAGCCTCCGCCCGGGACACACATACACCGGTGGCCCGCCACCCGCTCGCTGGGCAAGTGGCGAATCGTGAGGAGATCGATTCCACTGTTCATCGCAGCAAGCGCTGGAGAGCCGGCAGTGTCAGAGTGCTCTATTCAAACGGTAGCAGCAACCTTTTGTTTCGAAGCCAACCGACCTATACGCCGCCAGGAAAGTCAGTCAATTTATAGCCCTCAACTCCTGGCCGTTCCCCCCGGGCCGAGGAGCGCGCCGTCGTCTTCGTTACGGGTAGCGAGCCGAAACGTTGCTAAATAAGTTTTGCGCTGCGGAAATGTAAAACAAACATGGCAAAAACGGTGATGAAGGGGAAAAAAACTGGCCCGTACGCCAGCCGACACATGCCACAAAGAAACATTGAAAATCCGTTCAAGATTTTATTCGCCCGATAGCTTCGCTGAACTCTCGTCTGAGCTGCCATTGCCACGGGCCCGATTAAGCCACCAGTCTTCCCTGCGGCACGGAATGATGCCTTTCTAGCGTCTACCGCCTTGCCAGAAGCCTGATCGGTGTCGAGCGCTAAGTCAAAGTTGGCATGCCGAGTTCCACCGTGCAGGGCAAGTCGCACATTCACATTGACTAACCCGCCGGGAAAGTGCAGGCGAACGCGGTGCGCTCTTAAAAGTGTCTTCGATTGGCCGTCAAAAGCCACGATCTTGGCTGATCTCGTTTCCAAAACACCTCACGGGCAGGAGATCATGCAAAATGCGCACTCCACGGACAATGATGCAGTAAACTTAGGCGCAAACTAGATAAGCCCAGCCCCTCAGACACATTCGGGCGAAAAGTGGGAAGCTGCAGCAGCAGCCCTTTCGTGCCCTTGTGTCCTCGACGCGTGAGAGGGTGTCCTGCTGGGCAGGGAAATCGTGGTATAAAATACGACCAATTTATGCTGCCGGCAAAAGAGTTATAGCAGAGAGAACTTTTATCTGATTTAACACCTAATAATGCATTACACAAACATGGTTCGCATTGCAAAGGGCCGGCGGCTCAGCCCTTGCGGCCATCCGGGGGGGAGGGTCTAGTGCACAATCGGGGGAGGAATTTATGAATAATACCTGGACCACTTGGGAGAGTACACCTTCGTTGGTGTGAGCCCCGTTGGTACATAACGAGAGCTGAATACCTTACGCCCATGCTCACGCGTGTATGGCACACGGACCAAAGCGTCTCGCAGGTGGTTCCACTTTGGATTCCTTCGCCCAAACTTCCACGATTTCCAGTAATGGTGCCAGTTGTTTCCCCCATTCGACGGTATTCCTTTTGGTGGATTTACCAAGAATTCTACGATCTTCGATCAAAGTCGAGGTTGCGGGTTTCAATATGGTCCCACAGAGGATCTCGTTCGCAAACCGTGGGAATCAGCGAGCGGTTCGGTTGAAGACTCAAAAACTCATCAAAGTAGAACATCTCAATTCCACCCAAAGGTTTGGGGTCTGGGACAGTAAGTTTGGATCCCATCATAGTACACTCTTAATCATTATTCCGACCACGAAAAATGCGAACCACGATGATTCAAATAAGGCACAAGCTACAAACGAAACGGACCGAGATGAGTGTTTGCCGCCATCGTTCTCTAGTTACAGAATGATGAGATCATGAGAAAACCGCAAAGACGAGACGAATTGAACATAAGAAAACTAAAATTTGGTGATGAATTTATGGAACCTTTCAGGATGGATTTGAAAATCGAACAAAAATCCCGAAGGAATCCAAAAAAGAAAGCCAACCCTAGCTAGTCAATATTGACTCAATTTTCTCGTCTGTGATCTTCGATTTGCGATCGGGATCACACACGATCCATCAAAAGACACAGGAAAACATGGGAAATAAAGATAGAAGTAGAGAGATGAAGAGAAGCTTTAATCGGATGTGGGTTGAGACCCCGTAAACGTGAAGGCGGGTTTCATCTGGATCCAACACCAGTTTGCAAATGGTTTTCATTCGATTTATCGAAAGGTTACGCCAGACGGTAATTTCTTACCACGTCTAGCTAGGATCTTCTTTGATGATGATAGAACACAGAGACCCCGATAGGGAAATTCTCCCAAGGGTATCCGTGCTTGTCCAAGCGGTGGTGTTTCTTTCATGTTGCAACAATATTTCTCCCCAAATTATTGTTTGTTTACCGACTGGCTCCCATCGTGGCGTGGCCTTTGAAAACTTCCACTCGAATAGCGGGGAGCGAAGCGCACATACAGAAACGGGTTACTTCACAACGAGAACGAACACAAAGCCGGATGCTTCTGAGTGGATTTATCGGATCCAAGTAGCTGAGCACCAGCGGAACAATACTTCAAGAGCATTTTCTCACGCATGAGAACGCGCGACATCAGCTGCTGCCTACGTGCAGTTGGTGAAAATTTCCGCCTAAAATTGTCCCGAAATTCAACCCGCTCACAAGTCCCAGCAAATGTTACGACACAGCAATGGATGGTTGATTTCGAGTCTATTTATGTACGCCACAAATAACTTAAGTAGTTGCCATGCCGCCAAAACAAACGTTATGCTTGAAAATCTACAGGCTCTCCAAAAACCGTGTGGTGGCCCCGATGGTATGATTCCGAGGGAGAAAAAGAAAAATATAGTTCCACTTTCAAGGGTTCTACCGATGTTTGACGCAGCAGAACTTGGAAGGACGCCTCCGTCAGTTGTTCGCTTTATGTAGTTTCATATTCACTCATTCTCACCTTAGAGGCTCGCAAGTGCTTGATGACAATGAAGATGCCATTAATTCAGGTAACGTCATGAGTGGGTTCTAAACCGTTTACTGTAACAATCGGACACGTCGGTAAACAGTGACATCTAGACTCATCTACGAGACCCAGCCTACAGAGCCTGCAGAGGCTATGGACGAACGCACGCATGCTCAACTAGACGCAACGAACTGCAGACATGTTGAATTTGTTTATTTAGAAGAGATAGAAAATGTCTGAAGTTTTATGTGATGTAATTTATTTTCTAGTGACAAATGTTATTCCCTAGGAAATTGTCGGAGCAAGGCCTGCTGGGAAGGATGAACGAGCGTGCGTGCGTTCTTTCGCCATCGCGTTGCTGGCTGTAGATTTTTGAGGCCTTCGAACGTGTTTCCAAAAAACTCGTACCGGAAACCAACTAGAAACACTGCGCTACTGACGCTTCCCTACCGGCATGAAAGAAACAGAGAGGGAGACAGAGCGAAAGAGAAAGAGAAAAACGGTGAACGGGACCTGTGGTTGGAAGAGAGTGCGGAATGGCGTGAAAGCCATATATTAGAGAAGGATCTATAGGGTGTTTTAGGAGCCAATAAAGGAGATAGCCTGCGATCGAGCGAGCAAGAGGGATGAAAATGGAGAGAGTTTCGGAGCAGCAGAATCGGGTCATAAACACGGCGGAAAAGAACCTGTTCTGGTTGTCCCTGCCGACGAAGAAGGGTGGCTGAAGGCGAAGCCATTGGTGTAATGGTGGTGGTGGTGGTGGTGTTGGTGGTGCCAGTCCCGCTGGCGAGAGGGTGCCACAGTTGAGCCACAATGTGCTGCAGGATTTATAGCCTCTGTGCAGGATTTATGGTTTATTTTTGAAAAACAACAGCAACGCAATGGAGGAAAAAATAAACACACGTAAGCCTCGACGGAACCCACCGACAATCTGGCGCGAAAAGCGTGGAGCCTTTAGCCAGGATTTTTCGCCCCAGAATCGTCCTTTTCTGGCACGGTTGCGGTTGAACGCTACCGAAACGAATGGAAATCCCCAATTGCCTCCCTAAAAAACGGTTCTGCCACTCGCCGGCAAGAGGCCGTTCTCCCAGCTTAGCGCTGTTTGCATGGACGGTTTCCGTTTCGCTGCGGTATCTTTCTACCATCGTATTTGGAGCGCTATTTTGTCGCTCGGTTCCCGGTTTCTGGCTATCCTTCGCTTATCAGCCGCTGCAGGCTTTGTAATTATTTCTTTTTTGGGTTGTTCTAAAACGAGAAAAGCAGAGCAACGGGGGATACACAAACACGCCCTATCAAACGGATAACCTTTAAATCGTTGCCCTATTGAGTTTTCCCATTTTGCGGCCAACGTTCTATGGAACACCAGCACCGGAAACCGGTGTAATAATACGCGTGAAAGTAAGATGATAGAGTTACTGCAGCCCAGCGTTAGGTATCATTCACGCACCGATGAATCCTGAATCCGTTCGGCCCGCCGCCTTTGGTGAGACCATTTTTCTATCGAAACTCGAGCTGGAAATAGAAACCCCGTACTTTCACCCGACTCCTGTCGGACATCTTCTGCGTTACGTTTTTTTTTTGCCCCACTCCGGAACCCGGGAAAGGAACAGATGGTACCAATTTCTTGTTTTCTTTTGGCGGCTACCGCGTTCGGGGTTCGTGCGCTTGCTCGCTTTTCTCGCTTCTCGGGAAGCAAATTTTGGCCAGTTACGGGAGTTACGAGTCCGAGAACGGCGAAGCCTAGGGTTTAAGATTTATTGCACCAAATTAATCACCTTTTTAATTGGATCCGCTTCACACATCCGGCGCAAACGCATAGAAATGCGTATGTTCGGTGCGCGCGGCGTGTTTCCCTTTTGGCTTACCCACCCAAACACAATATATATATACACTGTCGACCCCATCAAGATAGGTAACGCCCTTACCCTATAAGAGCCGTCCATGTACAGCACATTAAACGGTCAGATTGTGTACTGAACAAGCAATCGCGAGAAGTATTTTTAACCTCTTTCATTTGCTTGTTTTCGTCTGGCCCCTTAATGTGGAGTGTCAACACTTTCATTTTCGCTGGAAACTATTCACCACTCTGGAGAGTCGAGAGTTGTATTGCTTTTGTGATGATGCTGTGGATAGAAAAAGGACCCGAAATACTTTTTATATAGCCGCCATCGGTGCCGTTTTTGACAGACGGCGCTGTACTGCAGCGGCAGGAGTCACCCGACTTCTATCTGTCAGTAATTGTCAATAGACTCATACCGAATGACTACAACAAACATGGTTCATTGATGATGTACATTCTGATTGTTTGCACATCGTTTGATTGATCGATTCAACAACCAAAAAGAGACGATTTATAAATATAGTATTTCAACGGCCGCCGGATTGGTCAGTAGTTGCCATACTAGTTTAGAAAGTAAAACGGAAGTACAGGAAACGAGCGTGAAATCGGTTACCGTACGAGCGAAAGCATGGCTCCACTTCCGCTCGAAAGCGCAAACCTCGAATAAGCTGAAGATTATCAAACGAAGGTCGTGTACGTACGTGCGGGTAATGGCTGGAAGTTCGTTGACAGGACGAATTTACAGTCACAATCACAGCTTTAGACTACTTTTGTGTCCCCCAACACCCTTCTCCACCGCTGGACACTCCCGTACAATTGCAGAAACAGGAAAACTCACTCGCGCACAAAGGATTTACTTCACTCGTGCACCACACCACCATGCCGCAGTCACCGCAGAATGATCTATATCGCCGTCCGTATCAAAGAATTAAAATTGTCAAATCTCGGCACACGCGAAGGCGATGGAAAGCCACATAGGTCCACGATCCTTCGGTACGGTACGGGGGGACGATAGGAGCGGGCACACAAGCGCCCATTTGCGAATAGACGTTGGTCGGGGGGCAAATCTTCAGATTTATACGCGTTTTTCACCGACTATCCACCGAGCTCGTAACTTTATTTATTTCCTACCAAAGCTCCTAGCACACTGCGATCTGAAAAGCTGCCGGAGCAACTGGAGAGGCTCCATCCATCCTGAAGGAAGCGAAAAGATTCCACAGAGTGGGCCACATGTGTGCACAGCAGCAACCGCATCGCCACCCATTCGCCAACGATATGCAACGATCTATTGAATTTGGCAAAAAGTTATATTTTTTGCAAGACAATTTATGCTGACATTTGAGCATTAAATTATGAAAAGTATGCAGCTGGTTAAACTGTGGCGCAACGCTACAACTGCTTTTGTTCGCCCGACTTTGTGTCGAGGAAGCTGGAATTGGAGATCGTGTTATGCGCTTCCCTGGAAAACCCCTGAAAATGAGAGTAGAATAGAAACGCAAAGTAGGTAGCGTCTGCAATATAAGCTTAAGGTTAGTCCAGAAACAACCAGACGGGCGGAGTTTCGTACCACGGAACGGGTCACTGGCGTAGCGCGGGGGTGATAGAGCTTTGACTTGGCTTTTTGGGGCGATGTCTACACCAAAACTACATTGCCCCTATCTATGCCGGTACAATAAGGTGCGGTATCACGCTATCACACCAACGACAATGGAAACCCGAGGCAATAAAAGTGTTGGATCGTAAATCTCATTTTCATTATGCTTAACAAAACTTAATTATGTCTCTTGACATGTTGGTAACGCGCGACCACCAACCCGGTACCACCACACATGGAACTTGCCCTTCGGACACGGGCTAGCGTTAGAGAAAGTAGTATGCGAGGAAACGGAAGTGCCGTTGCTTTATCTGCGCTTAATCTCTGCAGCTCCGTGCGCTCCGCTCTGTAGTTGCGAAGGGTTTTGATAGTTCTGTCGGCCAATGTGTACTAGGTCGCGTCTCCCTTCGCCTTCATTCCGCTATAGGAACTAGGAAGAAAATAACACTACGACGCCGCTACTCATGTGCGACAAATCGAACATATATTCCGAGCCGAAAAACAAAGAAATCTGACACAAGTTGATAAAATTTACTACCCTTGGTTTCGCATGCGCCTTGCGGTCCGACGAGATAAATTCAGAAAGAACACAGTGTTACCTTGAAAGTGTGGTACTGAATCCTCGCACAACTTGGCGTATTTAAATTATTTATAAAACTCTGGAACTCACCCTTCGTCATAAAGGAGCGACAAGTAGCACCAAAATTCAGATCGAAAGCATAACATTTTCTGTCAAAGTAAACCCGCTACAGACTGGGTGGGTCTCCCCAACTTTTCATCCCCCGCCCAATCCCAACAGTGGAAACAAAAGCGATACTATTCCGAAGTCCTGTTGTAGCAGCATTGTATAACACAGTCGGTGCGAAACTCAGTATCAAAACGAGCGGAGACTTATTCGCAACCATACGGTCGACAGTGGAACCGAGGAGGTCGAGAAGGGGGCGAGAAGACGGACGAATTGGGGTTGAGCAGGGCGATCAAAAGTTTTCCGAGGATTTAACCTGGGCGAAGGATTTGCGCCTCCGATAGGATTTATGATTGAGACCGGTGTAAAAAGCTGGTGCCGTAGATGAAAAGCTTCGGGGGCTTAAAACGGACCCTCGGTGTTCCCATCGAAATTTCCCTACCTTCCCGGGAGGAGCCAGGGGCAAAGGGGCCTTCTGAACTTGCCTCATTTGGAAGCTTTTCCGGTGAAATTTAATTTCTGCACAACCGAATCCGAGAAGCTGGTGTCTCTGGGAACAGAAAATGTAGTCCGTGGGTACACCAATACGAGACACCAGTTGGAGAGACAGGACAGAGTGAGAGTGTGTGAGTCACAAATCAAAAGTCATTATTGAAGTTCGGAAAAGTTGTGTTGTGTTTATCTTTTCACTTTGGCCCGGGGGCTAAATGACTCTGGTGGGAATTATGTGGGACAGACAAGCGTTGGGCTCCGGCGGGACACCGGCGGAGAAAGACCGGCAAGAAACGCCCGTATTAGAAGAAGAATCGCACCCGCAACACAAAGTCCAATTTTCATTACTTCCACCGTTGATTTATGTTGATAACCTTAAAGTATGCTACGGATTGAATTCAATTCTACTCGTCCTGAATTCTGCCCACGATTCGTGGTGGTAGAAGGAAGAAGCGTCTGGAATGCAACGAAGAGAGAATTACAATGAGCCTTGTCAGTTCATTTGCTCCTGGCTCAGGACAATTAACATCCACCATAATGAACAAGTCCTCAATCTATCCGTTTTCTTCTACTGGGGTATGATGAAGGAGAAGCGGCTTCGTCCAACTTCCAGGATTGTACGGAACGCCAAACCGTCCCTTCATTTCGCTGTCGTTTAAAAATAGCCAATGGCTAGGAAAATAAGGAGTCATCTACATCATCTTCATCTTAGTATTTCATTCGCTTTGCCCACACGCTTTTCGAATCGGACTCAGTTCGAACGGAATATCAAATGGACGCCATGGAACGCCAGGACTGCAGATGCCCGGTACGCCCGGTCGTGCGTTCAGTCGAGCAGAATTTCATTATCGCATGTTATATTTTATCTCACAATTCACAGAACATCCCCGGATCCCGGGATCTGGTGCGCCGAGAGGGCATCTCTAAGTCTGCAGAATGGAGCGTCCTCGGGAGAGTAGGTGCGTTGATACTGGATAGATAGATATGGCGTCGAACGGCCCGGAATCAGTGAGTGAGTTAGCGGAGCAGAAGGGGATTCTCCGCAATGAACTATTTTTGTAATCAAATAAAGTAAGAAACGTAATAAATCTCCGAGAAATTCCTAAAATAATAACATCATAAATATCTGTCACTGAAGCATCCTTTTAATGCTGGTGCGAGCGGAACAACAACGCACCCAGCGAGGGAGACAGCAATCTGTAGCCCGCGTGTATGCGTGGCCGGGACTCCCTCGTTTCTTCGTGGCAGGACCCGAAAGCTGTTTTCTTTTGCCCATGGGAAAAGCGGAAAAGAAAAACTTTCCAACTCCCCAACCGTTCACCGACCGAGCGGTGTTACGCTGCTACTCCCCTCCCCGGGTCGCTTCGGGCTCGCAAGTCACCGAAAAATGTATCACACAGCAGAAGACGGGAGACGGTTGAAAAAATATCATTCCCTCAGGCCAACACCCATAAACCCGGCCCAACACTCGAATGCCGGAGTTACAGGTCTGCGGCACAGCATTTACACACCATTCTGCCGCCTTTACGTTTCTTATTATTTATCCTTCCTTCCAGCGTAACCTGAAAGTTGTTCCCTCGCTGCCTTCTTGCTTACTTGAAAAGACTTTCTCTCAGCATGCATTTCATGCCGCTTTGGAGAGTACGCTGTTGTGTGAGGAGATGATACATCTGAAGAAAACGTCTTCCAAACAACTTCGAGAGGAACCATTTTCATACTTGAATCTCTTAAAATTAAATACTGCCACTGTTGGAAAGACAACTGGCGATCCATGTTGAGTTTAAATATGTTTATCGAAAACCATCGTCATGGTGACAACATACGACAGCATAACCCGATGCACATACCGTCATCGTCGTTATTCATTATTTGCAGCGGAAAAAAACGAGTTTTCTTCTACAATTGAAACAAATTTTTATGATCGCGATTCGTAAAATATTGCGGCCATTGCCACATCATCAGATTGACAAGTTTTCGATATGCGGACTGCATACAGACGTGCACACCACCGAAAGTAATTACCCGTAAATTGCCACCGAATGGAATGGGAACGGGCGTCACTGGACGGGAGGTGGAAAAAAACAGGGGCCTTCACCGTTTGCTGTGTGCGTTTGAACAAAAATGGAAGACATTCCATTACGACGCGGCCGCTAAGTGGCCGCCCATCGATCAACATCAATCAAGCACGCATGTGCGCAGAGCGCATTAGCGTGTGTAGCGTGGCAGCAACTTGCGCAGCACTCAGTCCCCTGGAAGCATGTTAACCGGTTTCCGCCGCAGCAGCAGCAGCGACGAGTTGCAAATTAAAATTAATTGAACTCTTTCCTCGTGAAACCGATGAAATAAAAGTAATGATAACATTGCCGCGGCCATTCCCCATGGGAAAAAAACATGGCCGCAAATGGGCACTGCCGAACGGGACCAAGGGGGCGGCGGGAGCAGCGGGGGCCGGAGACATGCCCTCGCGAGGCGGCATCCACATCCGCATAATTACATTTAATTTAATTTAACTTTAAAAGGAAATTAAAACCGGACTCCAGTTGCCGAGATCGTCCGGTGACGATGGAAACTACGCCAGTGCGACACGGAGAGACAAAAACCCTCGTTCGGCCAGCGAATTCGTCTCAATTCGACACGAACTGAAGCGAACATAGGAGCATGTCCCTTTTTTTTCCTATAACGGTCCAAGTAGGCTTCGATCGCGCTGCCTCGCCGATGGAGGAGCGCTTAGTACACGAATAAGTATTTCACCTCGCGTCATTCCCTGGAGGACACACACACACAGACACAGGTTGTTGTTGTGAGGAATTTTCTTTTTTTACTCGTCCTCCCATAACAGTGCGCCGCGTCTCCCCAGGCGTTCAAATTAAAATCCAATCCTTGTGCCTTCCGCCGAGGCCTTCTGGCTGGGCCTTCGTTCCGTCTTCCCGCAATTGCAGCTCACGCTATGCTATTTTCCACGTCCTGCGATGCGTTCTACGCGCTCGATCGACCGATCGACGACCGATGTGGCAAAACAAGTCCACCTCACCTCGCGCGGCGTTCCTGCGCCGGGGAATCAACCAGGGCATGAGGAATGTGTTTTGACCACGGGAAAGTAACATGAGCCCGGCCGGACCTGGTGCTGGTTGTGGCTTTAAATTATGCTTTGCACTTGCAATTCGGAACCCTTGATGCTGCTGCTGCTCCCACTGGTACCCGGCTCGGAGTGAAGGGCTCAGCTGTGTGGAAAGTTTTTGCGTCCACCATTTTAGAGATGCGTCCCACGAAGCATTCATCGGAAACGGGGGGTACCGGTGCGCCGGGGAGCGGAATCGCTTCGACTTCAGTTTTTCTGCAGTTTTGTTAAATTGTTTTCTTCGTCCCCGGCGAAGCGGCGCAGGGGTCCGCTCTTCCCCTCCAGCTCCAATTATGTCGACCCGCCAGAAAAGGGGCTTTTGATTAAACGTTGCCGTCGAAATCCAGCAAGGTAAAAGAAACCCGTACAGAAAGACGGCGCAACGGCGGAGATGTCGCGAAACGTTGGCTCGGGGGGAAACTGTCGGGAAACTGGGAGGGGGGCAAAAAAAAAGACGAGCGACAACAATGATTTCGTTTCCATTCCGTTCGGTACATACTTCGTCGCTTTTTTCTTCTCCGCTCGTTTGTTCTTCCCATTTTCCACCGTCCCCGAAGCACGCGATCTGGTTTGGCCACATTCTTCATCTTAACATCCCCCCACCCCACTCCCTTTGGCGTTCACTTGAAGGCCCTTCTGCTGCATTTATCCTCTCGCTCCTCGTCCGTCCATTTTCCTCAATGGCGGCCTCAAAAGGGTGACCGTCACATTCTTCATCGTCGTCCATCGGAGGGTGCTGATTTAAATATTTTAAATTGTTATAAAAACTAAAGAAAAAGAAACATTATCACTACCATTAGTTCGAGAAAACACAGAACCTTGCAATGCCCGTAACGAGGCAGGCTTGTTTCATTTTTTACCTCCAGAACGGGTTGCAGCAGAATTGGTCCGACGATGCGATTCTTGAGGCGAGTTTACTTTGATATTGTGTGCTTATGATGCTTGGTAGTTCCTTTAAGCGATCGTTCGAACGGAAACAATCATAAATGATCTGTTACTGGTGAGCCTCATGGACATGACGATAAAAATGACGAAACCCGCCATTTATCATCTGATGATCACCTTCCGAAGCGTGGCCATTATTTTAACAGTGCACCACACTTTCACTCCTGGCTAGCGGGAAAGCGAGCAAGTAAAGTTTAAGTACGGATTCCAATTTGCAATGTTGATAAAGTCGAGCTGATCGAAAAGAGACAACCTGTTCTGATAGCGTTGAGATAAAATCAACCGTTTTTGCGTCTATTCGATCGATGGTTCAAGAACACACCACGCTGGTTTTTCCCATCGAATTTGTTCTGCGTTCCCAGATGTAGACAAACTTACTTCAGAAATATCCTTCCGCGAACGTCAGTCGACGGGCTCTCCTTAGAGAAAATTTTCAAGCTCATTGTGTATTCGGAATTACATTAATCCGCGCAATAAATCGCAACAAAATAAAAAAATATTCCTGGCTATTCGAGCTTTGCCTAGGTAAATCTGCTCTGTACGCAACACATAGAAGCAGCTCCATTCCATCATCCAGTCGCCGGGAGTTAAGCAGCAGCGGCCGCCAACAAAATCAGAAACAGTCGTGAGCAATGGAACAAAAACCGAAAGATACATTTCTGCTCGAATACTTTATGTATATGAATGAATATATTATCTCTTCTTTAACGAGCATCCTCATCAGCGACGGCGGATCCTGCGGATCTCGCAACCATTGTAGCCAGCGAAGGAAGCCGGCTTTTTGGGCTGCCGTTTCTGTGCACCCGCACATCGTCGTGGTCCTTAAAACTCGTAGAAAATACACTCCTCCCATTCATCTATTCTTCATCGACACACACACACACTTACATGCGAAGAACGGCCCTTTTTGGCTCTTCTTCGCTCAACGCCAGCCTCGGATGCACAGCCGGGGCAGGAATAAACTTCCGCTGGCTTCCATCTTTTGCGTTCGAGCGAGGAAAACTTGCCACTTGCCTTGCGTAGAAAGTGCAAAGTAGCTTCCTCCTTCGATAGCATGGCCGGCCCCGATTTGCGTCAGTCTCCGTCTGTGTGGTATTATGCTTGGCTAAATGTGATTTTAATTGTATTTAATTCTTCCGGATTTGGCGAATGTTTACCCAAGAGGAGAGAAGGAAAAGAAGGCACACGGCCAATATAAAACACTCACTCCCAGTTGGTTAAATCTCTGGTGGTGAACAGATGGATTAATTTACTCATCGTGGATCAGAAAAAGGGTACTTCTGGCTTGAACCATCCTAATCGACGCCATTGTTGCGGGCAGCGAATTAAGAACCATTTCCAGGAAAACTTGCAATCATTTCCAATCCTGTGAGATACATTGTGTGACGTACGTCTTGCCTTAGCTAGGATCCTCCGTTCATTCTGTGTTCTCTCACTCCTTTTCCTTCTGCTTTCCAAGGCACTGAATAGAAACCTAACGAAGATTAACTTCCCGCTGGAAAATGGTTTCAGCCACCATAAGCCGGGGGAGATACGGATCGCCATTGAAAAGCCGTCGAAGCAACAGCGGAAACTCCGTTTAAGAATACGCGAATCTCATCCAGCCAGAACTCCAACATCCCCGAGCCCTCCTGTCAGTGGGTGGTAGAGAAAGTTGAAAAAAAAGTCCCTTTCTCGACATCAGATAAGACTTGCAAAGTAGCTGCTCCACACTGGGGAGCGTTCCGGCAGCAACAGCAGCAACAACGGCAACTGGCAAAGATCAGTTTCCAAATCCTTCCTTTGCAACGGTGTCTCTCGCAACCGTACATATGGAATGGCGGCGCATGACGCCCGCTCTCTCGCCAAAACACTGTCCGCTGCCGCTAGGCGCATAACATATGCGAAAAATATGCTAAAAAGGCGCGCACAGGCAGCGTGTCTCGTTTTAGCTCGGATCTGATATCGGTACGCTCGTTGAGATGGAACGCGAAGTCGATGACAGCTGCACAGTCCAAAATCCATCGAATGCAGTGGCCATCACAACGCGGCCCCGAACCCAAGGAAACTCGCTCACACGGTGAAGGGGGGAAAAATCATGATCCAAATTGATTCAAACTCGCTGGGCGCATGCATGCATGCAGAAAGCCATCTTTACAGCTCATAAATTTTTATGGGCAAAATGGGCCCCCCACCATCACAACATGTATGCCACGATATATGCACGCTCTCCTTCCATTCTTCTTCCCTTGCCCACGATCGGTCGCTTCCCCCGATATCGATAGTTTTCCATCGGAAGATAAATCCATTCCTTAAAAGCTCCATAGATAAATGACCTTAAGTTTGCCTTAGTTTTAGCATAAGGAGGCCATACTACACTGCGCCTCCCGGCCATCTTCGCAGTGGTAAAATATGATCAATAGATTTGATTTGCTTGAGAGATGGCATGAAGCGATATAATCAATGCACGGCGCATTAGGGAATGATGAATTAAATATACAACATAGAATAATATTACAATACTTTAGGTTTATTTATGCTGCCCGTACAATTTACGAGAAAAATTCACCTTCTCACGTCCAACCATACATGGCACCTACAATGGCCGAAACATGTTACCATTGCCGTTGGAAAACTGTAATGTGATGAAGGTTTCTGTATTGCAAATATTCACAAAACTTGCCGATAAATAGTTCGAAGGGGCCACCGTCGTTGCTTTTGCATAAAACTTTCTCAAAAGGTTGTTTGTTTTTCCGACTCGAATTTCTGGTGAGCTCCCCCTATCGAAATGCACCATCACAATCGTTTGAGTTCTCCATACATTCGACATTGCGAATGCAACAGTGGTAGAGTACCTTTTGTCGGCTGCGAACTGATTTGCATGCAATTCAATTTATCAAACACTTCCACAAAAAGATTACTTTGTTTAATGGATCAGCTCGGGGGTCCTGGGGAAAAAATACTATCTTATGATTATCTACTTTCCATAAGAGTTTTCCGTTAGTTTCATCCAAGGACGAAAAGCGCAACACAACAGATGAATAATTCATAAGAGTGAATTACATGATTTTTAAGTAGTTTTATCTGCACTTAACGAACCTATACTAATTAGATAATACTTACGAAAACACTATTAGCGCGAAAGTTTTGAAACTCACCTGGAACGATAAGGAAAAAAACAAACTATTTAGTAAAAACTCAATGTCGTCTCATGTACAATGCGTATCATTAAAAAATCTTCTACTTCACCTACATGTGAATGTGGGCTTAGCAATTTCTTAGTCCTAATAATGACCGCTCCCTTCCAACAACCCCAAAAGTGGCATTCGCCTTCTCTGACCGCCTTCTGGGAAAGGTTAAATTTATTCTCAACGTACGTTGTGGAAGCTGCCGCGACGCTTACATCCGTCGACCAGAGGGAGTTTTCCATTGGCAATTGAGGATTTATTTGAAATTAGATACTGAATAAATTTATACGGCGTGATTTCGCAGGCGATATAAATATCGCTCTCCAACTTTAACCGGCGTAACACGCCATCGCTGGCGATAAACCCGGGCCAACTAAGGGCGCGCGCCCCCTCGACCGACAGTCATTGCCGGCAGAATTCGGTACTGCTTCCGGCTACCCGCTCCAGAGATCGGGACACCTTTTCCGCGTGGGTTTTTTTTTTCCTTCTTCATCGGAACCAACGCAACACAACCAAGCGTGAATTGTTTATCTATTGCTCTGAGCACGGTGCAGGAGGAGGGGCGAACAGTTGGCGCTGTGAACGCTGTGACCCCAGCAGAGATCGGAGGGCACTGGCGCGTTATCCTTCTTCCCATCGCGGATGAATTCACGGGAGAGCACGAAATCACACACGCCCGGCCACGTTCTCCTGCGACATTTCAATTCCGGCCCTCCGTCCCGCTCTGTGCAGGTCCCACCGAGTCGTTTTTGTGTCGAATGTGCCCTGCGGACAGGCGGCAAGTGACTGTGCGAGTGCGAGAGTTTGGGACTCCATATTGCGACTGTTTGCGTTGCAGACGACCACCAAGGAACAGAACGCGCCGTACAGATCGCTCCACCCCAGCCCACCGCCACCGCAGCCTTCCCCCGCGCGCAGGCGAATGAAAAACCCGAGGCCGTATAATTTATGAAACCATTCCGAGTTTATCAGTGTTGGTATTTATGTATCATCAACCTTCCCGGTCCCGCGCGGCCCAACAGGCAGAGGGCACATGTTTTCCGCCTCTTCACGAGCGAACCGTTTTTTCGGTCGATTGTTTGGCATAGAAAAGCCCAAATCGAATACCGAACGTCCCGAAAGTACGTACGATCGGGAAGCGCGCGGCCAAACCGTTCGGTGCGTTAGGGTCCCCAAAAAGTGGCCAACACAGTAGAACTCAGAGAGCAGCATCATGTGCTCATTGTTTTTACCCCGCCACCGGGTAGGGGCGCCAGCAGCAGCTTGCCCTCGTTCTGTACGTCGAATTTCGAATGAAATGCCTCACAAACTGCGAGCATCAACTCACTTACAAGGCCGTAGCGAGAAAGAGAATGTACGGCACGCTCCAACGGGATGCACGGGGGACATCAGGAGGCAGGAAAACTGCACCGGGCGTACAAGGATTAGTCCACCGTATCCTGAGATCCGGCGGGTTCGAGGGACACGCATTGCGAGCCGAGCAGAGTCGAGGTGGGAAATTTATCACACTCCCCGAGCCCAACACTGCCGCACCATCGACGACGACGACGACGAGGACGAGCGCTGCAAAGCCACGCGTATACGTGTCGAAGGAGGTGGGGGGGAGGGTGTCGGTGGGTGGGAGCATAAATATATATCTATTGAACCCTCGGGATGAACCTGATGGGAAAAGAGCGCTGATACACCGGGCCAGGACGTGCGACTGCAGTCACAATTTGTGGCTGGTTGTGATAGTGTGTCGGTGCGTGGTCGGCACGGGAGCGGCAAGCGAATTAAGACCCCCTTCCCCGACCACCGGCTCTTTCGCGACCCGCCCACACAACGACCGGAAAATGCGTCGGGAAGCGTCCAGGATGCCGAAAAATGAGAGCAATTAATAAAACCCGCTTTAATGCGTTTGTTATCACATTAGCCCATATTGAGTTATAAATTATATTATTAAAATATTATACTTTACGATTATGCTGTTTCATTCACCGACTCATGACGCATTTCGAGTGAGCCGGTGGAGGTGTTGCGGACAAAGGGACAAAAAACAAAGCGATAGTAAATGAGGGAGAGGGATAAAATTTCCCAATATCCAATATAAACATTTCGGACGTGCGGAGAAAGGCAAGAAGAGCGCGGACGGGAGTGGGAAACAGGGATCGATTAAAATCGCATTACAGCTGAGCTGTCGTGCTGATGCACTTTCGTAATGAAAGTGCACATTGTTGTGCCACAGTTTTTTAATACTCGCCAGGCTACATATTTACTCTCCCACATTTATATATATTTTACCGGTTATTCCTATCCTGGCACTTATTAGAGGTGGGAACCCACCAGCGTTGCTCGACGTGATAAAACGATTTACTGATTCAGTTCGGATGACAACTTTAACTATTCCAGTCCACACGTATGACCATCCGAGGCATGGGTAAAAACTGCACTGCAGCGGCACAAAACCTGCGCCGGTGACCAAAAAACATCGACCGACGAAATAGCTTTACGAGGGCCAAATATGATTTATGACTCAAATTAGAAAGTTGCCTACGGGAGAGGAAACAATAACACGCACACGCAAAACATTTGAGGAACCAAAATCGGAGAAAGTGCCCTTCTGGACGGCCCTATACCCTAGAAAGAAATAAAAGTTAATACGTCGCTGTAAAAAACCCTGAAGACGACCACCCTCTTGCGTCCTTTTGAACGAGCGAAACAGATTGCTACCAAGCAGCGCGGTCGGGACGGCTATGTTGCAGCGTGGTAAAGACACGAAAGCATGCAAAAAGTTCCTTTACCTTTTCCGTTGTTTTTTATGCTCACAAACCAATATCTTCACATGACGTAGCTGGCCATGACTGCATTAAAACACACATACGCGCAATTGGAAAAATAGTTGCCGAAAAACAAAGCGAATGTACTACGATTAGAGAGAGAGAAAATGGCAAGAGAGGGATGGAAAGCGAGATACTGAAACAGAGTGGGAGAGAGACAGATCGAAATAATGATAGAGATAGAAAGAGAAAGTGAGAGAACGGGAGAGAAAAAATGGCGAGCAGTCGAGAGAAAGCGAATGAAGCATATAAAAAACATCCCGGCTCAATTTATATGCAATGCAGTTTAGCCGTATATCCTTTTTAAATGCTAAATTATGGTCACCATCCTTCCTAGCGGTTCCGGCATCTCTACAAACATGTTAGGTTTTGCACCATTGCAATGACGCGGATGGATACGAGTGAGATCGCTATAGGTTTGCTAGACCACGGCCCAAACCGTTTCCCGAGTGTTTTCCATGCCTTTCACTGCATTCCGAGCGGTAACATTCGGAAGTTCGTCTGGGAACAAAACAAAATAAACCAGACACAATTCCTTTTTTTTCGATCAACTTTAAGTGTCTTTGTGTGGAGTTGCGAGATAGCGTGGAGCAGATGTGCACCCTGATGTCTTGCAAATCTAGAACCCCTCCCGAGAGTAGGCCTTGAAGCATTTAAGTCCCCGTGGAAGATGGAACTTTTTTAAATGTTTGAATCAGTAGAATTAAAAAAACAAGAAATATGCAAAATAAAAAACTGTCCCTCTCCAAGGACTCATGGGTAATTAATCTGCAGGACTTTTCAAAAATCCCATCATGAAGAAAAAATGATTTATTCGGCCTTGGCCAAAATCGTGTCGATGTTGCTGCTTGTAAGCTGGGCCCAACAAACCCAAATGTAGTTTTTTAAGCGTCTAGTCAACCAACTAAAGAAAACTTTCAGGCCTTGGTACTTCCGTTGTTGCATTGTTTTATTACTGTTTTATTACTCATCTAACAGTATACCTCTGTGGCTAGGGAATGCTTCAAGGAAGGCAGGAAAAACGCTACCCAGGACCCAGGACCCCGGACACGGAACGTCAGCAATCGCTCATGACATCTTCGCTCAGAAAAACATCCGGCGACATTTGCAGGAGAAACCAAAGAAGAAAAAAAGAAGATGGAGGGCCGAAAAACACCCACAAAAAGGTACCGAAGAAATTAGCACAAAAAAGGCATTCAATTTATTATCAAACCTTTCTCCATCTTGAGAAACGCACATTACGTTACAGAAAGGGGACAAGGGACAAAACCAGCAGCGGGGTCGGGACAGGGAAGGCGCCGGTGTGTAGGGAATGTGCTTCCACAGTGCGCCGTATGGTATCGCGCGGTGGTGCTCCGCACGGGGGAAGAAGCTTACAAAAACGGGGACCCATTGCTAATGTTCATGAATAATGGATGTTTTAAGAAAGGGAACGGACATCCACAAGCGAAAGGCTTGGAATGTTCTAGCCCTGTAGCGGACGCCAGATCGCTCAAACCCTGCGACAAGCGCCTACGGTGGTCGACTATGACAAGCGACGCCGACTTCTTCGCGATATGAATTCAGAAATTGGTCCTTAAATCTCCTCCAATACCACTCGGGCCCAGGAAGCGGAATGAACGCGCCATAAAACCTCCCTTTAATCTCTTTCTATATTATTGGTAAGAAGCGTCGCGATTCCGACTCCGAGCCAACGGTACCGAGAGAAAACAGCCAACTTTCTCGACAGTGAAGCATGGTATTGAGGGTACTAATTTGACACGTAATTTTAATCCCCCAAACAACCCATTATCTAATCGTTCAAGCACCAGTTTCCTTCCTACGAAATGCATTCAGTCACGTGCGTCACGTGTCGGAAGCTCTCAGTGCGATTGGCCAGGGAGTTGCGGCTTCATATCCAGACTATCAGAACATATTTATATATAGTTTGTATATAAACATATACATATCACGTATATCACGTATATTTATGTATGTATATGTACTGTATATACCCATTTTTGTCTGCAACAACCTCAACCAGCTAAAGAACGATGCTTGAGCTTATTTATCACACGCATGACTCATGGCGAACAACCCGATTTGCAGCCACTCGGGCGCCCAAGTTCTTTGGGGGCACGGGCATTGCGACCAAACACAAACTCCGTCGTCAGCCCTTGCGGGACGGTGAGATTTATTATCTAATATTGTCTCCTTGCCGATGCAATCGATGGTCATTGATAATGAAGTTCCAGAGCGTCCGAAAGTGGTTGCTGCTGTTACCGATCGGTCGACGGCTCATTGGAGAAAACTGTCCGGGAACGCATTGCCCACGATGGCACGCTCTTCTACGCTGGGACTATGCAATTTGTCTCGCTTCTGTGGCCCTGCACAGACATTTTCCGGACGAGCCTGCACTGAACGAGCCCTCGGAATTGGAAGGAGGTGTGTAAAGTGTGTGTGTGTGTGTCCATCATTGCGCACATGTCAAACCGTTCGTGTGCGAGGACACGCACATTCCTCCCCTTGCCGAAGACAATTTCAGTAGCCTTCGGTTTTGTGATTATAAATTGCACACATATGGTCAAATACATTTTTCCGGAACGAAAATTGAGATCGAAACATATTTGCTCTGTATTTCTCCAATTTACCCTTACATAACGCCCCTTAGTGGCGCACGCCAGTCCCCACATACAGTTGAACAAGATTTCCGACTGCCAAAGGGGACGCTGGTGCATGATTTCTGAAAGTCGTCGTCGTCGTCGTCGCCATGCTTGACTTCATTGAATGGATGTATTTGTAATGTTGATACTGGAATTCTTGGACACAAGCTGCATGAAAATGCAGACGTAGAAAGGAGTAATTATTTTAAAACTGGCTCAGATTTTGGAACTTAATTACCATATTGGTCCCGTCTACAATTGGGTCATTGTTATCCTTTAGTTTCAATTTTGATAAATTGTCGGTTATGGAAGCTTCGTGGAAAATGCTAGACTTCTTTTGGGACTTTAAACACGGACCAGTTTACATGAGGTACATGAGGTCTATGGAGAGTTAAGAAGAAAACATTTAATAATTCCAACCATCAAAAACCTCCCGCTGGATGGCGTTTGAACTGCGGTAGATTTTTTGTGCTTTTTCAAGCACAATTTCCGCCCTTTCGTAGCGGCCCGACAGCGCCAAGCATCCTTTTTTTTCTCTTCATTGCAATTGGCTTGAAAAATTTGCAACACTAAGCTGTGGTACTTTTATTTTCCTTTCCACCACGGATCCACTCTCCTCCACGTTGAAATCCTCTCCCACCTCTCCAGGACCTCCTCTTAATTAATGCAGTAATTACGAAAGTACAACGCCAACGTGCTCCAACCATACCGTGTGGGGCCCAGCGGGAGTTTATCGCCTGAGGCAACCACGGACCGTCAGCATCATCGGCAATCGACAACGTCAGCAGGAGCAGCAGCAGCAGAAGCGTCATATCGGATCTTGGCCGCCTCTCGTCCCGAATGTCGATGGAAGGAACAGCATCGTCGCCCGGCGCATCAGTCCACTCTGGGAGCGCGCGTCCACTCCGTGAAACACGGGTCGGAACACGACCCACAACAAATGCACCGTTCGGGCAAACATGCAAAATAGATTGGATAGAATTCTCCACGAGCCTCACGACCGGCGAATGCACACCCGAGCCACGTTTGGCAGCATGCTGGGGCTAGGTTTCGCCGGTCCGCCGGTAGTAACGTGGCTACGGGAACTTTAAATAATCTCCATCTCTCTCTCGCACTTCCTGGAAAATACCTTTCCACACTGCAGATACAGGCAGCGGCGAACCACCGGCGTACCTGAGAAAAAGTGCAGATAAATACCAGCGATCCAGAATCTGCGGCAACGTCAAGATGAATGCGTCAATGTTGCGGCGCATTTTTCTCAGTCCATTCGCTAAGCAAGCAGTTTTGGGTTTGCGATATATTTCGTACGACGATAATCTAGCATGTGTACCGAATGGCCACCAATACAAACTTGAAACCGGTCATTTAAATGAAATATATTTAATGCAAATTACATATCGATCCGGACTCGTTTCACGCCAAAAAGTTGGTCATATTTTCTTTACACAATTTCTGGACAGATTTTAATACAACTCATATTTTCCATAAAGTTGTTCCAAAAAGAAAATTATTATAATAAACTTCTTTTTTCATTTCTCAAACATTTATGCACTACACTAACGCGGGGTTCTCTATAGAATTTGGAAGGCTCGATGCCAAAATTCCCAAACAGAACTACTTAGCGGAAAGAGGGCGCCGCCGGAGCCACCATTACCGCTTCCAAACCAGCAAGCCGGTGCCATTCATTACGGTCACGGAATTCTATGCGTTTCCTTCCTGCCTTCCACGGACCAGACCGCATTGTGGTATCATGCGCCTTATTCCTGGCCCCCTGGGGAAGATGAGGTGCTATTGAAAGTAGAGTACGGAGAAAGCACGAACATGCAACACGCCCCATGGGCGCAGATCCATCCAGTGCCCCACGGCAGCGATGTATAGCGCAGTGGATTAGCTTCAAAGTGCCGTAGCCGCTGCGGCGATTTTCTTCTAGTTCGTCCGCAGAATGCAGAAAAATGGCGACGCTCCTGTTGATCGAGGAGCGCTCGAGTGCACGGTAAGAAGATGCTGAACCCGCACGGCGTTTGCCGCCGAAAACCGGCCATGCCCGAAACCGGGCACACCGAATGCCCGCAGTGTGGCTCACCTCAGGATCGGATCGGCGACCGGTCAAACACGGCATTGCGCCGTAGCAACCCATTTGGCCCCAGAGCTCCCAAAGATTCAATAGAAAGGGGACGACATAGTTCCCCATTCACGCGACCCAAACACAACATCGGACCCGGGTCCCGCAGTCTGCCTCTCTTTTCCACGTGAAAGCAACTTGCGACCTGTACCCTTGTACAGACTGGCATTACGGAAGAAGATTCGCTCGAGCCATGCCGTGGCCGGAACATAACTTGTGCCTGACACAAAAAAAAGAACCCCTTCTTCGTGTGGCTCGGCAGAAACCGTCGTCTCACAGGGCAACAACAAAACGGACAACATGAATAATGTTTTGATAATCGCCTTTCGCTGTGTGTGCCGCCCGGCCACCACCTCCCCCGCCTTCTTGTGCGAAGTAGCCCTCCGGCTATCATCATGTCATTCTTCTTGCAACTGAATGTCGTATTTTAGCTTTGCTTTCATCGCACCTCACCTGGAACCGTCGTCGTCGTCGTCCTCGGAGATGCCAGCCCTAGAGTGATCGTAAACGCTTTTCTTTGCTACCCTAAGGAAGCGGTGAAACAGTTCACCACCAACCCAACTCCCCCGCGGGCGGGGAAAGGAAAAACGTCTAGGAGAAAAGCAGTTAACAGGAGAACAGCACACACAGAGAAAAACGCGAGCGAAACGAGCAAAATAAAACGTCGTCGCTAAAAGATCCCATCCCGCTGACGGAGTCAACTGTTTTTTTCTTCTCCTTGAAACATTCACGCGATGCACGGTAGCATGAAAAGTGCATCCGAAAGCTTCACCCAACCCCCGTGAAGCTGGCCAGCTGAAATTCCCGATCGTGAAGCTATCGAGAGGGAGGGAAAGGAGGGAAAAAAGTAACCCCAACCACCCTTAATGCATATTCAGTTATGAGAAAGAATAAACGAATCACGAACTGGCCGCACCAAATCTCTTCCAATCGAAAACATTGCATGTTTCCACACGCGGAAGGAAAAACGGAACGGAGACAAAAAACTGCATACACCGAGATGCAGAAAGCAATGCACAAAACAAACACAATCGACCGCTTAGGCTCGGATGGCATCAACAATTACCCTTCGCGAATCTCATTGTGAAGCGTCCCTCTCGCTCGGTTCATACTAGTGCCCGCATTAGAGGGCCGTGGTCTAGTTTATCTAATCCTCTAGTCGACACTATGGCGAGCTTTGTCAAAAATAGGCTTCGTATGTGTGTAGCTTCCTGCTCGCATTCCTTGCCGCCCGGTGTCTCGGGCGTCCTCCATTACGTGACCCCATCGTGTCCGGCGGGCTCCAGTCCGCCAGTTCCAGTTCGTAGTCAGCCACTCTCTCTCGCTAGGGGTCTTCGGTTGTTGGGGTTCGGTCGGAGATTGTTCGCAGCCTTTGATTGGTTGATTTTGGACACATTTTTTAAAAGGTTCCCTCCATCGGCCGACTGACCATCCGCTCGCTCGCCCGTTGAACTGCGCGGTGTCGTTGTGTTCCGTGCTCTGCTTTACTGCTGGGCTTTTCGCTCAAATTGATATATATCGATAAGTTATGCGACTGACATCTTTATGAATAATTTATGTATTTTAATTTCCAACCAGCAACGTCAGCCAGTCTAAAGTTTTAATCAGTGAATACCAAAGCGGGAGCCATTTTCTCGGGACCTCGGTTTTCCCTTCTCGTTCGTTTCGTTTTTTTTCTTGCTCCCCCTTCGTGGGTCCCTTTAGTCTGGCCAAACGGAAGAGCGCCATGCAATCGTGCGATTGCTAGCTCGCCGTATCTCAACACAGCAGTCGGTTCCATTGCTCGCATGATTCCCGATGCCCATTTACGGTAATGGGGCCGAGTACAGACCGGTGACGGTCTGATGGGACACCGCGTATAAGACCATATCACCCCGAAACCGGCACTCGTCAACAAATCCACAAACGGAAGTCACCGGTTTCCACCGGAGGCACCGCGCAATGTAATGTCTCAAAATGGTTGAACATAAATCTGTCTTGAAGGGCTGAGACAAACAAACTCTTTCTGTGGCGATTAGAGTTCCCAATGGTGCCTTTGAGATGGAATACTATCTTAAAGTTTTTCCTCACTTCAATGAGATTTGTTTCGGCTGACGCTTCGTTTAACCAAGGGAATTGCCAGAGATGTAAATCATGCCACGCCAGCTCACCCCTCCCGAACAATATTCATTTTATAATTAAAAATTACCTGTCCGACCACTTCGGCCATTCGGAAACGCATCCATATTTCATATTCCCAATTATTTTCCAATTGTAATATTTCGCAGGCGTCCGTCTTTCTGCCAAAACGGCGGCGTCCCGCGTCTGTCCGTCATCGCGGACCCTGCAACGTGTTGAGCAGCTGCATTTTGCAACGATGTCGCGCTGTGGCGCACACAGTTGGCGGCGGTTTGGAAGCTGCAGCCGTGTGCACAGTGCGGTGCACAAAATGTATTCCAGCATCCACATTCGACCAGACTGGACACACTGCCCCGAGGCTTCCCCCAAACCCACCCCGGCCGAACGGTAGTGGCAGAATGGTGGAAGGAAAAGAAAATATATTTAATTGCTTTACTATCTATCCGACCCTGGCCATGTGGGCCTGACCTGACCAGGAGAGGCGGTACCAAATGCCTTTCAGTGAGAAAAATAACGCCACCACGACGGTTGAAACGAAATTATAAAATTAACTGTAAGCGAACCTGATTCGCCTGGAGGCACACAAACACACACAATGCAAAAACCGGACATCGGTAGAAGCCTGCGAATGGAGAAGCTTTGGTAAAAGAGCGGTTTGGTACCACCACGCACGCCGTTGGTACACTGATAAGCCGAGTTCCGCTCATAAAACACTCCGATGCTGTGCCTCATACACTTATCAACCAACCTGCTGCTGCTGCTGCTGGCTACAACAGAATGTGCGCCGTCCCTCTTCGGTCAACGTTTGTTACGGGGGTTCGGAACTGGCGCAACCATCATTATCGCCTTCAGGCAATGCGGTAAATAAAACAAACATGTGCTCCCATGCCCGCCACAGCGGAGTCGTTGTGTTTGCGCTCACATTATGGGCAAACATAATTTATTTTCGTACACCTCCAAAATGCAGCGCGAAGAAATCGTTTAGTTCAGCGAATGAGTGTATTTGGAAGCCATTTTCCCTGTCCCTGCATCTCTTTTGAAAAACTTCTACTAAGCTGAATCTAAGCTGAATTTCATTGACGAGTAATTCAAATCCCTCTTGCGTGCCTTCATCGTGGTTACATACAATGCTCCAGCAGACGCGGATGCAGCATCGTTATCCTTACTAATTATCGAATTTGCATAAGAACGCACTCCACTTCCGTGAGGATGCTGGGCCGGCGAAGGATTCGTCATAATTTACAAGCCGCACCGGTGCAATGAGCTCCTTCCTGTTCTCATGTGATACACAGTTCCCGATGGGGATGACACTTTTCCTGTTTACCCGGATACCGGCCAATTCATGGACCTCCACACAATGACCACCGGCTTACTCTCTGGCGCCTGTGTATTAATTTCATTTGTTTTATTTATAGGAAATCAGTAGTTCACAGGGTGGCCAATGGTTGTATATTACTATTTTATTGCACTCCAAGCACTGGTTTCGATTTCACTCCACCCTTCGGTCCCCCAAACACACACACACCCGCCAAAGAAGTAAGTGTGGAATCATTTCCCAAAATCCCGAGGATGAAAATTTCCGAATGCTGGAGTATCTCCAAATTTATTCTCTGAATAAATTTATTGACTATATCTCCACCCGAATGGAACGAATTGGGGGAGAGTATGGCCCCCGGTTGTTACTTCTAGCCTGGGCGGCTTTGCAACTTCATCGGAATGGCATTAAAGAAGCCCACCCACTAGAGAGCGCCGGGCACAGCTCGCTGCGAGGAAGGGTCAGTGTTCCAATAGTGCGCGCCCGGTCCCGGCTGTATGTCATTTGATATGTTTTAATGCTTTTATCGAGCACGTACTGTGTGATGCCTCCCGTGCTACAAGCGAATGGTAGTTTTATGTGCGATTTCCTGATTTTCAATGCTAATTTCACTCCTCACAGCAGTTGCCGCCGTCCAACAGCTATCATTACTCATAGGCAGTTGGAGTTGGCACTTCTGTGGTGGTACCTCCCGAGCCAAACCGTACCACAGTGCATCTTTTTTGTTGAACTATTTCCCGAAGTTAGGAGCATCCCGCGGCGCACGTTGCGACTATTGGAACTGCAACTCCTTCCAGCAGAATGATACCGCGAGTGATTGAAATGATGCTGTTGATCATTTGAACTTCGATGAGCTGATGATTTCGAACAAGAACTGATGATCCGATTGTTGTTTATGAATGCCCTTTCCCTGCGACATGGATCACTTTTCATCGAACACGATGTTTTAATGTTTCGGGGCCGAATTCCATCGACTATATTCAAGGACGCCTGCCACTAAATATTTGTTCATTGTTTGTCGTTTCGTAGTTATTGTGATATTCGTGCTAGTGATTTATATCTTCCAGAAATGACGAAATATTATATGTTAAGGCAACAATAACGGTTGCTTTCCTCCTATTCCACAAAAAACAAACACTAGAATCCATATATTGCACATAGTTGAAATGTTCCAACAAAAACCTCACAACACTGCAACACTTAAAGGATTCGGTTCAAATTTAATTTCGTTAGAACTTCAATTATCAGCTATTTTCTCTCGCACTTCTTATCGTGCTTTCTACATTATCCGCCTGAGCTATCGTTGGGCGACATTGTTTTTCTGTGCTCACGTTTCTTAATTCGTATTTATATGCAGTCGTCTATCTATTTTTTTTTTCGCCATCTCTCGCCGAAAGTAACTACCCGAAAATCGATCCATAAATAAGGAATAAACTTAAAATTATCTTCACCAGCGATACGCTGCACCGCAGTCTCAATTCTTTCCATTGCCTCCTTCGGTATTATTTTAAATTCGATTCGATTTATCGTAATTTAATATCCCTCTCCATACCTGACCTCGACTAGGGCGTCTAGCAGGCGTATAGCGGCCATACTGCCGCCGCGAGATCTTCTGGCTAGTTTTGTTTCGTGTCGCTGGTGGTTGCTCGAGGAACCGAATTCATTAATTGGCCACAATCCATCGTGCGGAACACGCGTCCAACCGGCACTGGTAAAACCCTCTTCTCGTCGGATTAGTTTCCCGTCGCTCTACTTAGGTTGCACACGAACCATGTGATAATTGCTTCGGCAACCAAACAGTTACCCTACACACGAACACAATCAAACACCAACGCATCTGTGACACCCTCCACCCACATACATACGCAGCGCAGTATCCAAGTGTAGGTCTCAAAGATTCAAGAGAGAAAGGAAAAAGTGCTACGAGCAGCAGCGCTCAGGAAGCAAATGGTGAAAGAAAGTAGCAAATTTTACACCAAATTAAGATAGTTTTCCGACTGAATTACGGTGGCCGATTATGCAGTGCCAAAGTTATGCATGCGTACCACCCGAAACCACCCTCTCAGTGGAAGAATATTGTGTGAGAATATGGCGCGGAATCCGAAATTATTATTCAAATCATATATTTATATCCTCCCGGAAGGTTTTTTCCCCGTTTCTACTCTCGTTTGTCGCTAGCGTTTTATTTCGTACGTGAATCATTGTTAGAAAAACTACCAGAAGCGTAAAAGCAAAAAAAGAAAAGGAATGGATTGAGAAATTGCGGCAGAAACAGTTTTTCATTTCTTTCTGCTGACAAAATATGGAATTTTCGTCCTTGTTCGAACTTGTTCGATGGCCGAACAATAACTTCACCTAGGAGTGAGGCGGAGGCACAGTTGAGGTTTGATTTAGATTGCACTTTTTCCCTCGATGGTGTGAGTAAAAGACAACTTTTGGGAATTGATTGCCAGACTGCTTCAGGAACGAATTTCACCATTTTTACTCTACTCCAATGTTTACAATGGATACACTTTCTCTGAGACCATGAAATTGAAGGTTCCAAACATTGATTGCACTGCACCGGTCGGCTCACTGTTCCGCATTAGTTCTTGGTACACAACATTCTTAACATGCACATGTCACGAAGCCGCTGGACTGATGTATTTATTGCACTACCATAAACCGTAGATAGACAGACCTACCTGTACCTTCCTGTCTTCGCCCCAGTAAAACTACCTTTGTGGTACGGACGTCGGAGCGTCATGGGGGCGACTTTTTGTGACTCCGCATGACAAATGTTACGTAACTGAACCCGTGAACCAATTTTTTTCGCCCACAATTTTACAATTGGCCATATTTTTACGATCATTCTTTATGGCCTGTCCATCATATCGGGCGACTTTTTGAAAGTTGTAACCTGTTACGACATTTTCATGCTTTCTCCTCATGCCCACAGCGGAACCGCTTTCACTTTTTCCCGGTCAGCATAACACACCGGACAATATTTGGTCATTTTTATGGCACACCAGTGCAGCCGGCTGCATTTTTGCACTTTTTAACTACGTATTGGGCGACGTTGCGAATATGTCCGAACTACTCACGCTGCTTTTTCGGCTTGCTTCGGTCGGGACGCTAGATACCGAGCCATATCGAGATTCCGACCGTGTCGAGGAGACTTTGAACAAAAACTGAGCCACCTTTGTCTGGCAGGAGCGCAACATTCCCCGGCACCGATCCTAAACACGGCGAATGCTGGAGCCTACAGAAGACACCCAAAGCGAGGGGTGTAGATTTGTTTCAAATTTAACCGAAAACCAGACCCCTCAACAGCAAGCGAAGAAGAAGTTGCCTAAGGTCTCAAAAGGATGCTAAATCACGACTTCACCCTTTCCGCTAGCCTGGCCAATCTTAAGCCGTATGGGTTTGGTCGTAACATGGCCATTATTTAAACCCTTCTTCCGTGCAAGGCGCGTAACGGACCTTTAAACAAAGGAACGCAACAGTCAGGGGAAACACAAAAGATCTTCGAAAGCAACGTCAATGGCAAAGGCTGGCCGAGTAAAATGCACGTTGATCCTTGGCGGTTCGAAAGGAAATATAAAAAACGGTTTCCTACACGGCACATTTTCGTCCCATTACTGCCGAATCCACCAAAGTCGAGGAGAGCCGACGAGCGAACGAAATATCCTCTTTGCGGTCATGACGCTGTGTGGAAATCGAAATGGTCCTATCGATCCCATGAACCCGATCAGTGAGGCAACCGATTGCGCAAAAAAAACATCAAGTTCTAAGAAAATGACGACATTCTTCCCTACATTCGAACCGCGACGATGATTTGGAAAATATCGAAAGGAGAGCTGAGCGTTTTTCGATAAAATAGGCCATTTAAAAATATTGAAAATATCTACGACCACCCGCGGTCGTGCCCCGCGGCATCCGTTGGTACAACACAAAATCGATCTATTGAGGCGCGACACCGCACCAGGCTCATGATCGATTTCCATCCATTTTTCCCCTTTTCTTCGCCACTACACGGCGTTATGGCGACTTTTAGACGGCTATTTCTTCGCCAGTTTATTAAAAATGGCACCGAAAGGCACCGTGAAATCGCAAATTAATACAAACTTCTCCCCGTACACGAAGCGGATAATTTGGTTTGATTGGTACAATTACGGCGATGGTGAAGATTCGACTCCACAGCCGAGCAGTCACCATCATCATTTCTGAACTATGCTGCCAGCACCGGCAAACGGTCGGCAGCATCACGGTTCCCCCGTGTTATGTTTTGTATTTTTTCCTCTCGTTAAGTGCATCGTTTATGTCCGCTTAAATGGCAGCGGTGAAATGTTGCAAAACCGTCGACCCCGTACGGAAACTTCGCACAAGGGAGATGGTTTTCAATTTTTATTTTCCTCTGCAGACCCCGGGTTTTCTCTGATGAGCAAGTACTCACTACCGAGGTAAAAGATGTCTTCAATTGCTTACTCGGTTTCTATATTATCGGAATAAGTATTTCAAGCGTAATCATTGATTGCTTGTTTAGTTTCATTATTAAGTGGGGAAATAGGTTTAGAAGTTGCGTACGCAGTCAGCAAAGGCATCTGATAACTTTCGTATTTTTTAAGGAAATGCTTCAAAAAAAATTACAGCATTTACTTTAACATATGTGTATAATATTCAAGACAAACAAAACAACAGAAAGATGTTGAACATCCTTCAACCAGTTCTCGAGTTATTTAGATTATCGATTGATCGGCGGCTAAAAAGCGTGTGCCGAAGTACGGCGGCTAGAAAAAGGCAGCGACATAAAACGGTCAGCGGCTAAAGACGTCGTCTCACTATGATCAAACATGAAAAAAATCTCGCTATAGTGAGACGCCGTCATTTTTGCCGCCGGCACTCGAGTCACGAAATGAGTCTATGCTTGTGCACGTGTGTGCGTGTGTTCAGGCGAACGACTCGACGAAACGGAGCTGCCATATTGCATTCTCTTGCTTCTCTTTTCTGGCAACAGTTCCTACCGTACAAGCGAAGTGGTCATAGTGCTGTCTCTTTCTCGCCCCTGGCAACCTTTACCTTCTCGTTCGATCGGAGGTTTTATGGTTTGTTTTTGTATCACGCTGCGACGATTTGCGGCAGATTTTCGACTTCAGTGCTGGTGTTTGGTCTGTGCTTAGTGTATGTTGTGCGAAAGATAGTTATTCAATTTCGCGTGTCAATCAACAGTTACATCTCTGCCGATTCAATACGGCTGATTTTAAAGCCAATCTGCTGGCAACAGTCGCGATAAAGTGAAAATAAATCCTTCCTCATCGTACTTTATCACAAATGGCAAGCTATTATTCAGACGACGCCATAACTTTTCGCCTCGCGTATTACGCACACGATTGCAAGTGTGTGTTGTACAGTGGGCTCGGGTGGGAATGTGTTTGTGTGTCGATAAAAGAGTTACGTTTGCGTTACGCCGTTCGGAAGATACGCAAAGTGAACAAAGCGCACAACGAAACGGTTGCATTCCAGCTTGAATAAATGATGTTTAATTTTAATAAATAGGATTGTGCATAGTTGGTACTATTTTAAAACGCACCACTGACAGTTTTTTCTTGTCATACTGCGATTAGTATAGTGTGCAGAGCTTCTTATCAAAAGCAATGTGTAAAGTATATTTCTAGGTGATATCGATTGATTTCTTGCCGAAGATGCAGCCCCGCTGTTTAGTTCACGGTCCATATGGTTCATGATTTGGATATGTTTTAAACAAGACACATTTATGTGCCAGCAAGTACCCAAAGTTTTTACATATAACCATTCCGTTTACCCTTTTACGATTGTTGCCTTTACTGCTACTGTCATGAACTGTTGTAGGCGTTTTTCGCTGGCATAAGGAATCCTGGACACAAGTGCAATGGATAAGGTGCTTGTTAAAGAGCACACATCTTTACCGAGTAATAACGAAGTGAAAATTTCATTGCTTTTCACATCGCTAAAGGCATTTAGTTGATTAAGGGATATTTTAATGTTTTTTTCTCTCTCAAGTGCACTTCAACAATGTACCCAACTACAACAAAAATGAGAAACATATAGCTATAGCATAAGGAGCATAACTTTTCCCGTCATTTAGCAAGGTTTCTTCTACGATAATCCTCTATCCTGAATAATAATACCAACAAGGCATGGTGGTGTCTCCGGATTACAAAGTTTTTTTCTTTTTTTTTCAAGTCCAGTTCAGTTTATCTAGTGTTAACTAAATTATATTTTTGATATGTAATGAATGATTAATGTTTCGAACGTGTCTAATAATTATTTTAATAATTAATTAATTATAAATTTAAGTAATGTATTCTATTGTTCTACAAAATAGTACCCCACTTCCCTTGTTCAATGGCACACTTGTTCAAATGAAATCAGAAAAACATCCCTAAAAGATTTACACATTATTTTCAGCTGTAATTACTCAGTCGTTCACCTTTAACATGGAGCAACGATCAAACTCGTACGTATGCCACAGCCTTAAACGGCGAACGCGAGCAAGGACATCGGCACAATTTCCTACTTCCTTTATCGGGGCAAACATCGTCCCATCCGTGCAACCCAGCCAACCCCAAATTCTGCGCCATCCGAACGGCGGTGTCCTGGTGAAATACATTCACCACAAATACGGCAGACAATGAAGGCCTCCCAACTGTTCGGGGGCCGCACACGTTGATACAACAATGGTACTAGAATTACAAAACCATCATTGCACGCAAAAAATCGGGGGAGAAATTGTGCAAATCTTAGTTCGCTTCGGGCACAGTGGCCCGTGTTCGAATAGCTGAGGCTGCTGGAACACCGATAAAAGGTGGATGACACTGTTCCGGACCATGCTGTGGGGGACATGTACGGTGGACGTTGCCTTTCGCCCCAATCCAGCCCAAAAGAGAGGAATAACAAACTATGTCAACACATAAATCATCCAAACTTCTTCTCCCGACGGCCATTTCGGGTTCCGTTTTTGTCACCGGCTTAGATATACCAGCAAACACGTGGAATTGGGTCCCTTTTCTTGTGCGGTTCGCCTTTCGAAAGGAACGCTCTATCGTTCTCCCTCTGCCACTGATTGCAATAAATCACTGACCGTCATCATCGTTCGTACTCTTTCACTCCCTTTCGTCGTCTCGCCTGTATCATTTTTCACTCGTTTGCACGCACACACACCCACGATGCTCCACACTTACGCACGGCTTACGCTACATGACCGCGTGCTACAACAAACCATTCAAAGCCCGAAGAGTATCGGAATTTCAGAAGCCCGAAATGCTTTACGAGCGGTAGATCCTACCGCTTTCCGCGGCCAGTGCGTGCAAGCGAAAGAGACGGGGAGTGATGGGAAAGAGAATTAAGATAAGCGGGGCCTAGCGACAGAGAGAGAGAGAGAGAGAGAAGTCCCTAGAGGGTCGTCGTGGGGAGCGAAAGAGATATATTCGGTCGTCGCGTTGGCGACGAAGATGTATTAGTACTGCATAAGCGCAGCGAAGAAAAGGAGAGATCTAAAGATATTTGCAGCCAGAGCTGGGGTGATGGAGAACAAAAAAATAAAGAAATCATTCCGGCCGGGTGCGGGCTCAGGTGCGGGCAAGAATGGCGCGACGAGTGAAACAAAACGTCGCCCATAAAGTGTGCGGGAGCGAGCGTGTCGGAGCATAAACTATATTAGGGCGTGGTTAATGCCATTATTTTTGCTGCTGCTTTTATTGCTTTTCCGTACGTCCCGCGCGCGAGGAGGTGGTCGCGGGGCGGGCGACGCGTACTGAATTTTGGCAGTGGCGATGGCAGTGGCACACTGCGCGGTTAGCGTTTGGCGTCCGGTGGTACGACGATTGGTAGGTGTAATTTAAAGAGCACCAGCGCCACCGGCACCGAAATGGACTGCTTCAGTCAAAGTCATAAAGCACCGATACGCGTGACGAATTGATCTTTAATTCTGTACTGACACCATGGCCGCCACGAGGATTGGTGCCGAAGCAGAGGTAAACAGCCGCAGTGTGCATGTGAATCTTTGAATGGGACGCTAGGTGTTGCTCAGTTTCAAAATTCCTTTTCGCTACTGAATGAATTAACACAGAAGACAAGAAAAAAACCATAAGTTCTAGTCGGGAACAATTTTATCTTTAAAGGGGTTTTTACATGCGTGGACAAATTCTTATGAAACTTGACACAAGTGTAGGAACACTTTCCTAGAAGAGTTTTCCATGATTCATTGCCACGGTTCATGCCCTACCCGACGAAGCCGAACATCCGACGGGTATCTGTATCTGCTCTGACCGATCGGCCTGATGTGAATCGAATCGAAGTAAAATTGTTGATTTAGCCTCAACTCATCGCTCACGAGTTCTACAGCTTTATTGATGTCACTTCGAGTATTTGAGCGTCAATTTGCAACGGTCATTATGTTGGTTTACCTTTAGTACAGTTAAATTTATCAGCAGACTATTACAACTTACGTTAAAAATCACTGTAAACATTTCACATAATTTGAGGTTCTAAATGAAAGTTATTATTAGATTATTATTATTATTAGATATTCAGTGTTTTGAAATACACCAGTATGGAATCTTTTAGTTGAAAAATTCATACCCAACCTAATATTTTGGTAAATATTTAGTAAATACAAAGACTACATACAGGGCATTTCGTGTTATGTAATGGTTATAAGAAGGTCTTGACTAATCATGGCTGTTTACATGCATGCTAGTAGACCCGCTAATTGCTTACTTGCTTCCTTTTATTGTGTCTTGCTGATTTTGACAAAACACATTAATAAACCAGTTAAACAGTTATTCACATAACTCAGCTTATGTTGATTGCACATTCGTGAACAATCAATTCAACGGATCTACATCGCGTCTACTGGAAACGGCGCATTGAGCTCAACAAACTAAATGCCGTCAATCAAGGGTTCACTGAGACGTGTCGCGTCCTGAATATTCCATGCGTTCGGAGAATCTTTCGCGACACCGCATTTAGCTAAGACTTAAATGGGCTCTTAGCTGCCGGTAACAAAAAGCCCTCCCGAAAACAAGCCATTAGATGCGTCTTATCGACGCGTTATGGCTTAGAGGAGCAACCATTGAAATTATAATGAGTTTATTCGATTTTTCTCTTCTACCACACCTGAAGTCCCAGGCTGGACACAGAGGGAAGGTCCACTTTCCATCACGTGCTTATAAAAATGATGAATTTATTAAACCACCTTTCCTCCATATTCATGGACGCTGCGCATGTTCATGAATGACCATTACGGTAATCATTATTTTCTCACTTCCTTGTTTCCGCATGGCTGAAATGGAGGAAGCAGTTTGTGAAGCACACATCTCCACAACTTTATCTCCATCGCTTCGCCGTACTGGTCGGTCGGAAGGGAACTGAATTTTTATGAATCGGTGACCACCGACCAACGGCGTTCCTACACTTGTCTTTGAGAATATCATTTATTTACACCTGTTCGAATTTTTCGGAGAAATGTTGGTCTTTTTGATTTATAGTTGCCTATAAGTATATAGTAAACTTTACACAATTAATGGATTTTTTATTTCGATGGAGAGGAGACTATTTTTCCCTGTGGAATCGTTCACATTCGATTTACTCTCTTTTCTATCGGGTGTAAATTCTCAGCGGTGACTGCTGTCGACAACGGCCACAGCCACAGCCAACTGATACAGAGAAGCGGGGGGAAAAAACATCACCGTGGGGTAACTCGAGTCCCAGTCTAGTCGAGAAAGATAAACACACCCTTGATTGATGAATCGCTTGTCAGGGCTTGTGGTTTTTGTTCCCTTATGCTCGCCCGGCCGACGCAACGACGATCTCCGACTGGAAGAGACGAATGGGATCGATAGCAGTACGATCGGCCGTTTATGCTATCTAATCGGCGACCACGTTGAAATAGGAGGTCGCCCCGCGATTGATCTCGGATCGTCAGTAGTAACGATTCTGTCATGCATAAATCACGAATAATTTATAACTAACTTGCCCACACCCTCGGCACAGTTTATCGAGGCTAATAATGCATCAAAACAGTCAAATCAAATTCGAATCTTGCGCGCACCGTTGCCGAGAACAGTGAAGTATAGTTGTATATATTAATAGTCAGTAGGGTAGCACAAAATTACCCCACTGTAAATTGAGAGCAAACAAAACTGTTGCCTTGAACGTTGAGTGTGTTTTGTAGTGTGATGCTGCTCAACTAACAACAAACGTTTCTCAAGTTCCAACCAAAGAAATGGTTTGAACATTTTAATTGATTCTGCAAAGCATCGCACAGACTCGATCGACGGTGAAATCGATCGCAAACATCACGTGGGACGGAGGTCGATCAAATTCACTGTGCACCGATGAAAACCGTTTAATTAACGCATATTGTGTCTCGGGTGTGCGATTAAACTAAAGTCTGCCCCAATGACTGAAGTGCTTCCTCTAGTCAATACAAAACAAAAGAGTTTTCCAATGCACCGCATAGCCAAACGGAAAGACGCTTAATAGACAGGAGTTGGCGTGGTTCGTGACGTAAACAAATTCCACCCCGTTATATAACAACGGATTTTGAACATGTTTATTTAAACACACACACAAATACGCGCTCGCACAATACAGTTTTGTGAGTGGCGCCTTATGCCGAATGCGGCCGCGACTGTGTCGTGACTATGGGGGCTTGGGCTCTTTCATATAAGGTAAACAAACGAACGGGGGCCGCTCCGTCCACCACCACCACGGCCTGTCGGTCGGCCGGCCTGATTTCCTATTGCCCGGGAACGTGTTGTTGGGAAAATGTTTTCGGTCTTTTCACATTGATTGAAGTACCGACCGTTTGATTATTTTTTGTAAACAACACTAAGCGCCCCCACTTTAAACGGAATTTGAAGAAAAAAATGAACCAAATATACCAGGCCTGCTTTTCAAACAATCGATTTTCAATGTCAACGTCATTGCTTATGGGATCCTATGCAGTCGGATCTGGAATAAAGACCTCGTCGACCAGTTAAGATTTTTCCCTTATTTACTGTGTTGTAGAGTTCTGAATCCGGCTCTTCGAGATTTTTCGCCAAACGACATAGGAGACAACTTTTTAATAGTGTTTTAGATCATAGTCAATTCCAAACAGTTAGCATTTTCATTACATGACTCGAAACCAATGCCATTGTTAGGTCAGTTTAGATTCGAAGAATAAGCAAGGGTATTCTTATAGCTATATATAGAATAGGGTAGGGTCATTCTTCATATTATATTTTCTAATTTAATGTTCTGTATATAGTGTATACTCATTCTCTTAGCTTACCGTTACTGCTGTTTTGGTTACTTTCCTCCGTAACCGTTCATAAAACCACCTTATCGTTAATGAATAATAGTAGTTGTTTTTAGTATCTGAGGCGTGACACACTTGCACCAAACGGATTAGTAAGGTTAGGATAGAGGAAGTAGTGGCTAATCATGAGATAAAAAAGAATATGACCAAATTGAAAATCTCCAACAGTAACAAATGAGCAACTTAATCTAGTTTTTGAAAACAACGGAACAGCAAAACGAGAACTGCATCATTGATGCCGACAACGAACTCGAACGGAACAATGAACCGAATGAAAATGAAACTGGATCAGGGGGGGCAGAATCAACTTATGCATTACTTAACAACCTAAAAATAATTTTAAAACATACAACAATAAGAAAAGAACATAAAATAAAAAGCGACTTACCTATCCAGTCTGGTAGAAGTGTGCCCGCAAGAGATTCAGAGTATCTCTTACCTGTAAAAAGGGAGAAATAAGGATTAGTCGAAGTTAACTCCCAAGCGTGAAATACTCTACTGAACGCAACATCTTTACCAATGTGCGTAAAAAAAAATTTTAGGGTGAAGAGAACATGAGAGAGTTGCAAAAGAAGTTTCCTTTTCCTTTTAACATCTTAATATGTCCCGGTGAATAAGTGTGACGGCCGGAAACGAAATTCACGACATTCTCGTCTTATCCTCGCAAATGACAAATATTTTCGGCTTTCCATTTCCATATCCCCGAACATTGCAGGTATTATTTTTGTTTTCTTTCGTGTTGGTTTGCTTCTTCGGAGCAAATGTGTGTCGCTCCGGCAGCTAATGGATAAGGTGATGAAATATGCGCGTTCTAAATAAGGGACCTGGCCTCGGCGCGCCAATGCATAGAATCATCCCCGATGCCGATGTACGGAGTGTCGAACCCGCGTGCTTAGATGATCAACGGATCGAAGGCGCGACACGCTGTGGAACGCCGGACCGGAGGTTGATACAATGTTTTTGGTGGACGATATCGGAGGAAATCGGCTGCTCTCCGACGGCGTTCCGTCGTAGGAAGGAAGACTTAACATGTTCGGCATTAAATCATGCTCGATAAAATAAACGACAAAAAATTGGTCGAATATGGAACCATAAATTTTCGGAAAACACGTTTTAAACTCACACCAACGTAATTAAAGAAAGACAGAAACATTTTAGAAAATTTTGCGGTCATTTTGCTCCTCTCGATTTGTTGTCTTTGTTGCCCTTTCGGCTCGGTTAGAACGAATGTACCTTTTTCAAGCAGAAACAAACAACAGACACATTCAATACGAAATTTACATACTATAAATAAAATTCCTTTACCGCCGCCCATATCAGCATCGTCCATGTCACACTCCATGTGACACACTTGACACACGATTCCTCTTTGTCTGGAAGAACGGAGGCTCTGAAGGCACACAATGAAACGTGATTCACAAAAGTCACTTAATTTATACACTACTGCGTGGAAGAAAATTCTCCGAACATAACCGGTTTTCTGAAAACCGGGGAATATGTTTCTAGGTTGAGGGAGTTGTGTAAACCTTGAGCTGACTTGCCCTTGATTTATATCATGTTAACTTGTTTTATGTGGGCATCTCCTTATGTACATAAAACACGTTTATTTGAAAAAAAATCCAAAAGCTGGATATTTCGTAATAAATACTGTTCGAATTTGATTGAGTACATGGTCAAATGAAATATTACAGTAACATGTATTGTGAAATGTCAACAAATGTAACCAGGACCCGGGTGAAATACATAAATACGACTAAATCATTATTAGTTTATACAAACATAGTTCAAAGTATATACAAATAATAGTAGTAGTAGTTGCCATTGGGACTTCGGCATAAACAGAACCATGTTCGATTGATAAATCATAAAGACTCCTACACATTCAATTTTCCACTCTAGCCATATCTCCGTAACATCAACAGTGGCTCACTGTGACTTTCTCTCTGTAGCTGACACGATCTCAGGTACTGAGCAAAGTAGAATAATCTGTGTCGTGAAATATGTCTTGTTTGTAAAATTTATGCTATCCACATTTCACTAAGATCGTCCTCTGAATGTACCAACAGTTTGTCCATCGCGAATCGTGATTTATTTATTAACAATATTTCAAATAAACGAGCCAAATAATCTATCCGGAGTCTTGGGCATTTTTGTTCTTGATGGTGGAGCTTTGCAATTTAACCACTCATCACAAACAGGATAAAGTGAAAATTGGAAAGATTTCCGCCAATCTTTTAAAGCAGCGATGAAATGTTTCGTGCCTCTCTTGCATTCCCCGCTGATGTTGGAAGCAATCATGTTTGTCATGCTGTAACGGGAAGTTGTGGGATGCCTGTCAGGAAGTCCTCTAACAATTAAAAAGACTGTCCTCCAAAACCGGAAAGCTACAATACATATTTTATGAAACTCTTCGTTGGAACAACAGTGTTGGAATTTTACGATGTTCTGCAGCGCTCATCATCAGCTGATGAAATGAGTGCCACAGCTGAGCAGGAGCGAGCGATTGAAGTGCGGAGCACCACGCACACACACTTGCAAAGGCTGCAGGCTCACCGTTGAGCTGGCGAGTGAGAAAATCTCACAAAATCTCACCAAAACAAGTCCATCTCGCCTGCACCTTCATCATTCCGTTACAGCAAGCGCGGTTCTGGATGATGCTGATGACGCTCACGGATGACGCTGCGATGATGTGAGGAGGATGTTGTTTTAAAATTCGTTTGGCTCAGTGTGTGTAACGACTACGCAATGTTTACGACGCCGCTTAGGAACAGATGGAGTGAGGGAAAAACGTGCACTTCCAGAATTGGCCGCTTTGCGTGACGGCGATAGCTCGCATGGCGACAGTCGTTGATGATGCTCTTGCGGGAGAAACGGAAGGGCCTCGGCACGTCCTCTCGACTCTACACGCATGTGGGTCACCATCATCAGTGGTGTGGGGAGTGGGTTGGTTGATTGGTGTTTGATTGAACCTAAAATTCTGAACACATTCATTTACGATGGCTTGCGCTTCGTTTCTTCGCTCGCCGACAGTTTTTAATGTTACTCCAATCGATTAGAATATTCCAACGATTTAGTTCCGTGTACTTTCACAACGCATTCACTCGGTTACACTCCGATTTATTGATTCTCTGTGCATGAAATTAAAATAAAAGCCATTCTACACCTGGTGTGGGCTGCTTCTTGGCCTCATCCTCGTTCTTCCATGCGATTCACTTCGCTAGGCCCTCCACTTGCTTGCTCTCCTCCTCCGCCCTACTCAACTACTCCCCCCTCACTACCCCCCGTTTAGTTGCTTCCCCCGCCCGAGTTGTCTTTCAAGTTGTTGTTTGCTTTTCCTGGTAAACACACTTCGCTCGGTGTAAGGTTGACGGTGGCGCCACCGGTGTTACTCAATGTACGCAACGCAGCTAGGTGGTGGGGAGGGAGAAGGTTCAAACAACCTGCTCCGGATGCATTGGCCCTGCACCGTGTGGCACTGATCATGCTAAAGAACTTGCTGAACTTGCCGCCATGTGAAACCGATCGGAAGGGAAGTAGTTGGCTGAGAATGAAGCCAAGGGAAGACATTGGAGATTTTTTGTTCACTTCAGCGCTCGGAACCCAGTTTAATCATAGTATACAACACCGACCACTGCTACCGACGCACGCTCCTCCGAGCGAGCGAGACAGAGACGGGATGAGCGAGGGAGAGGGAAGGGAGCAAAAATAATATTCTGGAGAGTTGGTGAATGGAAAATGTTTTCCACGCTGCATCGTAATTGACCGCGCCGACGGAACTTGCTAGGCGCCGTTTAAATTTTCCGCGCCATGCTGGGCCGCCATACGTCTGTCTGATAGGTGGTTCCGGCGCGATCGGAACTGTGAAAAATCGGCTCATAGCGAACCAGGAACCAGAGTGAAGAGATGCAGGAAACGAACATTTGTTTTTTTCTAGCTGCACCAATCGTTTCCTCCACAGAGCTGAAAGGTCAGAAATTTCACAATTCTTTCGCTTTCTTTCCACAGTATTTAGATGTTCGACTCGCGTTTTCTGTTGTGACCTTATTTTGCGCTGCGTTCTTTGATTTCGAGCGAAAAGTAGACTAATTAACAAGTTTGTACATTAGACAAATTAATAAAAACTTGTACATTTCAACCACTTTTACATTCAGTTTAGGTGTCGTAAATAAAACACCACCGCTGCGTGAAGAGCTATAAGTAATTGTTGGAAACAGGAACAAGCAACAAACTCTTTAGTAATGTTAGAGCAAACTGTTTGTTCGAAACGGAATGAATTACATATCCGTATTCATATATTCCTTCATAATGTGTAATTGATCAAGTCTCTCCAATGGTGTTATTAAAACATGTAGAAGAACACTTGAACCACGTTTGACACAAAGTAAAGAGATTTGAGAGGAATATTTATGAAGTGCCTACCTACTTCGTGGTTGCACAAAGCAGAAGGTGAAAAACTATCATTTCCCATCGCATCATAAGGACATATTTCAACTTAATAGACACCGCACGATTGCCAACACTGGTTCACATGCCGCTACCGACGACGCGACAATCCAGCCATGTTGCCATATGTACGCGATTACAGCCTTTCAAGGAGGGCCTAGTTAGGGAGCCTGCCGGTACCTCCTTCCCTTCCAATTAGATGCTGTCCTCTGGCTCCACGTGCAAAAATCAAGAGCTCGGACTTCTTTCCCCGCACCCATTCAACAGCGACAGCACTAGGTCCACTACAACAACAGTAGCAACCGTGCGAAGGCGTGCATTTTAAATAGCATACGACTTTCAACGCCACCGTTGACGGTTGTTGCGCGCGTCCCTCTAGTTCTGTTTTCTTCTGCATGTGCGTTTTGCTGTGTGCTTTTTGTGTGTTATTTTTTCTCTGTTGTTACCTCATTTGCATCATCCCTCCGGCAGCAGCTGCTACCGTTGCCGGTGGACTGACATTCCTTAGAGCTGTCACGTCTGGCAGCAATAATAATAAGTTCATGATCATAATCGGATGTATAAGCAAAACGGGTACCCAAATTGAACGTGTGCATGTCGCACGCACACACACACACACGGTACTCGGCTGCTCCGACTTGTTTTGCTGTCGTGTAAAATACCCCAGCCAAAGTTGGTGAACCAAAGACCCCACTTTTAAACTACGTGAAAATTTTAGAGAGAAATGAACGATTTTGCAGCAAATCTTGGATATTGAAATGTATTTTTCAAAGCACAAGTGGTTAACGAACATTTTTGCACAACATTTGAAACACTTTGTAGTTTTGCTAACTTGTTCCAGCCGTGTCCTGTAATACGGTAAGCATTAGAAATGTTCAAGTATTTCAAATAGGTCCCGTTTGGCCATCGGCAACCAGTGAAGAAAAATGAATAATTATCCCAATAGCTTGCAGATTTTTTAGCTGGATGGCGATAACAACTCTACCGCGCTCTATGCCATAGTTTACAGAAGGCACACTCATCGCTCACACGAGTAACAGCGAAAACCCCCAAAAACTAACTCTGCGAAGGTCGGGTCTGACGGTGTGTGGAAACTATCCATTCTCTATAGCCTTGCTCTTGCCATCCCAGACGCCCGGCGGGTAGCCGGAATTGTAAACTGTGTGAGAAAATTATACACGTGTTCTATCATGGTTATTAAATCATTTACTGTTGTTTAATGGTGTTAGCATTTTCCACTTCCGACTCATAAAAACTGCACCGCCGTTCCTCGCACTCCGCCGCGCCAGTTTCGCGTCATCGCAATGCGCTTCAATTCTGCTCGCCTTGTGAGCCGCTGGAAGCTGCTAGAAATTATGGTACTAGACAAAGCCATTTATTACCTCAGTACACACAATGTCGCTCTTCTCAAAAAAAAGGACAACCTGAAGGAGCGAAAAAAAGACAACCCAGGACCCAGCAAGTGGAAGTGCCACTGGCGCTCGGAACGTTTCCTGGGGCGGGGAAACGACGGGGCAACGAGGACGAATAGCTACACCGAGAAAGATGTGTCGTGCTGGGATAACACTAATGCAATTTGTCCGTGGCACGATGACGTTAGTTTTTAATTTAGCTCCCTATTTCCGAAATGCCCCAGGCGCCAGATTGCTGCTCTCTTCCAATCGTGTGCGGAGGCATGTGTGTGTGCGGGAATGCTCAGACAATTCGGGCCTTCCACGCCAACCGGAGATAGTCCGGAAGTGGTGAAAAAAGTAGACCATTTACACCCCCGTACAAACGGGAAGAAGAAAACGATGTGTTTGTTGCAACACAGGTGGCATTTAATGGAGGACGGTCTCGATTTTCGTTACCGTAGGTCATGTGAAATGCCCGTTTGTGTTGCGTGTTGTCATCAATACGGTAACCCTTCTTCTGTACTATAGCCCATAACATTTCATAATTCAGTTTTTAGAACAGCAAGTGTTGACACGGATACCAACATTGTATTCAGTTGGCGTGAAATTGCTCTGGAGTTCTCTGCTCCGGCGAATGAGCAAAAGATGTGTACGATAATAAACATAATTCATCGAAATGTTTTTCCGTATTACTTTTAAATGTTAGCTAACTACGCGAACTTTGATGGTTCACGTTTTGTTTGCTGCCACCGGGGCCCTGTTATTAAATTTCAGATTGAAATCTAAACGACCCGGAGTGCAAATATTGTGTTCCGAGTTTCTGCTAAAAAAACTAACACTGCTAAGGACACTCACTTGTCTTGCATATACCAACACCACCAGCGCACACAGAAACACACACTATCGAAACAAGCCGTCATAATAAACGCTCATCCTCACAACCTGAGCTCGTGGTGCTACGTGTAAATGAGTGATAACGATCCTATAAAACGTCAAACACCACCAAAACGGAATGAAAGCGAAACGGTGGTGCAATAAAAATGAAATAGTGTAAGCAGCAACGACAGTGAAGCGAAAGCCACACAAGAAGAAGGGCAGGAAGAAGTGCACGACAAAACAACACGTGGGAAGCGATAACTCATATTGCTGCTATAGAGTGTACCACGGGGCAGAAAGTGAGAGTGAGAGATTGCGAGAATGCGAGCGAGCGAGAGAGAGAGAGAGACAGCAGATCATCAAAAGGAGCTCACCTCATACAATCAAACAGCGAACGGCTTTTTTTTACTGCAAACAAGTGAGACCAACTCATTTGCACGTGCTCTCCTGCTCACTCGCCTGCAGGCTGCCGTCCTCATCCCTTCGCAGGTGAGCAGGTCTGGGCAACTCACAGCCTGCCAGGTATGGTTCGTTAGAAAACAACCATTTTATCGGCACCGTCGCCGGCGACAGAACCACGGGCTCGCCGCCATCCGGCCAGATGCGCAGAAAGACTCGCAGGACCAGTTGCGCGTGGAACGTATTCGTTGGATGGAAGGTGTCCTCTCCGCGGTATGAATTTATTGAAAATCTAAGCCGGAATTGGTACAAACCTCATTTTCCTACAACGCTCAGTTTACAAACTATTCAAAAACGATTCCCAAAGTTCTCAGTGCCCGGAACAAACAACGCACCGATTGCAGTGAATGGCAGTGCACCTCTTGGTGGTACATCAAAAAGGGTTGCCTCAGCGTGTGTTGGACAACTCGTGGACTCGCCAGCGGCAGAAACATGCCTACAAACCCGCGATCAAACTAGTGATGCTGATGCTGCCGATATGCGGTCACATTCCGAAAGAGATGCGAGCAGCAGGGCGAGTTGCAAATTTGCCGACGGTAAATCGGTTACCGGTTTTGTGTGCGGGAGAAGCCGAAACGATTACTGCGATTGCTCATCGTCCCGGTTGTAATTATTCATAAATTAACCTTATCGGATTAATGCTCATCTTCCGATGGTTGGTTGACCACCAGCTTCAGCTGGGCCGGGCGGTTGGGGGTTTCCGAGTGCGCTGGACCGGCTCCCGTCGACCGTCGACCGTCGACCGTCCACTTTGTTTGTTTGTCAAGGGTGTACACACAGAGGGTATTAAAAGAAGCTTCTCCATCGAAGAGCCACCAGTTCCTCTCGTCGTCGGTGTCTGTGTTTGGCTGTCTGTGTTTTCCCTGCCCGGCATATTTTTTTCAAGGGCACACAGAGCCGCTCAAACAGCAGAGGAGGGTGGTGGGGGTGGGCGGTTCGTAACGCGGCGCCGCGCGCACCGGCAAGTGATACTCAAATCCTGGCGTGTGAAGATGGCAAAAAAGACTCCGACCACACACCCAACGCCGTAAACCATTGTTTATGCACTCGGAAGGGCCCCGAAATGAAGTGTTTATTACGATGTATTATCGATGATAAATTACGATTCACGCTGCTGCGTGCCCATGCCCTGCCCAGAGCCGGCCAGGTTCCCTGTTCGACTTCCGTCCGATGGGCAGCAGGCAAAACTCCATGTGGGTGGATTTACAACTCGTTGTGTGCTCAGTCGGCCGGATAATGTGATAATTAGTGTTTTCCGATGAGCAAGTGCGTGAAGCAGAAGGTTGCACGCGAAATGGAAGGCTTGCAGCAAAAAGAACTCGCTTCTGAACGCCAGCAATAATCGTTAATTGAGCGATGCAACGAGCCGCCTTTTCTGAGTGGAGACAAATGCACCGATAATCAGTTGTGTTCGATTTTGTGAAGCAAGAAATGTCCTACTACTCACTTCAGACCTTCAGATGGTTTGAAGTATTGGCCAATTGCAAACCTGACTATCCAAGGTTACATAACGGCAAGCTTTTCTTTTTGGCATGCAAGTCATATTTCTTCCGCCTTGCAGAAGAACCAACCAGTCAAATGCGTCATGTGAGCGCATAATCTTTTGTCCTTTAGAACGACTTGACCTTCAGGAACTCCCAGGGACAACATGGCTAATAAAGTAATTAAAAAACCCCTACATGGCCAGGGCCGTTTCGGGTCGACTTTTTCTGGAAGGTGCGTCAAAATTCTTCCGCCATCAGAAGAAAGCATGGAAAATCTGTCTAATTGTGTCGTCACGTAACAAAATCATTAAAAAAAACACACCAACCGTATTTTATGGACACCTTTCTCTTGTCCTTCGGAAGATTCAATCGGGCCGGCAGTGCTATAAAGCAGAAGTATGATTAATTCCCACAGAGGGGGCTATTCAGCTAGATTTTATTGCCTGTTTCTCCGCTTTTTTATGCCACTCACTGTTTCCGACGAGTCGTAGCGGTAGAGCTTGTGGTCAGTGAAACCGTTCTGGACCCTAGGAACCCCAGGAATACGAACCCAACCAGCGACCCATTTGATCTATTACCTGAAGTTGCCAGGTGTGGCCATGGCCGTTTTTGGTGACGAAAAAACTGTGCATCCGGTCCCGGGATATCAACAGAGATTCATGAACTCCTCGGGCCTGGCCAAACCCGAATTATTACTCTTGAGCTTTACTCTTACATGGTTACGGCTGAAGATGCACTGTGGGGTTTTCTAGAGCCACCCGTCCTCAAGCCTCTTTCGACGAGCAGCGCAGCAGTTGAATTTTGCAAATGATGCTACAATTACTGTCAAAAACACCGTAGGCCCATGGTTGCCACAAAATACACCATAAATAATATGAAACGTGTTATATGTACTCGCGTGTGTGTGTGTGTGCGCGTGTGCGAATGTGTGCCTGCACACACAAGAAGAAAGTGTGGCCAGAAATCTGCATAACAAATCATTGCTGAGTAATAAATAATGCCACACAAGTGATAAATACACCGCACTTCTTCTACATCATGGCAACGTCGAAGACGATTATGACAAAGACGTGCACGAGGAGGCAAGACAAGAGGGAAGGATAAGGCGAGATCGCGAGGTAAGAACCCGCCGAGAAAAAGAGGATTAAAATCACACATGGAATGCAGAACAACGTCACAGTCTTAACCGGAACTCAAGAGTCTGCTCTCGAAGCAACACTGCCGTCTCTCCGTGGCTCCGTTTTCGTGCCCTGTTGGTTTCGAATTTCTGGACTACGGAAACGGTTTTGACAGTCGGTATTATTCGGAACTGCAAATGCGCAAGTTGGTGTAAACAGTTCATCGGATTCCGCCAACAACGCATTGATCACTGGCGCAAAACAACGCGATTATCAGCGATCGACGACGACGACGATCACTCGGTCATATTAGTGAATCGCGTGCTACTGAACTGGCAACACTGCCTAGCCGCCACTCGGCCATCATCATCGCAAACTAGCAATTACAGTTTTGATCACTTGGTCGGCCGGTCGGTCACCTCCACTTTCCCCACGCCACTCGCTGGCCGTACCGAATACGATCGTTTTCCAGCCGTCTTTTTCTGTTTTCTGTGTTTTGTGTATGAGAACTGTTTTCCTATGTTTTTTTTTCTTCGCCCTTTTGGGGTTCCTCCTTGGATTCATTTCCACTGGACTGGAGGTTATCAATGTTCGATTCTTCGATTTCGGATTTTCGAACCACAATCTTCCGCCGCCGGTGGCCTCCCTCGTTTACCCCTCCGCCGGTCAGAGCGTGAAACGTACCCTGTTGTGTGTTCGAGAACGCTGCGGGCCCACTCACTGACGCGCGGGAAGGAATCGCGCGGATCGGTGCCAGAATATGGCTTTTAAAAGGCAGGCAGTAGTGGCGGCGACGAAGCGCAGACCCGAGCGAACCCCGGGTGAAGGAAACATCTCCAAGAGGGACCAAAACTGAAGAGGATGAATTGGCTTGCAAATGGGTATTTCTTGATTTATCTCTTGTGTTCCGCTGCACGTTTCTTCATCATCGTGGCGATCGGATGTTGCGCTATTACACATATTTCGGTTTCGATCAGGCAACACCAGTCGGGACACTCGCTTCAGCTCGCCCAGCCACGAGCTAGGGGAAGAAGGTAACCGCAATACCACTAGGGGAAAAAATAACAAATGAACGTGAAGACGAAATTAGTCGAAAACCAAAACTCGAACAAGGTTATTGGAGATTGGCCACGATCGCCCTCGTCGCGCCCGTGGCTTGCAGTACGCAATCGGGATCGCCATGTTCGTCATCTTTATCGCCGAAGCAGCGGCGGTGATCCATTGGTGTTCTCAACATACCACAATCTGCTGATCCCGCGTTAGGGATTCGGAGACAATCTTCTCCGAACAACAAGGATTTACTGTGGATATGCGCACGCGCGGCAAAGGGAGATCGGTTTTACGCTAGTGCAATCTGTCAGCTCAAGAGCAATATACCTGACATTACAATATGTACCCCACTTGAGGTTCGATTTCTTTTATGACCAGTTCAATAAAATTATTTTTGTGAATTTATTTGAAAACATCATTCAATTTTCCAATAATGCTCCTTCCATCGAACAGTTTATTTTTCGAGAATTTGCGTTCGTTTTGTTCAGAAGTGTTTCCAGATAATGTTTGCACTCATTCTTCACACCCCCTTCGAACCGTCCAACACACATCCAGCGAGATGGCTCGAGAACCCTCGGCCCCTTCCGCAGGTTCATCCTCCTTTCTTCCCTGCTTCCGTCGCCCACACGATCCAACGATTCGCGGAGGAACGAGGATTCATTCCATCCGCGATCGCCGTGGCAAAATTATGCATGAGACCCTCCCGACGTATGGCTATATGTTGCCCCTGCTGTACACTCCCAAATTCGCTAGAGTTCCCTCTCCCTCTCTCTCCGTCCATTCTTCCATCAGTACCCCTTGGTCTGGCTTTGCTGTCGTTCTTTTGTTGACTTGCTCGCACACGCTACGCGATGTGGCGATCGCGGCGCTCGCCAGTGGTTGAGAAGGAAATTTATTGGAACACACTTTTATTAATGTGAGAATTTTCAATATCCTCACCGGTTTCATTCTGCCTTTTTTCGTGTCGCTTCTTGATGTTAGGAGTTGCGCGAAAAGATCGCACCACCCTGAAGGAGACTGACTGCAACGGTGCACCAATGTTACCATCTCGCGCGAACATGGAACCGTTCGGTTTACGTATAACAAACCCAGCGTTCGCCCCTTTCGCATTCCGGCCACATTGTGGATGCTTTTGGGCCAAAATTATTAATTTTTACTTCAATTGAACCACTTTCTTTGACGGCTGTCATGCGGGACAATAAAACAAACTACGAGATAGTGCAGATATTCGCGATCGATCGTGTTCCGCTGATTCCTCTTTCCTGACCCGCCGAGTAAACAATTAAATATGGAACATTCCTTTTATTCCTGTCAAAAATATGGAAAATGAAACTTGACATGTTGATACCACCTGACGGTGCTCTGTCAACGGGAAACGGAGTCGCTCGTCCCTAACATGTCACGCGTGCGATCAATCGAAAACTGTTTGCCGATTCCTCGGCATAATAATGTTGTCCAATGACGCCGCAAACCCATGTAACAGAGGAACGAAATAATAAACCAGCATACCGTACAAGCCGCGGAGAGATTGAATTTGATAGATAAAGCCATGAAACGAATGGGAAAATAACAGCGTAAGTTGTGTGACGCGCTCTGTGTGTCGTCGTCGTCGTCGTCGGGAGGGTGCAGGGGGTCGGGGTAACACATTTTCGCGTCCCCGTAGCACCGGCACACGAGGACTGCGGTGTAAGCTCTTGTGGGGTGCCCTTGAGAAAAGCCTCTCCTCGGAACGGATAAAATGTGCAGTATTATAAACAAAATTATTGTTATTGAAGCAAGTCGGCGAACGATCGTGAGTCGGACATGGATCGTTTTTCTTTCCTTTGCGCCCCCGTTCCGTTGGTGGGTACGCCTCCTGCTGCTGACTTCCAAGTACCGTCACCTGATTCGGGTTCACAACTTTCAGCTCAACTTTAACTTTCCCCCAATATCTCCTACGCGGAAAGCTTCATACTAGGCGCAAAGTCCAAACCGATTAGATTGATTGCGCCGCACGCGATCAACCGGCGCAGTAATGATAGTCAATGAACGAAGAAAAAAAGAAGGATAATATGTTATGTAGTGAAGACAAAACGTCAGTCGCCCCGGAGATGTTCTACGGCTGTTGGTTGCGGGACGATACCGATCTACACGTATCAAATCGAACACAATAGAATGGACCGTAGCTGTGGCAGAGGACTTCACGTTAGTTGTTGTAGGTAAGACTTGCCGACTGCGCTACCATTAGAGCGGTCTGTGGTTTAGGTATTTGGGCGAACGGCTTACCCACATAGAGCACAGGCCCGTTATTATGTTAATGGTTACGAGTAAACGAACCTGTTTCCGATCAATCGAACCGTCGTTTTAAGGGGCAGGTAATAGGGCATCATCGATCGCTAACATAGAAAAAAAAGTTCATACTTTCAACACTTGAGCTAGCGTTAAGTACTTTGATTGAAATAAATCGCTTCACAAAACTTATGCTACGAGAAGAGAAACATTTTCAATGTGCAATTCCCACACCTTCAAAATATGACATGACAAAGGAAAACGAAGAGACAGAGACCCTATAGCCGGTTTGGAAGAAATCTCATTCAATGGTGAAACTAAATACCTTTTGAAATCCATCTTCGAATCACACATCCGTTGTGATCCACACATTGATCCCATTGAGCGATTGACTTGAATTTATTGCCCCTCGAGCGTGTCCAACGCGCGGTCAATTCGGGAAATTAATCCTTCGCGAATGTATTCACCGGATTTTTTTTCACGCTTTTTATTCCTATGCAATCCACTCACTACTGCGAATTTTTCGATGATAAACATACCGCGGCGGCGGCGTCGGCGGCGGCGCTCGGGCAGCCGACGAAAAGCTTCACACAGCTAAACACTTCTCCGCCCCACCTACCTGGGTGGATGTGGTCTGGCATTGAATTCTATTCTCGGCAACGGCTACAAAGGAAGACCACACACACAGCCGAACACAATCGGCGTGGCTACAACCGGGCGCGTAACAGCATGCAAATATTTAATGAAAACAAATCATAAATTATATCTTGATGTCTTCGAGAACGTGGATCCTATAAGTGTACGGGGAGAACTCCGCGAGGAACTGTTTCGCCCGTGTGTATTGGAGCGGGTTATCAAGAGGAGCTGAAGAATTCGATTCGAAAGGCCCAACAAAAGTCAAGCGCGTTCCGTCGCATGAGAAGCCTCTGCGCCATGTGTGTGCCGCCTTTTCCACATTCGTACGCCACGGAAGTGAGGCGTCGGTGTTGGTGTACCGATGTCTCCTCCGAGCGGGCCATCTCCGTCCCGTGGCCCCCGTCTCGTCGGCTGTGCGCCACACTATAAAATGCTGTCGAACAGCAAAAGTTCCACATGCCCCCGCCACTGCTTCCTGGGGCGCACCCCTTTTGTTGGCCAGCTTGGGTGTGTGCTGGCACACGGGACGGGAGTTCACTGCGCGGTTCGAAGTTTTATGATGTGTTGTTATCTTTCTCTGCTGCGATCCATCATCTTTCCGTGCTCTCTTCCTTGTCGGGTCGTACCTCCATTGAGGTACGAAGGAAAAAGGAATCAGCTCCCGATACGGATAATGATGGCGTGGCGAAGGTATGCGTGATTTTGTGTATACCGCCGTCTCCCGCCCGATTCTCGCCGACGTTGGTATTTGTATTTAAAAGCACCCTTTCTTGCTCCTTCCTGCCCCTCGTTCCCTTCCCCAAGGAGCCTTCCTTTTCCGGAGCTTTCGTTTCCTTTGTACGACCGGGCAGTGCTTGCGCCGTTCTTATCTCTGCTCAAGGACGCCTCATCCGATCCGCAACCGGAAGCCCCACCGCGGGGAGACCCACCACCACCGGAAGCAGAAGGATAATATAGTTCACTGGTGCAAAAGGAGGCGACGTCCACGTCCACTGACCGACCCAGCGACCGAGTGAAGTGGAATGCGTTTTCGCGGGGGAATGGCGAACTTTCCATACGTTCTCGAAAGCAACACCTCCCAACATGACCCTTCATCCACCCGCCAGAAAGGCGAGAGGACTGGAGCCGCTCTTCTGTTTCCTGCCGGTTGTACCGTAGCCGTTTTCGGTGGAATGATTTATGGCCCCGTTTTGGCGACCGAACGGGTCCCCCGCCCGTTCAGATGGTCGGTTTTCGTTTGCCAAAGAGGAGTGGTGACGGTGGCGGGGGTTTGTATGGGAAAAACGTCACGTTCAGAAGCGTGTGGTGCCGGAGTGAGCTTCACCCGGCAAGAAATCGCCTATACCGGAGAAGGTACTCTTGAAGCCCGTCTGCTTAAAACGGACCGCAGTGCGCCCACCCGTGGATTCATTAGGGCAATTAATTCGATGTCCATTCCCCGGCCCGTTCAGTGGCCAGGCAAATAGCACTAACCGGCAAAAGGGCCACCCCCCCTCCCCTACGCTGAGTCCAAGTGGTCCCCTTAGGTGCGATCATTATGAGTTGCTCCTTCACTGCGGCAACGGGAAACATTTTGAGCCCAGTTTTCAATAACACTTTTCATTACTCCCGCCCGTGCGGGCTTCATAAATGCCCCGAGACGGCCACCGATAATTATCGTTACAATCGTTACGATCGTGATCGTGGTGAGCAGCCACTGACGTGATTCCGCAATAATTCTCCATTTCTCGCCTTCCTCCGGGGTCGCGGATGTAGGTGAGAAGGGATGATCGAGGTAAATTTCAAACTTGTTAACAACACCTCGTCCTCGTCGCTACTCCCGCAACGGAAACTTTTTCCTACGCACACACACACAGTGTAAGCGATCGGCAATGGGCAGGTGAATAGGGTGGATGATAATCGTTACTCGGCGTGAAAAAATTAATCACAAAAACTCAAATTTACCCTAATTACCGTACGGCTGTCTCGGATACGGAGAAGCGAAAAAAGTAAAATTGAAAAATCCCTATGGGAATTTATAGCACCAAAATGGCTTGCTCGTGTGGCGCCCTCGTTAGCTACCACACTACACAACCACCACAATCGATCGGTGACGGACAAACGCTACAGAAAAGGGACAGAGACAGGTAATCGGGGCGGGTTTCGGGAAAAAGACACGAAAGGGGGATCCATTAAATCTCTCAACCCCGGCCGGGACGTCCACGGGCTTCTGTGTTTCGAAAACAATTATAAAACTTAAACTTTCGAATGAATATTCATTTGCGAAATTGAATTTTTTCATGTCAGTCATACGTTACCACGACGATAGGTTGCGACGCGGAACCAACAACAAAACCTACGGTCCGGCAGCGTCCGCCCGTGGGGCAGGAGCAATATTTGCTTGTGTTTCGACCGCAAATAGGATAATATAACCACTGGAAAACAATCCAAAGAAAATAGTGGAATGCTGTTGATAGAAATGCAGCAAAATGCATAGATCGGAATAGTGAAATAAGGGAGAGAATACGTTCCTATCTGTATCAGCGAGAGAGAGAGAGAGAGATAGAGAGAGAGAGAATGTAGAAGGACAGAAGGAATAAATCAGCATATATACATTAACCCTTCGGTGCACATGTGCGTGATGCTAAGTTTTTCCCTCAATTATTTTGAAGTCTAAAAGATTGGGAATCGTTTTACAAAAAAGGTTTTGGTCAAGTTATGTTAAACAATTTTAATTAAATCAATTCTTTTTCAGTCGAATCTCTTCTCAGCTAGGTTAGGTTGAACAGCACAGCCCGGCTGCTAACTAACTGAAGCTAACTAACCATACAGAGTTGTATAGGCATGAGAACTTGCATTGCGAGGTGCGACAATATCAAAACACTAACATTCTAAGGGATAATTTGAAAGTGCACTAATGTTGGCAAAGGGGTTTTTTCTACCCGTAGTGGGCCATGGTATGTAGGGACGTACATGTGCGAAAAACAAAACACCAAATGGCCAACAACGGAACGCCAACACGTCAAAGAAACAGAAGACGGGCAATAGGCGAAAAATGTGCGCCAGGCGTATTGCGGCGGAATCGTGAAACGGGTGAAGTATGCTAAAACATTCTGCACCCCAAAAACCGAGCGATGGCAATGGGTGTTGACGAAATTTTTACATACTTATTGAGCAACTTTCCATCGGGCACCGGCCAGGTGATGTTGTTCTGAGCGAATACATTCTGTGAAAATGGCTTTGTGCATATGCTTGTATGCGAGTGATTGTCTCTTGGTTCGTCCTTGTTCTTCGCCCCCACCAGTTTTACCACCCCTAGCCCGCCGCGGCCGACGACGGGGATTAAAAACTGGTTTCTCGAACGAATGAATCATGCGCCTATAAATAAAACGGTGGCGTAATCCATCATAGCCCTCTGGTGGCGTTATACTTTGCTTGTCTCCAACACACACTAGTCTACACTCTTGCACATGCACATGTACACGCTTAGGGACCCCTGTTCCGCTGGTCACAGGCGGGGAGAACTTTGCTAAATGCACGCCTCAAAAATAACGCCAATCGATCAAGGGATGCTTGTCGGACACGTTCTGCGACTACCAATTTTAGGCGCAGGCTAATGTTCGACACATTTTACGAGAGTCATTGTTCGCTTGACTCGAGTGTTTCAAATTTGGCGGTGCCGTAGAGTACATGCTTACAATACCGTACGTGCAACGAAATGATTGTAGTGTTGAAGTGCGTTGTAGCAGCGAAGATGGTTCTGTGCACCAGCGAAATGATAATTATTGTTGTCTATCTCCCGACGGCATGCAACGGTGCTAGATAGTTTTTCTGTTTGTCGGACAATCAACGGAAATCCTTTACAAATCTAAACATTGTATAAAATCACATCTTGATCGAAAGCGCCAGAAAAACAAGAAAAAAAAACCGATGTTTAATTTGATCCGTTAAAATTTGCATATTGTATGGCTTTTTTAATCCCAATATTTAACTATTTTATCACTTAATTAATTATGCTATTTTAAATTATTTTTGTAACGTCATAATTTGTGTTAACTTCACTCTTTTGCGAAAGTGCTCCGTCTTTTCTTCATTATAAGAACTACATGAGATCAATGGAATCAAGTTACTTGAAAATCTGTTGAACGTAGTTCCAATGAGACTATACTGGAAGTCTTATAAGAATTACATTTGTATTTTGTGATTTCAACATTATACCTGCAATTTCGTTTTTTTTTCATTGGATTGTTTCTTGCACACAATCATGCCATGTAGCATTCATTCGATAGGAAAAGTTTACGAATTTCCTTTAAATATTGTTATATTTGCGGGTGGAGCTTAGATGTGTAAAAGTTCAATCGAAAAAAGATTACGCTTTTATGTATTATATCTACCTCTATATTTTACATTTTGTTCGCTTCACCAACTTGTTGTTCTACTGTATACCTTGAAACCCATTCTCGTTCCCAACGGAATCATCCCGATGGTTCCAAGAGCGGGGCTTGCGTGTGTAAGGCGAGACGTTTCCATTCCAATGTTTTCGCTCAAAAATCCTTTCTTCACTGCAGTATTTCAAACTTCAACTCCAACATTCGTTCATGCACTTTCCTGCGGCCTTCTTTGAGCACTTTCTTCCACCATTTTTCATTTCAACTTCCGACAGAGGAAGGAGAGGAATGCAGAAGAAGGAATTTCCCCTCTTTCTCAAAAAGGAAACAGCAAAATCCTACTAGAATTTATCTGTTCCCATCGTAGTTGGATGCGGAAACGTACGCAGCCCATTCTTCCACCGCTTGCTGAGATGTTATTCTTCTCAACCCCGGCCACGGCTGCAGCAAAGGGCCAGAAGGAGAAAGCGAAAGAAATAGAGACTATACGAGAGCAAGACGTTGCGATGCATTCGGAGTGCATTTGTTGCAGCAGCAGTACAGTATATAAAGCGCTGTCGAGTGATGTCTTCGTTCGAGGGTTCGCCATCGTCCAGCCAGGCCTGGCACTGGTACGTATACATAGCTACACACAAACACACACGGATGTTTTGTTTGTTTTTTCTGACGAAACTTTCCCCGAAATAGATTCAAAATGATTGAAGATGGTGGAACGGACGAATATGCCGCCGCGCCACTGTGCTGGTGTTCTTTCGCCCGCTCGGGCGAGAAAGATAGGTTAGTTGAAGAAGAAGTAGTTCTTCGTTCGCATTCCGTCACTTCCACATCCTTCTCGGATTTTTTTCGTTTCACCCACCCCGACTCATCACGTTGCATCACAAAGTCCCTTCACTTGCACGAACTAACTTATTCTTGAAATGTGATCTCTACTGCTGGGTTTGAAACAAGAGTGTCGTGACGCAGCAGGAGTGGGTGCGAGGGATGTGAATCTTGGATCTGCTTAAATTTTCATGCCGATCGTCTTCTTCATTTCGTGAAAAAAAAACCGCTCGAGTATGCCAGCCGTGCTGATAAGATGGACACCTTCCAGAAACAAATGTACTGAATGTGCGATCGAAGCCAGTGCCGAACGCAAAAATGAAGATGCAAACTGATGTTTCCGTAGAAGTATAATGCTGAAATAAAGAACGCATGAAAGCGAAAGCATTTCGAGAGGGAATAAAAACAGTGAGGAGGAATTCGAGTGAAGCGCGCGATTCGATCGCAAGGAACAGCTTAATTTTCGCTTTCTTCCACTGGAACGTGGAGTGTCCGCCCCGTGGATCCTGGCGGCACAAAGCCGCTTCTTAACAGAGGACGTCCCCGTGGCGCTGCTGTTCATGCGGTTCGAAATTAATAAAATTTAATCACGTCTTCAAACGATTAAACTACGTCAATTACAATCGCCGCACCTCCGCCACGTACCGATGACCAAACGCAGCCTTTGCGCAGCCGAGATTGCGCGCGCCCTTCTCCATGATATGCATTTCTTTTGCCCCATTCCGCATGCAACACTCGACAGGGGAGAGAGCGTATCCACCGAGGCATCGCATGGTCCCCACCGCCAGGTTGAGGAAGGAGAATCAAACCCGAAAGAGGATCTTGTTCAAGACGTTCTTCTTCCTTCCTCTACGCAAGCGATATCCGAGGCCTACTGGGGCCGTCTGTCCGCGAGGGAGGAAATCGCAAACTTGCTTGCTTTAATTTGTTTTCCCGTTTCTCGAGCGAGAAGTCGCTTGCCGATATTTTACTACGATTTTTCTGCCTTCTTCTTCTGCTGCTGATGTCGCGGCTGAAGGCAGACGCGTCACAGCTAGAGCAACTCGGTTCTTCGGGCCGTTTGGCAAAAGTGTTAGTTATGTGCTTGGCTTGCGCACGGGATGGCGTTTTGATTTTTCAATTTTCATCTCACATAATTCATATTTTCGAGCGATCGGGTGATCTTATGCACACTAAGGTATTCATATAGGCGGTCACACACCCACCAGGATACGTTGAAACTTTTCACACGATTCGTCGGGGAGAGGACAAGAAACGATCGTCTACTTTTCCTTCAAATCAGCTTAACAATGAGGAATACCCAGCAGGAAAAAGAAATAACGTAATAAACTCAATTATTTTGGGGAATATTGACAATTGCACAAACACCGTCGTGAGCCGCGAAAGCGATTGAGGTATTTTAACTGCTTGTTAGTGTCTGGATGAGTACAAACTCTGGCTGTAGCACAGGCGGAAATCAATGGTCGGAAGATATAAAGGACGAAGAAACATGAAGAATTGCGTTCTCCATTGAACTCTCAAAAAGCTCGAACAGATGAGCAGTAGTAGAAGGAGATAACGGGGCACCGTTGCTCTACATATTTTTCTCGTTCTGGCCGATGATATTTGGGAGTCCTATTTCTGAACAGAATTAGCACTGGGCCTCGGACCATAGTGCATCAACCCGTTTGTCGAAATCAGGTGTTCGTGCGCTGCCTTCCCTCGCTACATATGACCGGCTCGAGATGTTGAGCTAAACGTAGGTTTAAGAATTCGATGAGGCGTATGAAAAAAAAACCGAACATTCCAAAGGATAAAGGGACAACAAACCCGCCTCCGTTCACTGCCGGTTCTGCGAAAGTCATAAATTTTAACTCAAATTATGGAGTACCACACCAAACTCGCGCCCTCCTGTATCAACCTGGCCAGAATCTCGTATACGCACGATCACACACACGCAGCGGTCGATCTCGGAAATCCGGTGGACGCTTCTGGATTCTGCTACACAGGAGCTGCCGCTGGCTCTAGGTTCTCAGTGATCGTTTGAAGACGTCACGAGCGGTTCGTGCGTGGCAGTATGGGTGCCTTGCAACCTGGGACGACCGAACAAGTATAATCCTTTCGAACCCGAAACTTTATCGTAACTAATAACGGACCGGTCAGCGGAGTCCCGACACGAGAAACAGGTTATGATGCCCTTCGGAAGGATTTTTGTTTGGCCTTCATTCCTTCCATTTTTTCCCCCTCTACGGAAGACTCCTCCCTACCTCGTTTTCCTCGCTTCAAAGGAACATATGAAATAGGGCGGATTTTTTGTGCATACACATTTTGTGGTCGCAGACGGACAAGTATGAGTTTTTATGCTGCCCGTGCCACTATATCGTGATCATCAACACGACGATCAGCAGGTTTTTCTTACATAATTTAGAACTAAATCGCAACACAAGGGGTGTCGCGCAGACATTAGGCAAGTTAATTGTCCCTTCCGAGCACGAAAGCACCTTTCAAACGGTTCTCTGTGTTTGGAGTTTGGGTGAATGGACTCATCATTTGAATCACAAAAAAAGGAAAACAATTCTCAACCCCAACCGATTCGTAGGCTTGAACACTGCTGGAACTTGAACCAACACACCGAAGAGCGGGAGGTGGCTTACCTGCAATAGCCATCCAAGGATAAAAGGTGTGATTGGACTGGTGCAGTCCGGTGGTGGGAGCAGGTTGGCCACCGGTAGACCCGGTTAACGAACACTGGTTGGTGTTCCACGAGCCGGGCACGCCAGCCGCGGCCGAACCGGTCCGACTGACCGGGCTTCCCCCGGACGCGTCAATGTAGCCTCCAACGCGGGAGTCCGGCGTGCAGGCCGAAGGTCGCACAGGAACCGAGCTGTTCTGTTGCGCAGGTACGTTGCCACCAGCGGCCCCGGAGGCCGCGCCGTTGTTTGCCGCACCACTGTTCGCGTTCCACACGTCCTTGTAGCCGTTGCTAGTGTCCGTGCCGTTGTTTCCGCTGGCACCCTTGGTGCCGCAGTCCTTCGTGGCGTACGAGCCCTCGTAGATCTGTTTGCAGGCCGCCTGTATGCTGGCGTCGTACGGCGAGTCCTGGGCGGTGCGCGTCTGGTGCAGGTGGTGGTTCGTGTACGGCGACATTCCGAGCGATAGCGGGAAGCCTCTGTACGCTGCGGCCGCGGCTGCCGTGGTCTGGTCGTGGTGCGTTCCGGTCGTCGTCATCATCCCGGCTGCCGCCTGGTGCGGATGTCCGTAGAATCCGGTCTGCTCGAAGTACGAATTCATGTTTGCTTCCGATGCGACTGCTGCTTGACAACTAATCAATTTTCACAAACTTCCAATTCGCTCGAATTCCCCAACGCACACCTCACTGAACTTCCCGCGAAAGTTTTTACTCTCTGTCTCTCTTAACTGGAGGCACGGCACTCGATCCTTCGAATCCTCGATCCCGATCGAACGATCCGAATTCACCTACTCTTGGGAGACACTTTTTCGGCGTCGATACTTCATATCGATGCTCGCACGGGAATCGGGAGCAAGCCTTCCCTGTTTCTGATGCGTCAGTATACTACTCCCTGTGACCCACTGCTGTTATTGTTTTCCAATGCCTGTCACAATGCCTGTCCTGTGTTCCTATGCTCTCGCACTCATTCTCCTTGAACTTCGCTTGTTATCCACCGCCAGGTGCCGGTGTTTTTAGTTTGCCCCACAATATCTGCTATCACCTGTCAATGATCACTGACGCACCGAGCAGCACTTCACAGGGCGGTCGGAGTGGAACCTAAGTAGTCTCTGGCCTACAATGCTACCCTTCCCGTAGCTCTCACGCAATTTTCAATGATCGCTCGCCAGCGAATGGCCTACTCGTAATCAAAGTGTTTACTAACGACTATCTTTCCGTTCCGACAAAATCCGGCCCACAAACACTTGCTGTTCTAATTCGGGTCTTCACTCGCAGCCGAGCAAAAGCGGTGATCACTGATCGGTCAATTAGATGACCGTTCCCAACCAAACGGGGCACACACCGGAAACACACCCACCACACGGCACAGATTTCGAGTTCTCCGGATTTCACGCAAACTATTTGAACGCTACCGTCCAAGTCGTGGAAACTATTGCCATTGGCTTGATTGGACTTGCGGTCTAGAAAACGTTGCGTCTCGGCCGTTTTCGCGGCCTTCAGCCCGAGTAAAATTGACTCTCCGCTGCCCTGTTGCTTTTAGTGGACAATTTTCAGTCGGCAAGCTTCTCACACGTGCACGAGTATTCACACGCCATTAGTAGTATTATCGTTAGTGCTAAGTGTGGCGCTACGCTTTCGTACGTCTTCCCGTGCAGGACGATTCTCGCGCACTCGTGTGTGCCGTCACCGAGCGAGTAGCGCAATAATAATATTAATAACAATAAAAATAAAAACGCGCCTTGTCTAAACGGTTGTCTTCAGACGAATGTTCACTTTATTTTGATACGACAATACCGAAACTATCAATATCTCTCGCTTCGCGCTTGGGCCCGGCTGGCGCGTTCGTCGTTCGGGACGGTCGTGTTTCGTTTTGCGTGTGTGCACCGATCTCGGGTCCTCGAGCTGCGCTGCTGCTGCTGCTGCTGCCGCCGCCGCCACAAAGAGCATGAGAGGAAGACGCATGGAGTATGTGTGCGAGGGAGAGGCAGCGAGCGGCCGGGCTCTGCGAGCGCCAGAGCGGAAAGGCAAGAGCGCGCGTGCGAGTGGGCGAGCGAGAGAGGCGAACGCACAGAACGAGAGTGCGGCGTGAGAATGCCGAAGCAGCGAGACTGTGTGCGAGTGGCTCGATGTGCTCGAATTCGAGCCCGAATGCGGGGCGGGAGCGAGATAGCGAGCCGCGCGTTCGCTTTTGCACAAGAAAGTGTCATGAAGCGCGAGAGCGCGGACTGCACACGTGCGCGCACCGTATACATGCACGCACACTTCCGCGCCACTGCTACCAATACATCATTATTAATGAGCATATAAAACACATTAAACTGAAATATAATCTCTCTCCACGGTCTTTCGCTCCACGCTCGCGCGCCAAAGCGAGAACGCAGATCGTTTGTGCAATATAGCGTCGTTTCGCTTGTCCGAGGGGGTAGCGTTCTAACTGTGGGGCTCTCGTTCTTGCACTAGTACCGTTCGGTGTCATCGTCATCGCTTCCCGTGTTCCGCCACACCACACAAACGCCAAGCTTCCTTTGTGCCCGACGGTTTTCCGCTTTTCCTGAAGGTTCATCATTGAACGTCGCCAAGACTCCCTCGTATTTCTTCCAGCTTCTCCGCGTACTTCACGGGCATTCGTCAAACAGACCTCGTTCACGCATTTTCTCTGTATGGTTCCACTAATGCTGCCACAATTTTACAGGATGGTTTTAGCCAAACTTTACGTGCATAAAATTTAAACTACTTTCTTTGTTTTTTAACTCCCTTCAAGGTTGGTTGGTTATCGTCTAAAAATGATTCATCCCAACCTCCTGGAAATATCCAACCAGCCATTCATCACGAAACCATTCAGCAACGGGTGAGTGAGGACCAGGAATCCTGGCTATCGTACCAAAATTGCATCAGGAAGCATAAGTTGCAAACTCCGAACTCAGGATATTGTGCAGAACCGAACAAGGGCTCAATCCCCGAGCAGCAATGAAGCGCTCACTTGGAAGCCCTAAGTGCCTCAATGACAGTCTTTGAATATTACATAACTCTCGTTCATCATCGGTGCGCCCAGATTCGGAAGGATGATGGCCACACTAGGGTAAAAGAGCTGTGTGGAGTAAAGTCCTTCTTCCATCAAAATATCCTCAATTTTAAGCTCATTAATGCCGCTGCGTCGAGGTACCATCGGTACCTCATTGCACACACATAACATATGAAACCGTTCTGGCCCATGTCGAGGCGCGCCCAGACCGGCTCTTCGAAAAGTGTTCCCAAAACTGTTTAGAAGAGTGGACGAGAACCGAAAACTTTCTCTTTTCCCGGCAACGGCAGCCGACGTCGTCTCTGTGTGGCTTCGTCTTACGTAACAGGGCCCCCGAGACGCCATTCTTCGGCTATAGATTTCACCGTGTCCGTGCCTCGTCGCTCGCCGGGGTTTGGTACACTGATAATTTTGATTTATTGCAACTACAAACAACCAGGCCTCTGCTATTACCTTGGAGTGCGTGTGATTTTTCCTTTCTTTTCTCCCGCGTCATTCAAGGTACCACAGGCAGAAAAGTCCGAAGAAAAGCCTCTCCCAGCGGACATGCTCTCGAGCGAACGGAACCGAAGAGCGGTGGACGAACAAAAAAAAAACAAAACACGAGTTACACGAAAAATTATGAGGTGAAAAATCGAAATATGATTTATGAATTACCTTCGGTCCGCTCTTTCGGGGCTACCTTACATCGCCGGAGTGTGTTCCACTGCCAGCTCGCTCGGCTATGGTTTGTGAACAATGTTTAGTGTACTACCTGGCCCCTGAGACGGTTGGCCATCGAGAGGAGTTTTGTTTTGGCTCCTGCCCGGAGTTGGATGATAAGGCGTGAAATATTTATAGTTTTCACTTTAGCCCGGCGTCATTAGTTTGGAGTTGTCAAAATAGCGAAAAATCAATTGTGTTTCTGGTGTATGGCGGGGAAATAAACCTTTTCCTTTCAAGGTTTTTTTTATTCCATACTGCTGCAGCCATTCATTCATTGTTTTCGCTTTAATCATCACGAAAACTGGCTCTAATGGAATCCGAACCTGTGATTCTTCCGCTCAAGAACATCGATGACAAGAGAGGAGTCACGACCTGACGTTCCCGATGACGGAAAATAGATACGAAATTTATAGCTGAACAATCAAAGCATTTTAGCAAATAAATATAAAAACAGAGTAATACCGAAATCACCGAATCCGGATGAGCCCATGTCCATGTTGTTAAAACCGTTATACGATCCTCCCCGGAAGAGAGGAACGATTTTCGGTTGGTTGAACGTTGTCCGTTTAACCTCGCCGAGCATTCAACAAAACACTCAACGGCCATTTTTTACCCCGCATTTTCCTTTTGCCTTATTCTGTCCGTAATGGTAGTAATTTCCACGAGGATGTCTTTATTTGGTTCATCCGCTCTTCGCCCGCTCTTTTAGGATTAGCGATTAGGAGGCAGTCGTCCATCGATTCGAGAATTGTGGCAATCGCTGCCAACGGCCAGCCATGTGAGCGAATAAGTACCCCAAAGCGGTGCCAGTAAGGTGCAGGACAAGTAGGAAGCGTGGAACAAGGATGCCATCGGCAAGGAAAGCACACATTTCATGCGATAACGCCCTCGCTGGCGTACCACCGAGCTCTTCCATCTCCATCCATCTCCTGGTGCCCTGCGGGCTTCGTTGTTTGCTCTGATTCCAGATTATTTATATCATCGGAAGATCTCGGTGGGCAGCAGTTGATAGAGTTCATATCCTCCTCCATCAAGCAACTCCCCTGAAATGTCCACACATGCCCAGAGGCGTCGGTTTCGGGAGGTCGAGTGGCGGTTTCATTTGCAGTCAAAGTATTATATTTTTTTTCATCACTTTTATTCATTCGCAAATAGTTTTTCTTCCTGTTCCCGACCGGACGTTGTTGATCTGCGGAGTCCCTCTGCAGACGTCCACAGAAGCATTTTATCATTTTTATGTTTCTGGACATCACATTTTCGGTAGTTTTTATAACTGACTGACTGCAGCGTCCAACAAATGCCAAGGAATTGTACATCCAACATTCGGGATGGACAGCGGCCAAAAGACAAGCCAGATAGATGCACAGACATAGGTATAGACATTCCTAAAAGCATACATCTAGACTGACACAGTGACAGAGAGACAGAAAGTAGTGGTGGAACAACATTTGATGGCGTATAAATTGATCTACTCTTGCCGAGTACTTTAGCCTGTGTTACAGCATGGAATAAAGCGAAATTTCCGACAGTGTTGTTCGAAAGTTGTGCTGGAAAAGAAATGTTTGCAAATTTGTCGTTTAGTAATCCAAACTTCTTTTATTGAATATGTTTTGTTATATTACAATCCATCTGTTCAGAGAACTTTTCATTCTGAAACATAACTCGATTCATCGGAAAGGGTAGAACTAAGCCCTACAGGTCTAGAGAAGTTTGATGAATAGATGAATTTTTTTATGAATCTACACAGCCATACATGGAACGGACCATAAACTCCACGGACATCGAGATATCGTAGACGAAAATTCGTCTTTTCAAATGAACGATTATGGCATGATGCGAACGAAATATCAGGAACGCCATGCACAGTGCATGACAGAGATTTGGCATCGCCTGACATCAAATCTAGACACATGCAATCTATTTGATCCGTCATACTGGAATACAACTTTGACGGGGAAGGATTAAAAACAAAACATAAATTTTCCTATAATTATCACTCCATCGTCCACGAACGCATCGTCCTACTCTATGTTCGGTGCTAGAAATCATGTTCAATGGTGTCGTCAAGATGAATTCCGCATGGACGACCAAACGTGGACGCATGGCAGCGAAAAAATGATGACATCGTACGGTGACGATGATAATAAAGCAATTAACTTCGGCCTGAAGTAGCCAGCACAGGCGAAAGAGTCTCGGAACTCGAACCCGTTGCTTCCGCGGCGGTGTGCAGGTCAAACCGGGAGATTTTTTATGCCACCCTTACGAAAAGGGTTGCCGTCCTCGTCGGTGTCCATCCCGGTACGCCCGGGTACGTCCGGTGCGAGATTGGCACGGGGACTCATTTTCTATGTATGAGCATTTTATGTAAATTTACCCGTGCAACCCTAACGACAAACTAGGGCGCTACCGGGTTCAGCTGAAACGAACGGACGGACAAACAGAACGAATGAATGAACGATAATAATTTTATGATTCGTAATAATTGCAATGGTCGCCGTAATAACAATAATATAACAATTATAACCTCTCTGCACCTCAAGGGCTCTACTTCCCTACACGGAGGTCTTGCGATGATTGTCGGTCTCGAGCGGGCGCGGAATGAGAACTAGTTTTCGAGAAGTTTTATGACTGTTTGGTATACGGTTTCTCCACTGCTTCAATGGTACGCATACCCGTTTCCGTCTTATTGGGACACTGTTGGGGAATGGATTTACAATAATTATCATTATCAAAATCAAAAAGATATATGTTGCTGATCGATTTATATTTATGTCTCAGAGTATTGAAAGAAATGTTTTGGGCGATATTGTTACTGGAACTTGCACTCAAATAATGCTCTTTTTATACATAGAAAGAGCTTGTATTGTTTTATCTAACTTTTATTGTCAGCGAGTATATAAATTTACTAATTTAGTAGAATAAAAACAAATTTCAGGTTTGGTTTTTCTATTTAAAAATGATGGTGAGTATGTTTAAAGTAAATATATAGTATAATATTATTGAAAATATATTTCAAATTGAATTATTTATCAAGCGTTCTACTTCTGTTCAAAAATTGCAATCTTCACCATTGATAAAGTTAAATACAATGTGTATAATGGGCAAAACATGTGCATACATTTAATTCTTCACAAGAAGTGTATTTTACTTGACCCTAGATTGATTCGATGCATTTTTAAATAAAGAATTTCATCGCTTTCCTACACTCCGTTTGCATTTTGCATGGAAAAGGCCCTTATCTGACGCGGAAATGAATTATTATTCCTTTTATTTACATCAAAGAAATCTAGAGCACATGCAACTGCTTCAGTTGCAGTCGGGATGAAAAATGCATATAAGCGGGACGATGCGCAGACAAACAACGAAAAAAGTGTAGCGGAAGATTCAACCAATCCACTTGAATCCAGTTTGTTGACGAGCACGGAACACACAACGAGGCCAATTAATCTTCTATTGAAAACTCTGCAAACTTAATGGCAAATCAAATTTTAATGGACTTCTGTGCGAGTCCTACGGTGTGAGTAGTTGTTCGAGCTCCTGATCTACCGTTTACGATCGTAAATCAAATTACAAGTGTTTACGAGCAATTTAAGCTGCATGGATACTAATACCGTTTTTAAGACCATTCAAAACGTATGCCCTCAGACCCCTCAGCGGGTGGCCACTGGCGTAGTGGCTGCAGCTATGTTTATTGTCACACTCAAACGATCCGTAAAATAGCCCCCGCCACAATCGCAACACAATCGGCCGCTGTGAAGAGCAAGCCTATGAGCGCAAGCGAGCTGTCAAAAAGTCGTAAAACTCGTCGACCGAAAGCCATCAAACACGAAGCTCGTCAAACAAAACACATCATCACAACGCCGCCAGACCCCGAACCGGAATAGCCCGGAAAGCCAGAAGATTCCCAGTGTGGTTGCTTTTATTGTCGTTTTATGATCCAATTTGAAACCCGCGTCTAATCGCTACCGTAACCTAGCGTCATTAACGTAACGCCACGGCCTTACCCATTTCCATTAGCCTGTACTCTTTAGACTAGCTTCTTAAGCCACGTGTTATTTGACAATTGTACTGACGATTTCGTACAAAGCTGGGATGAGCGGATTTTCATGCTGCTAAATCAATTTCAGACGAATAAGATCCGTGCTTGCTCCTTGAGTTACCCGCAGTTTTGCGGTCATTCCATCAATCCTGGCCAATGTGTCCCTCACATGTGGCTTCCATGTCCGCTGGGGTGAGGCAAGCTAACGAAACTTCCAGCCACGCGTTCCAGGCACAGTTTGTTGTGATTTTTTATGACTTTTTTTATGGCAACTTCGGTTTTTACGACCATTTAATTTAATGTGGGAAATCATGTCTTGGCTCGGGTTCACGGTTTTCCTACGTTGTCATTCTTTTCGGTATGATTTTTACAGCACGGTTTTTGGTGGTAGAATACGTTCCGTAATTCGTCCATTCCTCGCTTAAGCATCGTACTGATTTACTGGGTTTAAATTGTTTCTCTGTGTGTGGTTAAACATGGCTATTCGAATGGGGCTGGTTAGGATGATGAAAACATCAATACTGACGGAAAGTACAGTTCTGAAACAAATCAGGTATTTACACCTGATTACATTTACATTGCGTTTAATTCCGACTATAAGTTATGTTCTCATGGTTAATGTCCGTGATAATGGGAGATACAAACGATCCATCCATCAATACGGCGTGGTTAGTAGGTGTCAAGATAGCATGAAAATATCACCGTAGGAACGCACGGCAGCACGCGATCTCTGGTAGCACTCGAATGTGAAAACGAAATGTACGTTTCGATCCAGTCTCAAAAGCTTCAAATTATATTTTACTGCCATGCTTAACGAGCGCAATAATCGTATAATTTAATTATTTGTTTTGGTTGGGAGTCCATATAAATAAAAACGAGCTGTAAACATAAGCAAACACACTTCGCCGGCACTCGTTCCGGTCGGGTATCAGTCAGTCCTCAGTGTGCCCGGGTCGATCGGAGTAGCGCCGGTGAATGATGATCACCTATGAGCTGAACAAACCTCAACCGAAGCCAAACAGCTCTAAACACAACATTCCCCAAGAGGTGCAATGCTGACGGGGCGAGGAGACGGCGGGAAGACAACGAAAATTCAACTACCAAACAGAAACACTCCACTAACGCAAGCCATTGATCCCTGGTAGAAGTACGGTCAACGTTTAACGACAATTTTATGGCTTTTTAATTGTGCCATAAAAGATATGAAAGCGTTGACACAAACCTAGCCGATGCGGTGTTGGTGCGGCACGCGCGTCGCGGCTGGATGTGTAAGTGAGACAAGAAAAAATCTCGCGCGTACACAAACCACACACACACACTCTCCCAAACGACGACCGAAACCTGGGTTTTCAAGTCGCCGAATGCGCTGAAGCCGCCGCCGATTTTGCCGCCGGTTTGGCCGCCGCTTCGGTATTCGTCGCCGCCGGTGGAACAATAGGGGCGAACGGAAGGGGAGAGGAGCAGCCAGGTGCGGGCTGTCGTCCGCGTGGAGATATTCAACTTTTATTTGTGTTCCGAACGAGAATTCCGGTCGCAATGCAAACATCGTTGGAAAAAATAAATGAAATTCGGGTTTCACGTGTCGATGATTAGAACGTTCTTGAAACATGCATCCGAGAGGAGACATCTGCATGTGAAAAGAAGGAACTACTGCCATAAAGGGAAATGACAACTGAATATTATCTTATTTTGCAAAACAAAACTGTTTTTAATCTACGAACGAGTCTGTTACATAATGGTTGAATGAGATTAGTTTCATAACATAATCTATTCTTGCGTTCCGATGCTTTTTACATAATTGCACGCTTAATGCAGAACGATGAGTTTTACAACACAAGACTCCGACCGGATTCTGTGTGGTTCGGCGTTGTTTATCGTTAAAGTCAACAGAAAACCATTTTCCTTTTGGCGGAGAAAAGTTCAGACGGAACGGCCGCCGCCGCCGCCGCAGAACCGAGTCCATCTAAACGCCGAAACTAAATTAAAGCAATTACATTCACTTTCTTCAGCGCGTCTCGGTTCTTTAATACACGCCTCAGCACTCGTCTCGAATGGTGTACATAAATTCCGTTCGTTTCGGTTGGAAAAGTAAACAATAGCGGCCCGAGGCCCGTAGACGCGGCCGCTTCGGTGTTCCATACGATGGTCGTGTGTACGTGATAATACTACCGCATCGGATTCTAACGATCGCTCAGATGCGCTTCATTTAGGCAACTTCTAAAGGGGCATCATCATAAAACGAAGCAAACAATGAGTAAAAAATAAATACACACTTCGGCGGCTACCGTGCAGTGCGAGAACCACACAGACCGCAAAATGAAAATGGCGCTCGGCACGGCTACACTAGGACAGAGCGATCTGACCCCGCTTCTCCTTTACATTCGTAGCCAATCGGTATCATATTCGTATTTACAAACCGAACGTCGTGAGGAGAAACTGAACGGTGTGTGGCTTTGTAAGCCTAGCAGGGAAAGAAGAAGAACTCGTAAAGACGGACAACGAAACGAAAGAAACGCGCAGCTATCTGTAGGGAAAGGCATATCCACCTAGCGACGACATAATTTAAATTGATTTGAATAACAAATACCCAAAGCGAGTAGAATACTCAGCCGGAATTCGAGATCGCATACGCGGACGCACCGAGCAAAGCGGGACGACGGGCATTTGTGCAAGTAGGAAGAGGATTACTTGACAGCGAATTTATGCTAATTTACAACCTTGTTTATTACCGTACGCTACGCCACGCCAAGCCACGTAATGCCCAGGCGTCGATTTTTTGGACTTGCCAGCAGCAGCGCGAACAGCAATGGCGTGCACAAGATGGCGCGAGAAGGGTGGGATGGTACGCACAGGGGGGACGCGATGGGAAGTGACTGAAGTATAATAATAACGAGACAGAGTAAGCAGAAGTTGGCTACAGTTGAACTGTGCGTTTCTCGGCCGTGGATTATTGAATTGATTTACTGCACTTCGATTTATTACCCACCAGACGTGGGTTTTCCTTCCTTTCTTTTCTCCACACAATTAAGCATTTAGGAAGAGTAAATTATAGAAAAAATCAAAACTGCAGTAAGAGCGCATGAAGGAAAGAAAACGACCTTTTGCTTTAATCCAAATATTATTTGAAGAATCGGACGACACAAATGCGGTTCGGTGGAAGGGCTGCACATCCCTCGTCGATTATATTGCCATTTACACAAATTAACAAATGGCTCCGCTGGCCCCGAACAAAACCACGATCGATCGTTTTCTCGATGGCGTAAATAATTTGCAAATGGGTTCTGTACCGGAGCTTCCCTTCCTGGGTGAAGTAATATCTAGGGAACAGTTTTTGGTACAGCACTAGAGGACCGTACCGTGGAACAATAGGCAGCAAAATCATGGATCGAGCGAAGATATCCGGTATCGTAGGGAATTTGTGTATGTGGTCCACGGAGGAAGAAAAAAAGAGATTCGGTAAGATTGGGTAAGAGTACCAAATAAATCAAGTAAATGTCTTTCTTTCACCCGTAACCCATAAATTCCAAAGAGCCACGGAGAAAACGGTGACCCGGTCCCTTTGTACTCTTTCTCCACCTCCTGGTGATGATGACGACGCTGGCTTCCCAGCCGCCGCATCCCTATCGAGGGATGTTCCCTGCCATCCTCCCGGAAACTGGAACGGGTGAATGTACCTTTCTTCGCCGCGCTCTCCTTCGTTGCGAGAAAGATGGACGCTTTGAGAAGTCGAACTTATTCAAGTGCCGCGTGAACCAACATGGCGATCCCCGGGCCTGGCTCGCCTGGAGGAATGATTTATTAACCCCTCACAAATGTAGCAAAGAGTGTGTTCGTTAAGCAAAGGGTCGGAGGGTCGATGTTGTCCCATGTGCATGGTCTCTCCGTCGTCCAACGAAGACGGTGGGTTGAGTTTTTTGTCTTCTCCCCTGTGCGTTCCTACTGGCCGTTTATTTTCCAGGGATTCCTGCATGTACCCGGTTTGTGTATTTGCTCGCTGCACATGTATGCAGCGTTAATTCCGTGTGCTATCGCTTTCCCATCGTCGAACTTCTTCGGGGCAATCGTGCTTTTTTTTTTGTGTTGGTTTTGGGCTGTCCTTGGGTCAACAATTGAGACATTAGCCGATAATGGCAAGGTACGAACGTCATCGCGTGATCATCGCCATTTTGCTAGTAATACTGTATAGCTGTATACAAAACATTCGGATCCTCCTTTTAGTTTTTATAAAGACGTTTTTAAGATTATTTTTGAGTTTTACATTTCTGAAAAGTATCAAAGAAACCCGTGTGACATTACAAAAGGTACAAGATGGTGAGTTTAATGAAAAGTTTTGGCTTAAGGTGTTATTTCCACTCCACTTCATTTTATCTAACGTTATAAAGTTTATAGTAAACGAAATATTATATCACAAGACAATGTCTTGCACATCCCGCAAGCAAACGTCGCTCTAGTTTATATAAATAAAAAGACTGATGCTACAAAAACGATACAATCTTATAGTTATGATTGTATCTGCGTACGAAATCGAACAATAAAATAACGAAAAGAAAAGATAGCAAATAAGTCAAACTGATTCCGGGTCTCTGGGGCGTCCTATCCATTTTCTCAACCTTTTGTTCCAACTGTGGCCAACCGTCTGCTGTTGGCGAAGCGAACACGTGAGTAATGAGATTTTTATCAGCTGGCATGTCCTCCGGCGGAAAACGGACCTCTGCTCCGCGCTGGCGGATGGCTGCACGTGTTGCATTGATTGAATTATACAAAAAATATTAAACAAATAAGCGTTTTCTTTTTATTCGCCCGTTTTTTATGCGTTCGGAAAGAACTCGACTTTGACTGTCCATGCGCCATATCGGGCCGAAGTTTTGGGTGTTAGCTAAGGGGTGGGATTAAATTTTATGAGCCCTCAAGGAGGACGCTCGGTTATGAAAATTTCAGTATAATGAGATTTTATGCCTTTAATGAACCAGAAAATTATTCCAAACTGCTCAGAACTCACTCGTGGACGACGCATTTTTTCAAGGGGTGAAGGCATTATGCTTAGAAAAAAAAACGGCACCAAACAACTGCAGGAATATGAAGTAAAAACATTTTGGCCGTATCGATTCCTTCGATAAATTAGATCAACGATCAATATATCGCGAATAGTTTGGGGTTGTCTAGAGGAACGGCTTTGGCAGCCCAATAGGAATGATGAATAGCCTCTAAGATCTTGTTCACTATTTGGAAGCAGCTGAAATTCATGCGTCACATTGTGTTTGATTGACATAGTTAAAACAAAGGTAAATAATCGATTCTATAAATTTCATATATTTCATTCAAGTACTTAGTAACATTCAAGTAACTTAGAAAGACCAAAATTGCTTATTGGAAAGAATTTTGTAATTTGAATATCATTATTTATATTGATGAATTTATCGAGCTATCGTTATTCCCTGTGATCAGAATGTTGTGAGTGGTTCGAACGGCCACAAGCCGAAAGAGTTCATATTATGTTCCACGCTAATGGTATTGTAATTATTTTTATATTAATTTAATAATGCTTCTACGCAAAGATTGAATATGTTTAGCTATGAAAAATATCAATGCCCATTAATGCGAATATTAAATATCAAAAACAAGTAAACGGATAATTTATATGTTTATATTTACAATGTTGGATATTTAGTTTTTAAATGGGAGGCTTATGTTTAGTTTTTCGGTAGGGAGCATTTCGAAAATGTATCATGTAAGACATAGCTTACGAACTGTTTTGGAGATTATAAAAGAAACCAAGTTGATGCCGGGGTTCCTATAAATGAGATAGGCTTTTAAATGAATGCGCATTTCTTTACGTGGTATCTTCTTGAAGCTATCGATATTTATGTCCTCTGACGACCCACAGCTGAATTTCACGGTTCTCTTCAAGTCTTTCGTCCCCGTCTACCTCGTGATGAACGGGGCCAAAAAAAATTCCTTCCTTTGAAAGTAGCGTCACACATTTTGTTCGTTGAAATATATATGAGTGCTCGAAAATTCAACTGAAAGCACGAACGAACCCGAGAAACGTTGACTCTAGGCGCAACTTGCACAAAAATGCAGCTGTTGTTGAGTGCTACATTATAAGTCATTGGAACCGGCAGTAGCAAGGCGATGGTGATGACATTGACGACAATCACCTTGACTTCAGTCTTTTTGAAACGAAACAATACATTCGTGTTGGTGACACGGCATCGGCAGTTGATGGATTGGATGGGTGTTTATCTGACCGCACCGTCATTCGATGTTGCAATCTGAAGGCATCCGACAGGCAGACAAGCGGCCGTTAATCGGATTGAAAAGTGTAGTTTTTACAGTAGCAAAACAGCGGCTAAGTCTTTGTCATTCCGAAGTTCTTTTTAATTAACGTGGTACTGAAGTATGTTGTATATCTAAAATATATGCACTTTGATGTTAGCTTGCTGGTATATTATAAACCAAATGTTATGGCATTTCATACATGAAGCGGGTTAACATTGTGTTAATACTTCCACAGGTATACATTTGAATATGATTCAAAGTGTATTTAGTATTTCCAAACGAAATAAGGTAATGTAGTACATCATATTCACAACTTGCATGTTTTTCAGTGCATTTCAGTTGGATTTAGATTGATTCTTATTCCCCGGGAATGGTTTGTTAAACTAATTTCACAGACAGGCCAATAGTACCACTGACGAGACTCTGGAACCACAGCGATATAGTAAATTATTATCCATTTTGGTTAAAGGCTGAAGATTTGGATACCATAATGAAAACCGACCTAGAAAGTTTCATTAGGCAGCTAAAGGACTCATATGACTGATAACTGAAAAGAACTGCTCTCTTAATAAAGATATTTTTCCGAGCCATTCCCTCCACTAAACACTTTTTGGTGTTTGGTGTTTTGGATTAGTGTTTCGGAGCTCCCTAAAGGCAAAACGGATAATGCATCGAGGACTAGGAATTCAACAATAATTGGATGGATAAGATCACCATCGGCGAGACTTTCGATGTAATCAAAGATTCGGCTTCGCGAAGGTCCCTTGGACATTGCATGCAACTCGATCTGTGATCCGTGGCATCAGTCTGTGGCACCCGCGCAATAGACTAGGCTAGGCTATCTCTCCCACGATCGGATCCTCTATTTGGAGAGGCACTGGTGGAATACGCATTATCGCTACAGCAGATGGCCCTTTCAAGGGAAAGCTGCTATGGGGACAACCTACGGGGTGGCATAGGAGTGTGCCCGATAAATGCCGATCGCCTCATCCGAGCATGGCGAAGCAGCTCACCAAAATATATTGAGGTGAAGTCTTTGGAACACATGATCCTCCTACTGCACCGGAGTGTCGACGGCGTAGTTTAAACTCCAACAGCGCTTAGGGCAAACGGTTTATTTATTTAGTTTCAACTTATTTATTTTGTTTTCGAAACCTGGCAGAAATTTTTTGCGACAATTTTTTCCATGTCAGGCTTGAATGATGTTAAGTCTGCTAAATATGTTAAAAACATTTTCTAAAAAGGACACACCATTCTATTTCTAAACACTCGCAGTAATAATTGGCCGTCGGTAAGCGATCGATCACGGTCACTATGGTTACAATTTAGTTACCAATTATACTACGTTTTAGAGGATCGTAAAAAAAAAATTGCGGTTCGCGTGCGGCCGTTTGGCAGGATTTATGATTCTTCACGGTCAGTGAGGGTAAGATCTTACAGGACTTAACAGTTTTCTATTCCGCAATATGATAGTTTCGTCAGCTCCTCCTCCTAGAGTCTAGCGTTTGGAGCCTCATTTTAGTACATGTTTGAGAGTAAAGCTGAAGCTAAAATCTGCAAGAAAGGGAACTCCGATGTAGGTTACAACCTATAAGAAAACAAACGGTTGGGTCCCTTTTTTATTTTGTTGAGGACCAATCGACAGTGAAAGGAGAATCGTGGTAATGAAAAGGATAAAACTCCTGTTTGCTGCGATCCTGCAACATAAGTGTATTGACCTCATCAGGAGTCTATAGATAAGAGCCCACAGCCAACAGGTTCCTAACGTAGATCGCAGTTACATGCAATTCTTACTCCAGCCCAAGGGTGCCAGACAGTAAAAGGGACACAAACGCTTGAAAAACTACCGTCAGGCGTGTTCCGTCGAACTAAATGTCAGCAGACAAGGCCGCTGTCAAGGTCGCCACACACTTAAAGCAATGGTCCACTGGCCGCTCCGACATTCGGATTAGGACTGCCACCGGCTTTTGCGGAAGGCCCGTGGGTGGCGCATTATTTTTACTGTTATATTTATTTTCATTATTATGATAATGATAATTGTTATATTCTTTCGTTCAGCGTTCGAATGTGTCCCGTCGCCAGACGTCCGTCTGTGTACGGGTATGTGTGGGCGTCTGTTTGTTTTTTGTCTCTAGTCAACATACTACTCAACAGAATGTGGTAATCCAATGCAACAACAGCGAAAGGCGAGATGGACATTCGGGTGGCGCGTCGGTGTGATAGCGATAAAACACTGTCCCAGTGACCGCCTTCTCGAGGACAACAACCGATTGCCAGTGGAGACAAAGAAAGGCCAGCGGCGATAACACTTGCTCTCAATTGAACCCAATCTGGTTCAATCTTTCAATTGTGTGTCCGCCATTCGTTCGCTTCGATTTCGATTCCGACATTCGTTTGGGGCCAAGTGAAGAGATTCAAAACGGTGCGATTTGTTCCGAATTTAGTGGACCGAATTCAAAAAAAAAACCAAATCATCTGAAACGATTCCGAGTCGACGACCTCCGCATGGCGATGGGAGTGCATTCGTCACGGGTGCATCATAATGGAGTGCATTCATCCGCGGGGTCGTCTGGCGCAAATTTATCGGCCCCACTGCACTGCACGATCGGACGACCCGGCAGACGGACTCGGATGAAGCATTCATCTTTGAAACCGGTAAAATTGCTGGTCCAGAATGCTGGAGTGCCTCCCTGGACGAGGCACACGGTGCAGCCTCTCCCCGGACATCGGTCGTGTTTAAATAAGGCATGATATCATCGCCCATAAATAATACCGGCTACGCCATGCGGAACGGCATTTGGAACGCATGCAAATATTCCATTTCGCTCCACGCCATGCAAACACGATGAGGCCGAGAAATCCGAGAGGTAAGAGAACTTCTGCCCGGCCCGAGTAAGGACTAGAGAACACAATCTGCTTTGCTGTGCGCTGTACACCGGCTGGGAGTTACAATTTCGGAACACAATGCTAGGGTCACATCGTGTGCTGGTCGTACAATGTGCGCGTCTACGGGACATGCTGCCACATTCCGACGTACAGGGAATGCATACATTTTTTGTGAGCGGTCGTGATGACCCTTTTTTGCAGAATAATGTAAAGGATAGTGGAAAGCGGTTGATTTAGCAATGGTTCGCTTGCAGAATTCTGAGCCAGTCGAAAGCAAGGACTACTTGAGTCGGGTACACAGAATCCCAAAATGAGTGGCCAAGAATAAATGCGCCCTGGTTGTGCCTATGGCCTAGTTATGAATTAACTTATTTTTGTCAACACTGGTGGAGCATGAAAGCGGGGTAATGTGCGGGCACGTTGAAGGATGTAAGAATGCGGTCAGTGGGGGGAATTGTTTCGCTCACCTACGTCACCAGCAAACACACACACACACCACAAAGTTTTGCTACTGCGAATGTTTGTATTGTCAACATGTGTTTCATGTGCATTGAGTGGGTTGTCTGCAAGGCGGGGACCACAATTCAACCGTTTAACCAAAATGGTAGCATTTGCAAGAAGAAAGCTGCCTCGCAGCGAACGAGGAACTAATGTATGGCTGGGGCCTGGCCCGGGGGTGGGGAGATGATGATTAATTTGTGGGTTACTGTTGCTGCGAGTGTTTTTGCATAACTTATAACTTTGCACGTCGTCTCACGGGCCTTGCCCTTCGACCCGCACGAAGTGGGTCAGTTGGTCTACCCACCCCGCAAGATATTTGTGGACAATCTGTTTCGACAGTAACCTTTCGCTCGTTGCCCAAGTTCCGAAGGGAGTTCCGACAGACGATTTCGCATGAAAACTTATTTGAGGAAATAGCATTCTATGAAACATCGGATTGGTCAAATTCGTTGTCATTCGTTAGCTGTATTTTTGCAATATAATTTTAATTAAACCTTCGATCAATTCAGCTTGACATCACGTTTGTGACACATTCCTTGGAAAGATTGTGGCGGCATAGGAATGTTTTATCTATTATCTGTGCTGACAGACTCCAATTTTATTCCAACTAGGCTAATGTTTTCCGTGTAATAAATAAGTAATTCTACAGAGCATTGCAGTGTGGTAGTTGGTAATAAGTTTCTAGTAGCTGTATATTCAATTGATTTGGTTGAAGGTTGAATTGACGGACCGAATCGATAAAAAAAAAATCCGCTGCCCAATTTCTTCACAAAAATACCTACATACACATATGTACAGAATTAAATTATTTTCAAACGTTTTTTTTCCACTGTTTGCTTTGGATTTAAACCTTGTTTTCTAACATGTACCATTACGTATACGAAGACATTCGTTGCGGATTGGAATCAGTCTGTTAAATTTACAACCAACTTTATTGAACTCTTGATTGAACTCAAATATACGAAAAATAGAAGCATAGCTTTTTGTTGATAGGTTAGAAATGCAAAAATCTATTCAATTCTATTAATATATTGTAAAAATGTCTAAACTTCGTATTACCGAGTCATCTGATAACGAAAAAAAACTGTAAATTTTCCAAGGCATTGCATTTTTTACTCATACAGCAAACACATTGAAGCGAAAGTACGGTTTCATGTAAAGTAAAGGTTTAAATTATGTGACTGTTAAATTGAATGTGATGAATTAATCCGGAGAACAAAAACAAAATTAATTATTTCAAATACCCGAAATAAAACTTATCTCAAATTACTCATTTCCATTGGGCTTTATCGAATGCGTTAAAAGCGTGGTGAATGAATTCCATTTCCGAGGAATCCACGGCTGTGGGAGGCGAAGATATTGGAAGCGGAAAGAAACGGCAAAGCCGTCGGAAGATGATTTCAACCTTCGCCCGGTTCGACTAACTCTCGCTTCGGTCGCTGGCCCGGCTTGCCTGAAAAGGTGCCCTGACGGTGGTTGAAGACGGCAGCGAGGGGACAAAGAGCCAAGGTAGAACAGCCTAGGTAGCGAAGGAGTCAGTCGAAGCCAGTGTGTGATCATCATTTTTATCGCCGAAATGGGCAATTCTCGACTCTTTCACACTCAATAAAACAGACACTCTCCAGCAATCGAGGTTCGGCTCAGCGCTCGCCACGTTGGCGCAGTGTTGTTCCGCACACCAGCCGGAGCGTGCGTTTGTATGAGTGGGCCAAACAGCGAGGCCAAGACCAAGTCCCTATTGCGCACAAGCGAATGTGTGCGTTGATGGCCGGAGTTCGCTGTTCTCTTCTCTGTCACTCTGTCTTGTCTGTCTCGCACAACGCAAGGAGAGCCAGGAGATGGAGCTATGCGCCAGTTTCGGAATCTCACTTCCAAATGAAAACTTCCTGTGATTTTATGTCCCATTCTAACTCACATAAAACTGTCGTAAAATCCGGCGCGGGCCCGTCGACGGAGCCTCCCCTTCGGGTACCAACACAAAGGCACTGCGAAACAAGCCACATAGAGCCCAAACCGCCGTAGTCCTGAAGCAATAACAATAATAACAATCGCTATAACTATCCCATTTATGCTTACATAAATGGAGCTATAAAAGCCATTCAAACGGGCAGCTTTCGTTCCCGCTCTATCTCGCTCTTGCCCCACTGGTGCTGCTCGCGTCGCTCCCGAAGGAACAAGTGGCGACCTGAAGGAATGTTAAAATTCGAGCAGTCGTCCTGGACTTTCGTCTGTGTGGCGGCGGTGGTGTGGAGTGTTTTCCTGTGTTGTTTTCTCGCTTGCCCAGACGCGTCGGGTGATGGCTGTTGTTCGTTCCATTTCACTTCCCCCGGCCAGTGCGAGAGAAGCAGTTTATATAATTTTTATAACAAGATTATAGCTATAAATAGACATTTTTACGCGCGCATACTCTCTTCTGACTGCTGCTAGACGCGGTTGGCGCTTCTCAGGAGGCCTTCTCTTTCTCGGCCGTGGGGGAGGCTGTGAGGCTGTCTCTTTTGCTCCCACGGTGTGCATCGGCATTGCCAATAAATTACAGTGTTTACAATCATGGCTGCCTATTAAACGGACAGAAAATGGGCGGGTCATTCAAACACTCGCTGAATCGACACGGCCTACACGCACACACATGACATAATCCGCACGTGCGACAGAGCAGGACCATAGATGGTTCACATCCACGGGAGTGAGAGAACCGCATCGGAAAGAAAACACTCCCAAACGACCCGCGTGTTCGGCAATGGGAAACCGTGAGCTAGTGTGGGTATGAGAGATGGATTGCTCTCACTCGTGCAGATCCCATCGCCGCCGTCGTGTGTCCGTTTCTGAAGGGAGCGACACATTCGCGGCCATCGTGAGGAGAAGACAAAATTTCCAGGGCGAGCACACGAGTGGAGAATAAAAATTGTAAACCGACGGACAGCGACGGCACTTTGAATCGGTTGACGATGAGGAAAAATCTTTTGCGGCTGCCGAATTTTTTGCACTTCACCGTAGAATAATGATGTCGACATTGTCGTTGTGCAGAGGTTCTTCGAGAGGCACAATGGATGAATATTAACTTGTGCATCTACGTTTTTTTTTGCCTGCTTCCGGACGCTTTTACTCGATTTTCTCCTTCACGCTTCCTTCAGTAGTGGCAATGTGCGGGCTGCAATTGCTGCAATATCAAAAATACACACGAAAAACTGAGCTCAACTGTTGAGCCTGAAAGTGGACGCAAAATATGCACTATAAATGCAAATCGCAAGCCGCCTTTTTTTTGCGGTCGATTGTTGCTCGTTGATAAGTGTTGAAGGTGTCTTTCGTGAAATATTTATAACACCTTTCTTTTTAACGATAACGTACATTCATGGTCAGTATGGCAAGCAGACGATCAGGACCCGGGCGAGGAAACGGAGGAATTTTTCTTCCGAATAAACTTCTGAAGCATTTCAATGAAGATAGAGACGTGTGTCAATGATTTTACTCTCGGGTTTGGTTTAGTAGAAGATCTCTTTACTGTATAAACATTTTGATTGAAAGCCATTTCGTTCTATTGAAAACACGTCATCAACGTTGAAATCTATTGAACATCGTGAACATAATGGACTTTCTACTATTCGATCGAAATGGTATATAAAGTTTAAGCAATATTTTAAGGTACCTAACATAGGTGATCTTCGTTAAGGCTTCTAAAGTCACCGCAAGGAACCAGCATCAGAATGCGGGAGAGTTGCCAACGAAAGCAATATGATAGGGAAATTAAAATTTATAATTTTCCCCACCTTAACCGGTTTTTGTGACATTCTGGATCCATTTGGATACCAATTGGGAGGTCAGCCAGAAGGTGGTCATAGTTTCGTGAATAAACGCGATACGTATAAATATTTCGTTTCGTTTTGTGCGTATAGTTTTTTGACTGGGGAAGAAAAAACCTATTCTGCTGCTCTCCACTTTAACGGCCTCGTTGCCGGCTAGGCTTGTTTAGGAGGCTATATCGATAGTCCCGTCTCATCCTGCCGATGCGTGCGTGTACCCTTGAGCTGCGAGCATCAAGATTTACAGTCCACGGCCTAAGTTATGAACGGTCGTATCGTGATAGGCAAACCGTTGCCTAGTAATGGATTGTGCCGTTGTTTATGGCACAACGGAGGGAGCGCATGGCCGCTTTTGGTCACGAACGCCGTGACACCGGCATGGGCTGTGCCCGATCCGCGAGCAAAAGAAAACCCCATTTTAACACACACCTCACTGTTGTGTTCCGAGGGGAAAAAAAGTGTCCACGCTGCTCGCTGACCAGCTCACCTGGGCTCGCCCGTCGGTGGGGCTATTCCGGTTGGCAAGCGTGAGTATTTAAATATTGCCCCCGAGGCACAAGCCAGCATCTTGAGTTCGACCGGATTAAGAAAAAGGTCCTAAAGAAACCAGATACATTTTGTTGATTTATTTCGACAGCCATCCGGAGTTTCAGGCATTCTCGGGTGCGCCGGTTTGTCCACCGTGGGGTTCGAGGCTTAAAAATATGACGCGTGTGGTTATTAGAGGACTCCGTCTCCGTGCGTCCGGCGGCTAGGTTTAAGAGACTTAAAAAACACTCGGACATTATGCTTGCTGGAGTTTTGTCAGCTCGGCTTTAGTCCGAATGGTCGAATCGAGTCGTTCACAGTCGAGGGCCATCGTTTGTGTAGCCATTTACCCCCCATTGGGTTATTTTATGGTTCAATTTCATCGTAAGTTTCGCTCACAAGTCGCATCGGTATTTCATTCCAATGCCTTCATTTGTATTTCACAAACCATTTCACGCATGACTCTATTGGGAATATTTGTTTTTACTTTTTGGTACATGTGGACGCCTTTAACTGTTTTTGCATTATGTACAAAATATATTAGTATTTTTGAAATCAATAATTCAAAACTTCAGGAAACGACTAAACTTGGTTATTCACAAACAAATAACCTGTACCAATATCTAAGGAAATAAATCTGATCCGGTAACTTCTTTATGATTGAAGCTGAAAACTCGTCAAACCATATCGATGTTGAAGGGTGTGAACGAAGACGAAACTGGTCGTAAAAAAAACTGTTCTCCTCGACCAGTTTTACGATGGATTGAACAAGCATGACAAGTTAGCTCAACCCAAAAGCAACTGTTGACATAAAAATGCACATAAAAATCTATACAAATTAGGCAGCGAATTATCGCTTGTTTCTGATTAGCGGCATATTTCATCTTCCGCTGCCAGTCTTCACGCACAAGGGTCTTTTACTGGCGGGGCTGGCTTTTCCATGTCAATACCGTATAAATTGAATAACAATTACGTGCCCGTCGAATGTTTCTCACTGTGGCAGGTTACGAGCGAGGGTAGAGACCGTAATGGCCTCCCTAAGGTGACAACCGGCACCGAGAGGCCAAGCACGAAAACGTGTTAAAATTGCCATAAAACGCGTCGTGGTCCAGTTTATGGGTACCTTAAATCTGTGTAATTGGTTTCCAGGGCTTGTCCCAGTGTTTCAGTTCTGGATGGTCGCGCTGCACGCGCTCGTACTATCTCTTGACCTGTCCTGTCGTCCCACGAAAGTCGTAAATCATATCCGAAAATTCGCAAGTAGACCGTATTGCCGGGAGTATGCCAACCGATTGCACAGTGGCACCGTTTAGCCACTTTTGTGCACCGGCCTCTGGGGGAGCCATAATTATTCAAGTACGCAGAATTGCAAACGTCCGCTCGCACAGGAGCTGTTCAGTTACGGTGCTCCACTTTCGGCACATTGGAAAGGCCAGTTTCGGAAGCAGCTATATAAAGATGCCTCTAGGCCGTGTGGTTGACATAGGAAATAACACTAAATATCCCATCACAGAGGATGAGGCATTCGGGTTATTTGAAGAGGATTTTTCGTACAGCCTCGTAGGAAGTTTTTTAACCGAATTGTAAGTCCTGTAAGTTTAACGTAACGCATTAAAGTTAAACATTATTTTATGGAATTTAAAAAAAAGCGTTGTTGGTTGTCAGATCGGGTTCAAATGAATTAAAAACTGTGCGATGAATTAAAAATATATCTTGAGTTGTGCAAAGACCTTATTGTTTGACTCACAGTTAAGTTTTTTGTGCTCGAATCATTGGATAAATCCGTATACATTAATGAACATTTTCATATTATTTGAGTGGTTAATAACTCTTCTGTACCGTTAAACTATGTTTATAGATAAAACTTCCACGAAATCGTACACAATTTGATAACCTAAGTTGTGTTTCCACTGTTCAACTACAAGTATTTTCCATTTTGGAACACTTTGTTGGGATAAGTGTGTGTGTTTGTGCGTGTGTGTGTGAGTAACCCTCCGGCTCCCCTAGTGGCAAGGGTTATTTGAGCAATAAGCCACGGACCCTCCGTAGCCTGGTTCCTATGATGGAAAGTGTAATCGGGATTACAGTTTATTTATGCGTACAATTTTATGGTGTCACATTCTTATAAATCTCCACCCCGCCGCGGTGCAAAAACGGCCAACCCACGTGCGGCGTCACGCAGCAGAACGAGAGCTCCGAGGGAAGATATCCTTCCTACTGTGAGGGGAGTACCAGCTAAAATATATTCCTTCTCGCGGCCACCGCTGTGGGAGTGGAACGAATCTACGCGACACGTCGAAGGAGATATCGTATTTGCATAGCAATTTCAATAACCCGCGAAAGAAGCAATCGGGGGGTAGTTTATGTTGCATGAATCACGCTCGCTCGATGGCCAGAAGATGAATCCAAAACTTGGCAAACGTTGGCGTGGATATAAAATGGTTTTATTCAAGACGGTAGCCGATGCCAGTACTTCTGAGTGTGCCTGAAAAAAAACTAACTGCACAGAACGAGTAGCAGAACAACCCATATCGGTGTGTACGCCATTTCGCATGGCTGATTCACTGCATACGGGAAATCGACTTTCCCTTCGCACGCTGACGGCGGAAAACGTCGTAGTTTTCCGGTTCCATAATGCATCCGGAATTACGGAATATGAATTATCTATTTGTTTTGCGACTATTTGCTGGAAAATTTGCTGAAAGCGTTCACTGTCCATTGGGTTGCAATTGGGAAGGGTTGAAATATCCCTGAGTTGACTAGGTTGCAGCACTTATGATGAATTAAATAACTTTTGCAACGTATAATAAACTCTACATATTAAGACGTTATTATATATTTCGCACCATTAAATTCGTTGAAAGGGTTTATTTTAACGCCGTTCGTGGCTTTGTTCCGTAAATTCTTCTCTTGAGGGTTCCATTGTTCGACGCAAGCGCCACAACACTTCACTTCGTTTATTCGAAATTATAACTTTTCTTGTACCACATATGAAATTATGCTTTTTTCACGTAGCATGCCTCCGCAATGAAAGGGATGGCCTTTGGCCGACACGGGAATTGAATTGCAATGTTGTGCGAATGGGTGGAAAAAGAACGCCTCATAAGGAAACCAGAAGGTAAGCGAAAGCAAACCAACACTAAAATAATTGAAAATAAAGCGCAAACGAAATCGACGCGAGAAACATGTGGTAATGCAATTGTTACAAGTTCTCATTATTTTTCCCATAATGCCGCAAACGATCGGTTTAAAACGATGTACTGAATTGTATGCTTAAGCTTCTTTTTTCATTAAAGGACAGAGCGACTTTAGTATAGTTTTAAACTCGTTTTATTATGAACAAATCATATAAGAAAACGAGTTAAAACAATTGCCCATTCTCACAGCGAAACATCAAACCCTTTCTTGTGACGATTCCGACGAGAGCGAAAAGGGTTTGGAAAAGAATTGGGCACCAGCAATCGGGAAGCCAGCAATGGGGCGAGAAATCCCAGCGGACCCCAACCCAGGCGTCTAAACGATCTATTTGGTGTGGAAATAAATTCAATAACCATCACCATTCACGTGTCGGCCAGAATCAAAAAGTCGGTAGGCGGTACGAATTAAAATTCAACTTCAACGAGGAGCCATAAAAATAATGAGTTATAAATCCGCCCATCGTAAAACTTCCCACAGAAAAAAAACGAGAGGAAACAAACGTTTGATAACTTGATGGCCGGCAGTTCAGCCGGAAGAACATTTGACCACTGTCCGTCCAGGGCCAGGCCAGCAGATTGCCTGCTGAAATGCTGCAACAATCTTCCGACGAAGGGGTGCAAGAAAATCGTCAAAACTTAGTAATAGGAATATAAAAAACAACACGACACAATAAGAACCGACACCCACATACACGGTACCCCCCACCCACCAGTGCCGGAGTGACATGGTAAATAAAAGCAATAGCAGCAGCAGCAGCAGCGGCAAAAAGCACCAGGTCTATAAAAATGTAACAAATACAGCGCAATAAAGCAGTCCGAAACTTGTATATTATTATCAATTATATTGACTTTTATTGACCTTAAAATTAACATAAAAAGCAAACGAAATGCGAAAGGGAATGGTCTGCTGAATTGTTGAGTGTATGCGATAGGAATGAGGCGAGAATGAGAGTCACACGGCAGAGGGAAGAGTGAAGGAACGGCAAGATAGAGTCGTCGAAGCGGTTGTGTCCTCTTCACACCGGCTCGGTCTGTCCCTACCTATCTCTCTATCTCTCTCTCTCTTTCTCTCTCTTTCTCTCTCTCTCTCTCTCTCTTGAATGCCGCAACGGGGTAAGAATGGACACAAAATGAATGCCACGTTGCTGTTGCGACTGTCGCCATGTTCCCCGGCATCCTGGTTTCTTTCTCTCGAGTTCTTCGAAAGGCAAAACGGCGGACAGACGGGAGTAGGCGAGATAAGCGTGCAAGAATCGTTATACGATTGTGCTTCTTGCTGTGGTGTATGCGTTTTTCATACCGTGTGAGGTGGTGTGTGGCACGGGAGACTTTCCGGCGATACAAATAAAATTGTGAAACAAAATAATATCAGTGCTCGGCGCTGCTTGTTGGGACCGGGTTCAACAGTCGAAACCGAATGTCCAGAGGGATTCCGTATTTATTCCCCACCGGCTTGCTAACATTTCTCCCCATTACTTTTTTTGTGGAAAGAGATACAAAAGACAAGTACGAACAAAATCCACAAGGTTTGTTCTGGAAAATTTTGAGAACAGTTTTGTAGAAATATGAATGTTTTCATACTTTTTAATTAGCGACGAAGATGAGAAAAAGCAAGACAGAAAAAAAAATCGGAATAAAATCATAATGAATCATTGGGGCCGGACAAATCTTCTCTACCTTCACCTCACGGGACGGTACCTTTCGTTCCACGATTGGCCTATGTGCCACCCTAGAGGAACGTAATCACATCGATCCTGCAATCATGCCATGAAAATTACGAAACAATCAAAGGTATTATTAAGCCCCAATTCACCGTTTGATTATGGTGTTTAATAGTTTCCGAGTGCGGCGTCCGGTGCGTCCGGAAAATAGGGGCCGTTCAGTGGGGTTCACCGAGAAAAGACAGTTATTCCTTTCTCCGTTCTCGTGCCGCTTTTGGGCCGGTAACTTTTGTAGCAACAACTTTTGTTGTTTTTTTTTACACTGGAGGCGTTAAGTTAAGTTCAGTGGTTAGTTTTGTTCCATTTTCTTTTCGTCAACGTCTTGAAAGGTAGCGGGTTCGATAACAGGTTTGCGATAATATTATATTATTTTTATCAGTGGTTTTGAACAACCTGAAGGGATTATTGAAGTGTTATGATATTGCAGAGGCCATGCCTCGGACTTTACCAGTACCAAATAATAGTATGCTTGTACGCCGCTTCAAATGTAAGACTGTTAAACTAGATAACATCTCTAACAATTGTGGAGCGAACTGAAGCGGGTTTTGCAAAACTGTTAAGTAGCATCTTGTTCCACGTTACTCAAAAGCAAAAACGGATCCGCAGCGGCGGGGTGGTCACTTGACAGACGAGGGCGACGTTCAGGTACTTACCCACCACCACCACCACCACCCGATAAGGGTGTATAATAGAGCGCGTTGATTGGGCCCCTCAAAGATGGCCAGATGGAGTCCGATCGATTTCGCTAATCGATTTTGGTTTATCGCCACAAGAAAATTGCAAATAATTGTGCAATTTGTTGCTGGCTGCAATTCGATTGCACGTTCGACTTGCTACGGTCAACTCTTATCTATGTTTATAATCGTCAGCATGCTTCGATGATCGATCAGGCGTCACCCGATGTTTTGGTCGGTTCCACGATCAGCGGGAAATGATCTTCCGACCGGTGGTCGGAACACTTTGCACCGTTCAACCCGTGGCCGGTGGAAAATGCATCATAATATCACTAAAACTTTACGAGACACCGCTAAACGACGGAAACGAAATTTATCTTGTCGCGGAGAAAACACAAACTAAAGCCAAAGACGTCGACGCGGGTCATTTTGTGATGCTTATCGTGCGTAGAATTCTTTTATCGATTCTATCGACCCGTTTTTGGTGGAATTCCTTCTGGAGGGAACTGCACGGACCACTCGGGACGAGCCTTGCCCGGGCAAGGATTCATCAAAAACTGACCTGAAACGGAGCAGTAGTGGACATGACCGCCGTACTGTCTGCACAGCTTTTTGTGGTGTTGAAATGTTTTGACTCATGCTTCGGCACTGAACAAAGCCAGATTTGAAAAATATTTTGCCATCCGACTCTTTAATTACTATGCATACCCGAACGTTCGCCATAGGCGGGTGGCCAAGGGCGAATCGAACCAGAGTCTCACGCGGCGCATAAAAACTCTCATCAAACGGAAGAATAAGTTGAAGAAAAAACCGAAAAAGCTATATTTTAACGGGAACCAAAGAGGGTCCTACCGAAAACGGTGATGCGAACGAACGGAACAACCTTCAACTGGCGGCATGGGCAGGGTCCTAACCCTTCGAAAGACGATAGGATTCCCAAGGGGTACATGTGTGTGCATAGGTTTACCCCACGGGTGGGTCACCCTTACCGTTGCGGGGTAAGCGGACGACGGTTGCGTCTTGGGAGAAGCTTTTAGATTGCCTGCTATAAATCTCTATCCCGGCGGCCCATGTGTGCGTGCGGGTCAAAGTATATTTTTTATGGATATTTTTGGTAAAAAGTGAAGAGAACAAGTAGTAAAAAACGGCCCTGCAATGCGAGCGCAAATCCAAGGACACACGAGGAGCATTTCTATGACTGGAAGGAATGCGAAGAAAACAAACTTCTTGTCAACACGACGTGGCGAAGAAAAGATCGGAATGATGCCGGTGACGGGTTTCCCCTTTCCCGAAGCACATTCGTCACGCTGTAGTGAGGTGGAAGCCGCAGAGGGGGTCGATCGGGTGTCCTTGAATCGTAATGTGCAAAGTGTGAGCTGCAGCCAAACCGACATCTTCCGTATAATGATGCAAGCAAGTTCCACCGAAGGAGTTTCGAGCCGGCACTTTTTGTCTTTGTGTCATTTTGTCATTTTGTAATCAAGCGACGTAAGGCAGAACATGCGATTGTGAGGCATTCTGTTTTCGGGAATTTAGAATGGAATATTGACAGTTCCGTGCACCGTCCAGTAGCCAGTCAGGTATGGCAACCAACTAGAATTACGAAGAGACAAAAGGCAATTGCTTGTTGATATGTTTTGCTAAATGCCATTGATTCTATTGCGTCGAACATTGTAACCATTTATGTAATTCCTAAAAAACAGCTTCTGATTGATCAAATGGCAACCAAAATCACAATGATTGACCTTTCATCATCTAACGAAGAATGAAAGCTCGATGATACTCTCGTTAGCGCTATTATAAAAATCTCACTAACAACTACAAGTA
>JAOEFI010000003.1:47080519-47095763 GCA_034621735.1 Anopheles plumbeus
ATCATCTAACGAAGAATGAAAGCTCGATGATACTCTCGTTAGCGCTATTATAAAAATCTCACTAACAACTACAAGTACCCAGGCGGCGTGATTATGATGTGAATGGTTCGATCGGGCTTCAATTATAAGCCCGATCGGAAGGATCTCATGTTGCGAACGCCCAAACTGACCCAGCAGCAGACTGTCAGATGATCGAAGACTGTTCTCCATGGGCCTGCAGCCAATTCGTTCCGGAATGAACCACAATTACCCGAAATTAGTTCCTTTCCTTGGGCCATTTTCTCAGCTCATGCGCCGTTTGCGTGTGACGACGAGCATCGATCGGACGGGCGTTTGCGTTTGCCACCAGCGACTCACAATTAGTGGAAACGCTGGCTCCGTGAGGTCCCAAGCCGCTCATCAAATCGGCCTTCTCGCTCCTCGACAATGGTTGTGGATGTGTTCCTTGGACATTGCCTATTTTTAGCGCCACTTTAGCAACATTAAAAGCTATCAATTTTAATGACTCATTACCCGCGGCCGGAGGCTTCTTGCGCGAAAAGCTTCGCTCTACGGAAGAGCTAATTAGATACACACGTTGCGAAATTTCGGACGGCCATTATACGGCCCAAGTCCAGCGGAATGAAAAGCGAAAACATTATCGGGTCTCTATGGGGACGAGACATGGAGCCAACTGACTTGAACAATGAAAAGGCTCGTATTTTTGTGTTTTCCCCTCTTTTTCTAGTTCAACTGCACTGCGCCCGCCTTCGGCCATCGGCCATGACGAAGCCAACTATTTCGCGCACTGAAGAATGGCCCTACAATCCGTCCATCGAATGGAGGTTCGGAGTCCGTTTCACAGCTCGTTACGCATTATTTGCGTTTCGATGCCCCCTTATTCCAGTCGGAAAATTCGCGTGACTTTCACGTTCTGACTTTCTTATCACGCTGCATAGAACGCATGCACACACATATTTAGTGTGAAGAGTTCGTCCGTGTTTGAAAAATGGCTGCCTTAATAAAAATAATAAGAACAGCCATAGCGATGGTGTTTCTTTGTAGACTCTAGAAAATGAGATGCAATGTAAGAACATGTCCTGCGGTCACTCTCTTGTTGAGAGCTTTTTTTCTCACTCTTGGATCGAAGGTACTTTGCATTAATTTGATTTCACTTAAGTGTGATTAAACACTTAAAAAATTATACACATAAAATAAAATCGTCTTAAAATATCCTCCTTAAATTACGTTATGGTCGTAACATACGTCAAACTTCCGACATGTCAAGAAGATGTGTACAAATCTAGTTGTATCTGAAAAAAGTGCTTAATAAAATGGCCATGGAAATGGAATACGATAAATTTAAATTCGTTAATTTATTATGATATATAAAGTAGAAAAAATACATTAGATTTTCGATGCTATCCTCGTGGAATAGAAAGAACCAGGTCAGGTAAAAAATATCATATTGTTTGGTTAAAACATGGAAGTATGAAATGTTGGGTAAATAAAATTAGCTTGTTGTATTAATTATATCACATTAAAGGCTACAAACAAAGACAAAGACAGCAGGCAAACAACAAAGATGTGTTGTTGCTCTTTATCTGTTGGTAAATATTTCTTATTTTGATAAGGCTATCATGGCTATGTGCGCTTTCCAAAGCAGTAAAATTTGCGCTGCATGCAAGATCATTCACTTTCTTGCGCTTTTTTAACAAACAAACAAAAATATCCGTTTTATAATGTCTTTCCGTTCACGTCCTCAGTGTCGGTATTCAATTCTGTAGCGGGTCGAGTTTCACTATGATGCAGAAGAGCAACGACGCTTTGGCCGTTGGTCGATGGCCGCAAAGGCGCGCAGCGAGCCTCAAAGTTATATCCTGCATCGTCTAATAAATATTAATCAAACAACAATAATTTATGTTAACTTTGGAAATAATTCATTCGCACCACCAAACGAGTAAATAAATGGACGTCAAAAAGATACTTCTTGGGACTTCTTTCTCTCCCCCTCTTACTGCGCTTTTGGGTTTTTTTGCTGTGGGCTTTCGGACAACACGAGTTGTTTCCGTCGGATGACAACGATTACATGGACGCGCATAATGCTCATGAAAACGAAACAAACCAGGAGCAGTGAACATTTTTTCTCCCTCAAGAATAAAACGCTCGAGTGTTGTGTCTGTCCAGTCTGTGTGCCGTCCGTTGGACGTACTACCTAAGAGCTAGCTAAGACGTGACTTAATGGTCATCAAGTATTCGGTAGCTGTGTAGGGACCTCGTCAAGAGTTGAGTTGGTTTTCTAGTTTGTATGCGTTTCGGAATTCAAATGCCGTTCGCAAAAGACGGCTACACACGTAATGTGTATTTTAACAAATCCAAATTGTATTTATAATCCTTTGAAATGTATTCATAAGCATTTGTTAAGCTTATTTGTATTTTATGGTGTTAAGTAATGTTCGCCTAATAGAATATTTCCAATTATCCGACGCGTAAGGTATTCGGAACAAATGGTTTCATGTTTGGCACATAATGATTGCAAATAAGTAAGGAGGGGGGACAGGGGAAACAAAAATTGAAAAAAGACGACATATTCCCAACGAGGAAGGCATAATTTTGAACAGTTGAGCTACAACAGAACATCATTTGGGGCCAAAACCACAACTGGGCTTTGAAAAGTGGTTTGCAGAATGGTTACTATCAAGTTTGTAAATGAATAATATTTCAGTTTGTTCCAGCTATGTAAATGTTGTATACTTTCGTTTTGAATTGGTAAATACACAATTCTTAGATAGGACATTTTTAACTATACTTATAAAATTTCTCAATTTAAATAAAATACTTACCTCTTTTTTTCTCTTCGTTGAAAGTGACAATAATCCAAATTTAATCCAAGTTTAACAAAAATGAAACATTCCATTTCCATGTTGAAGCGCGTAATCCTTGTGAGGGCAAATCATGCAAAGTAATCCTGTAAATAAAAGAGTTGCAACTAATTAAGAAATGAATCGCACATTAATTGCAAACAGCGAAGTTTGTTGTTTATCGATACTAGGAATAATTCTAATTTACTACGATTGGATTCATATAACCATCGGTCGTTGTTAGAAAAGAAGAGTGAAGTAAAATGTTATTCAAAAATGTCGGAAGAATTTCTTCTTTGGTTTCGTATGGAAATGTCAAGGAAAATTGGACCGAACGTTGATTGTTTGGGAAAGGAAAAAATATCACATTATCTTAGTTTTCTTCATTCTGTATTCAACAGAACAACATTAATAATACTGGGATGAATCCATTCACCCGTTTGGGAGTATAGAATTAACCCACACGCTAGCGCCCGTGGAAAGAGAAATACATTCAAAATCTTCAAGTTATGAGATGTGAATAAATAAAGTAATTAATTATTTTTTTTTTCGACATCGCAAACCGCCCAATTCGATTCGAAACGAATCCGATTCATCGGATTGTAGAATTTGGCAGGAAAAAAAGTATATCTGCAGGTGGAAACAGAATGCCCAAAAAACACCGATCTGTTAGTGATAGGTTGGAAAAAGTACAGGGTAGGACGTACCGGGTAAAACCATAGTGGCAAACGTAGACAGAATAACAAAATTAATCAATTACACAACGGTCGAAAAGATCTGTCCGATGCATTTGGGATCTATGTTGATTTTTTGAATGCTGTCTTTCTCGTATGCCGCTCACAATCAATTGAGCGGGAAAGGCCCTAGGATCTGATTTATGGCTGCCCTCTTTGCCTCCGTTTCCCCCCACCATCCATCGAAGGGTGGAAGTGCTTTTTCAAAGCGACTTTTCGATAGATTGAGAAATTTAATTTCATACAATTTCTCGAATCGTACAAGTGCCGACGAAACAGTTGCAGAACATAATGAATGTTTAATGAGAAAATATTAGAGCTGTGCTCCGCTGGGCGGTGGTCCACATCGAGTCTGTTGTTGCCAGGGCCCTTCACACCAAAAGGGTTAAATAAACACTCATTTCAAAATGGCTCTCAACTGACTCGTAACTCTTGATGCTTATAAAACACTCCCCGCATTTACCGGAAAATGGGAACCGGGAACCTTTCGCCCTATACGGGTTCCGATGGCATGCTGCCAGTGGCCCGAAAGATAATCAAGAGTCAGTAGAAATGGCACTTAGAGCGTTCTCGCGTTTGCGACCGTCCGCGCACAGAGGACGATGTGACGTACGTAGTTGGTTCCATCTGAGCAACCCCAACAAAGGACGAGCCGCATAATGGTGAATTTTATTCGAAACCGAATATGACCGGGAATGAAATTTCTACCAAAAAATCTCATGTATTAACAAGAGTTTGCTGTGCCATAATGTGTCCGTTATAGGAACCGAACGGAAGGAATATTTCGAAAATAATTGTAGCCCAATTTTAGGTTATGAAAATCCTTTTATTCTGTTGCACTGGACAGAAGGGTTTCGCTCATAAATCGAATGGAATCGTTGTCAAGGTGGGTGTCTTTTTTCGTCGTGATTATCAAGAAAATGTGGCAGCTACAGAGATCCATCCACCCGGGGGCCAAACACACGGTTTGGGGCTCAGCAGCGGAAATTCCTTTTTGCGACAGTAAATCGCAGAAACCATCCAACGTTTAAGCGTGTGCTCTACGGTGGCTGGCTGCAGGATGGACGTTATGACGCTTTGGTTGGGGGTCCGGCAGTCCAGCCCGACCAAAATGGCCCTCTCGAAATGAATGCCCATTCGTTCGGTTGGAATCCGCATTCGCATAGGCCACGATGTCCCGTCATGGCCTAGCCTGAAGGCGTCCCTTCGGTACGCCGTACTTGGTGGATTTCGCCGCCGCCGCCGTTCTGAAGCCCCCGGGGAACATACGGCTTTGTGCACACAGCAGTCAAGTCCAGGAGCGCTGTGCGCCAATTTAATCCACGGGTGGGCGGCTTTGATCTATGCTGATGATCTACCGCTCTTAATGGGACGAACTTTAATATGTTTGTATAACTTTTCATTAAATCCGTTCGTAATTCCCCGCCACATGGGACGGGGACCAGTGGACGAACCACTGGACAGACACTGGCATGGCCGTAGCATGAACGCAGATGAACGACCACACGCCATGGACGTTCGGGCACCCCGGGCAAGAAGCCCTAGCCCGGTCGTTCCGACAGGGATCCGAAACGACCGGAAAGGATCCCAAGGATACGAAACGAACTCACTCTCCGGTGCGCTTTAGGGAGAAGTGTGTTTGAATACACTCGACAAACGGTGGACACATCCCAACCCCCTACACCGGTGGGTCGGAATCCCCTGCGAGCGAGAAAATAATACACTGATAATGAGACGTTTTAATGGGCTGTAGATAGAAACGTGTCACTGATATACGGTATGCGACAGTGCGAGGATGTCCTGCGGACATGGCCGAGGATAATAGCCTCCGTCGATGTGGAGGGAGACACGACGAGTTGAAGCGATTTTTGCACCATGTTCGATTGGACGCCGACTAGTCTCTGGAAGGTGTCGCTACGATTGAACCATGACCTGCAGGCTACGGCCGGCCGCGCCGGGTGAGGCTCGAGAGGGACAAAAGGGCACAAATTAGAGATTTGTTCTCTAAAGCAACCGACAACACTGGAGAGGTGTTTATATTTACGTTCATTTGCAAATAGAAGACCGGCTAATACCACAACGGAACTGCGGGAACGGTTTAACAAACATGAACCCCGAAGTCGGGGAAAACGGACACGCCTTTTGAACGGGTTTCCGTCGAACGGAATGGATGGGTATCTGAAAACGAAACGCCGCCGATAACGGTCGTAGCGGATAAATCAACCAAAGTGTTCGTAGGCTGAGGTTGTAGCTGTTGCCAAACGACGAAGCCTTGTTTGAGCCGAGGGCCGACCGGGCCGAGGAGGCTTTGTCCCGTTGGCTGGTGCAGCGTAACCAGTGGCCGTAATGGTGAGGAAAAATACCAATAATCATTAATCTTTGGCGACTCAATGGTAAAAGTGGCGCGGCGGAAAAGGCAGCAAAAATAAACAAAACCACCACCGTCGTGCTGGTGGCTCGGTGGAAGCGCGAATGTTTTTGGGGTACGAATTCGAGGTGGGTTGGTGGGTGAACGAGAAAAGGATAATAACCATGTATTACGCGTTATCTATATTTACGGCCCACAAACGCCAATGCGGATTTTAATTCATTCCACAACGCCATCCGGCTCAATTTGGGGCTCATCCCACGCTGGAGGCGATGGATGATAATGTTAGTACGGCCGACGAGGGCGAGGTTGGGGATGATTGAGTGCGGGGCTGAGTGATATCGCCGTTGGAAAATGTAAGCCCTATCTTCCAGGGGCAGAAGTGACGGGCCCGTCCATGCACGTGCTCTAAAACACTTTTCCTGTCCTCGTACGTCGTCCAGAACAGTTGTTTCCCTGCTGCGGATGTGTGTGCGTTTCCATTCCGATCCATTCGACAATCGAAACAATGGCCCTCGGATGGCCTTCCAGCAGAGCGCATTCGAGACCAGTTTATCGATCTTGATCGAAAGTATTGTTTTTTGTGCGTTTTGGTTGCCGCAGTATTTAAATTTACCCCTTTGCGTTCGTTACGCGGCCACGAGTTATTTGAAATTTTTCCGTCCTCCGGGGGGTCTGCTGGGACACTTTTCACACCGCTGGATCGTTGCTTTACGATTGGCCGGGTCGGGGGAAGGGCGCACGGGAGCAATTTTTGTTGTTTTATTTCGATTGATATTTTTCAAACCGCGTGTGTGTTTACTTTCTTCACGTTCTATTCGAATCAACTGCAGGCGCGGGCTTAACGATTATTGTTTAATATGCGCCACCATTAGCAATAAAACCCGTTGATGGCTTATTTCTGATGCGAGTGTGTGTTTGCATGGGAGGAATGGAAAATGCTATTAAGTGATGCACTCAGAGCGTTGCATTTTTTTGTGGTTGCAGCTCTTAGGATCATTCGTTTGTTGGCAATCGAAAAAAGTGAGAGATACGTAATCCTGTCAGCTTCATGATGATTTGGTGAATTTCGGACCGTTAGGAAGTTAGGAATTGAATAGTATATATGGTTTTTAATTTATGCTTTGGATTTCCAGTCTTATATGAGGTAGTTCCATCTAGTTTCAGTGAAATAAGAATTTAAGCAATAGCAACCTAACCAAAAGACGGTAACATGAAGAAAATAAGTTTTTTCGAAACATATTTTATATACAGAAACGCAAGCGAGTAAAATTAGCCACGATTCGTTGTTTTTCAACGATTTTGATCGGTTGGATATTTAACTAATCGCCGGAGCCACATGTTCATGTATATTTTTTTCTATATTCCATCAATGCTGCCATAATATAAAGAACGTCGGGTTTATCACAATTGAAAACTCGTTTGATTCCAATTTGCCACAAATTGTGCTGTACTTTAAAATTTATTTTCTCTAACAATTTGTTTCTATGTCATATAATAAAGATTAACTATGTATCAGCTTCGAACCAAACTTTATCCGATGATTGTGACTCAATAGAAACATAACAAGGGACACGTAAAATAAATGACAGTATGCCGACGGAGTTTTCAGAATGATTAGAAAACGTGTACATGCTGGACTGTTTATAGTGTTTGTTTACTAGTGCTTCATAAAGTTGTATTCTGATCAATAGTTTGTTCTCTGAAACTCGTTTCCCACACATTGAAATAAAAACACATGCTTGTAGCAATATTCCCAGCATTTATGGACGCCTTGGATGCGCAGAGGGAATGAGTAAATGACACCCGTTTAGCCAATTCATTGAAGCAGTGTCGTTGGGAAACATATTTCTCGTGGGTAAACTTTAACATTGCAAGTGCCCACAAAGATGCTCGTTACTGAGGTGAGAAAGAAAATTTCATTACGTAACACGTTCATGTCGCCACGCAGAGAATTCTCCAGACATCGAATGGCATTTGAATAATTAACGAACGTGCATGTTCGATGAGTCTCAGTAGTGCGTTAATTGGAATTGGAAGCAAACGAAAAATAACGCGCGAGTTATTGGACCACAATGGCCGACGGGTGGGCAACCCAGGCCGAATTGGTGGCGAATTGTTTTCCTTCAGACATCCTCTACAGGATCCACCGCGATAATCGAGGATTTTCACTTTTCTTAGTACATTCTATAATGGAATAATATAAATATCATCCGAAATCCATTAGCATTCTTTTCCGTGCCATATAAAATCCATTACCATCACTTCCACTAGATTAAGAATCCACTGCGCCATCTACTGGGAAAAGCTTTGAGATACACTCTTTGGACCTAACAGAAGCACAAAAATAAACCCCCGGGCGCGCAGAAATATCATCAATAACAAAAAGAAACTCAACTCGACTGGAAAGTGGAAGAAAAAAGAACTCTTCTATGCTTACAAAAAAAAAAAAACAGGCACAAGAATGTTCGCTCTTCTATTGTGGTACACAGCGATATAGCTGTGTGTGAGTGAAGCTGCATGGGATGGAATCGACCACTTACAGTTTGGGGATGGTAGGAAATTCAGAAAGTTGTAAAAATATACGACCCACATCGTGAAGAGGTAGCACAATTACATGATAACAAAGGAGGAAACTGAAACCTCCAATAGAAAGTGTGCGCCCACACTTCTTACCTTCCCACTTTGGGTGTTTACAGAAAAAAGCCAAAAGATAAAAACTTTATTCGAACGCAATTTGATAAATGTGTTGAAGAGTGCACGGTAAGCCTGTTTAGATAAAAGTTTGGGCTTATGGGTTAAGTGAAACAAGAATCGTGTTTCCGGTAGGCTTTCATGGCATTTATCAAAAGATTTCGAGCGAGAGTTATAGCTCACAATAGTGATAGTATTTTAGGAACATAACCCCAAAGTTTGCAAATACGCAGGGGTACGATGATTAAAAACAATCGAATGCACACTGTTTTATTGGGGTTTAAATGATAAAATGGTCAAAAATATGTATTGCATTTCTGACAGCATCACTTTATGCTTTATCGGTAAACTTTTCAACATTGACATTAAATTATCTGTGTTCTGAGAAATAAAAGATCTGTGAGAAGTTTATTTGTTATTAACGTTATTAGCCTCACCATTTCCCTTCATATTTGTAACATACATTGTATATATAATAGTATATTTTTTTGTTTGATAAAATGTAAAACTCTAGAATTTCGAACACCTTTAATGTGATCGACCAGTCAACGTGACACTGTGCATTTATTATTCGTTTCCGGTATTACCTCAGTAGATTACGGATAAAGGACCCCGAATCAGTCGCATCGATTGCGCGGGAAAAAAAGACCGAATCGAATGATATAATAAGGTGCTGACAGCGGGCTCGAAACCGAACTCGATTCGTGAGGTCGTCAACGTCTCACGCACTCCATTTTCTCGCTGAATTTTACCGAAGGCAGGACACATTTTCTGATCATCGGCGGAATTTGGAAATATAATTGAAGCGTGAATGGAGATTCTCGACTAACCGTGCCCATGGCACGGGCTCGGCCGGAATGGAATGCTTTTGGCCGGGGACGAATGACGGGACCGGTGCTGTATGCGATGCTCGCTAGTAATTCCTAGACTCGCGTGACGCCGGTGAGTTATGGTCTCGGATCGTGCTCACCGCCATCGGACGGCCTCACGTGCAACCACCGTTCATATTCGGTGCATTTTTGTACAATGGTGCCCCCACGGTGTCATTTTGCGTTCCATTCCTCGGCGTGCCTGGATGAACCTAAAATTAGTGCACTGATCCGGAACCACGCCAAGCTTTATGGTCCATTAGAAACAGGCGCAGGCTTTCTTTCCCCGTCCCGCTTCGACGTTGGCTTCGGCTGGCGTTTCGGAGGTACGCATATTATCTAAATTTATATCTATGGCCACCATGGTTCGAGCAATCGAACCGAACGACTGGACAGATTCTCGGAGACGGGAAAAAATGTCTCCATTCCTGGGTTCTGTGTGCCAGAGACACAACCTTCGACGGCCATCTTCATCCCGGCACAACTCGGTGCACTGCAGAGACGGCATCGGCATCGAACCGAGGAAGAAGCGATCCCAAGATGGTGTCTAATTAGTAGCGTACCTTAATGCTCCCCGCTCCAGCATTCCAGCCCACCATAACTACGGAACTCACGGCTGAGGTTGTGTCGTAGCAATTTTCCAGTCTGGTTAGCATTTGGTGCGTTTCTTTTGACTACTTCTGGTTGCATGCTTCCTGCCCACAATCACCCACGACGTCCTGCGTCGGGCAGGAGTCCTCCCCAGAAACCCCACCGCAGACTGGCCGGGCCGGCCGGGAGGGGACGGGAGTGTATTGGGAGAAATTAAAATATGGCTACAATTAACCTATCTTGTCATGAATTTATTGCATTTAATCCCGTATTTATGGAACTGTGGGAAAAGGAAACGAAATCATTAATGAAGCTATAAATAAACAATCTATCTCGCATTCGGTTTGCGGGCCAATTCTTCGCCGCTAGTCACATTGAACCGTTGGCGGTTGGGAGAGAATAGAGGTCACAAGGCTCCTTGAGAAAAGGGAACCGAAAGGTACCTGGGAATGGATCGAGCCCGAGCTGCATAGGGCAACGAAATGGATCTTCCACCGGCCGGATTCTGTCTAAGTCCTCGAGACGGAACGGAACGCGGCATGCGGCGGCCGCCGTAGAAGGACCCCACGGCGGAAAGTGGTGGAACGAAATTAACTACCTTAATGGAGTCATATACATAAAAATAAATCTAAGCTGCCGACGTTGTCCACGCCGACGATGCTATATAATGAAATGGATTCGGAGAGTAGTGTTGGCCTTCCTTTTTATTCTTTTTTTTTTTCGCTCGATAGTACGATATCTTTATCGTCCGCGGCATGACGATTTGCCATCGCGACAGGAGTCCACCCGTCTTGTTTTGGAGCGAACGGAGCTTGTAGCTCACAGCTGCCCAAAAGCAGTGCCGCTGGGCACTTGGAAGAGTTTTCTTCGCCGAAAGGAAGTGGGAGGTGGCGGTCAAATGCCATATTCACAAATTTTAAGCTTTGGCGCAGTGACGTTTGGAATGAACTTATGTGCGACGGGGCAAAATGGTGGATGGAAAAACATCCCTTGACACACCAGGCGTGACAAAGGGGCCGACGGACGAAGAGGGGGACGCATACTTCCATTGTTTCATTACTGTTTCAAGTGAGTCTTGATTGGGCTCAATTGAATTTGCATACCAATCTAAATATTTACGATTATTATGAACAATTTAGGCTTTTTAGCTGAAAGAACGGCCAACCACGGGCGTCGTTTGTAGCATCTTCTTCAGTGTGTAGTTCTATAATTAACTCCTACGAGAATAATTTGCATGTCTACAGTATATGCTTAAATGGACTTGCTGCCACTGTGTCAAATGAATATAAAATTTGAGAGAAGTTCCGTGCTTTTCTTCATATTTGAGGGTCATTGTCAGGCCTCAATGTGTCATCGATGAACCACATGTATGGCTATTAGGAAACAATTTTCGATTCTAACAAAAGATAGAACAAGATAAACATGAATCGCATACGAACGAGCAGAAATATCAAATGAAAGGAACATAAAATATCCAAACGGATTTAAAATATTTTGAAAATTTGTGTGAACAATAATATCATAAATGAACGACAATATACTCTTATGCAACAGGAACGTGGACATTATATTAGTTAAGGTCTGTAGTCGAAAATACGGAGAGACAATAAAACAATAATTCTAAAACGAAATGGGTACAAAGGAGGTAAAGAACGAGGTCCTCAAATTTTGGTAAATGCAGCACATTACGTAATAGGTACCAGGTATAATATTCTTATGAACATTGGCTCTTCAATGCCTTTTTTCAGGTGGAGAATTCAGGAGAAGGTCAGGTGGGCATTTTTTTAACGAGCAACACCGTCATCGGTATGACAAAAAACGGCAATAAGAAATGTTAAAAGTTTTTTTTGTGGCCTTGAATTCCACGTGTTGCAAAAGAAAAAAACAAAAGGCCATTAAATTATGAAACTTGTCATAAATGTCAATGTCATCAGCGCGTGGGAGTTTCGGGGTGTTTTTCTCTTTCAAAAATATGACACGATCGTGTCCATTATGGAACGGAACGGAACCAGGGCATAATGGAACCCACCCATCGCGTTTAAATGTTTTGTAGCCAGTGGTTGAATTTTTAATAACCGCTTCCTTCAAGAAACACGGACGCAAGTGCGGGACCGGGACAGGTTTTTTAATGCACTTTATGCTGCAATTTTTGAAGGCCAAACAGGTGAATGTGAAACCATTGTGAGGTTTCCGGAACGGAGAAATGGTTACAGAAGCAAAACGTAATGGTATTTGTACGTAATGGCCTAAGATACCTATTTCAGAGAATAGGAACACGCGTTCAAATCCCAGTTTTCGTCGAATGTCCCATGACATACAATTGGAACTCGTTTTGGTATACATCGCAATTGAACCGACGGGAAGGGACTGGAGATTTTTATTACCGATTGAATCATTTACCGCAACTACGGGTATCGAGATGTTTGTGCAATTAAAAACATGCTATTTCACTAGCACTAGTCTGCGTCGTGGTTGTCGCGGGTGCAATTAAAATGTAAATATCTTCAATTAAATTGTTTGCATCGGAAACGTCCACTTGCTTACTTCGTTAATCAACATTCCGATGCGACTACGGCTAGTTTTCTGATCATCCGCAAAAGGCACTCGGATGCCGAACCGCAACCCACCGCCATAAAACGCAGTGCGAGCGCGCACCAGGAATGGCGGAATTGGTTTCTTAGACGTAATATATTGCCGTCCTTTAATGCAGTCTTGCAGCCCACGAGCTATGGCCAATCGAATGGGTTGTCCGTAAAGTTGGAAACGCATGGCACCGACAAACACCGGTGACAGTGGCGGTCGTATAGATGTCAGCCATTTTGACAAACCTGCTGCGGGGGTCACTCTGTGACTGAAAAATCCGCTAATTAACTCCTTGGCCTGAAGCCCACACTGAGCACACTGGGCGGGAGGGAAGATCCCCAATAAGCTACCACTGCGTCCCACCACTTGCGATATAGTTGCGAAATGGGGGACCCTTGCCCCTTTTGAGCAAAGCTGGTTGATAGCTCGTCGGTCGGCCGGAGACTCGTAGGAGCACGGGCAGGGGGCGAATAAAGTTCCGCATGGTGGACCGCATGCCTCGGCGTAGGCAGCGAAGGCTCAAAATAATGATTAGGGCCGCACATGGCAGTGGAGCCAGCCAACGATAGCCTGCGAAGGATGTATGGAAACGATAATTTTGAAAGTCGTAAATCCCGTCCCCGTTCCAGGACGGAGAACGGCAAAAAGGCACACGGTACCGAGGTAAAAGTTTTGCGCGAGGGTCCTTCCTTTCTTCTGATCTTGGGATAAAGAACGAATCGAGACCACGAATCGGCTTCCTTGGCGGAAAAAGCCTGGCCTGCCATCTCGAGGGATAAATAGAGAGTAATGGCGAGCGAGAAGGAAGCGCATTAAGAAGAGATGTAAAAGAGATGTATAGAAGAAGAGAGGGCGAGAGAGAAGAAAAATATAGCAAGAAGGAAAGAAAACAGTAGATAGCACAGTAGAGTGAGCGAGATAGAATCGGTGAACCTTCCGAAGGAAATGGAGCAAGAAGCAATCGAAATATGGCCGTCGTTAAAAGAATCGGCCCGGAGGACGGATCTGAGCTTCACGAATTCCCCGAGATGAAGCCATCGTACCGGGTTCGTATTCTGCTTTTTTGCCAGGATCTATAGACACGGTCGGAGGCCGTCGTTGGCGAAGAAGTTGCGCGGAGAAATTTATGAAAATTTTATTTTACTCTCATCCGCAGGATTCGCCATTTGGCATCTAAGGCCTTGGGGGGACCATTAGGGCTATAAATCTTGCAACTTTCCCGATTTGTTTCGGTTGGGCCGGCTTTTTTGCCGGCACGGCCGCTCGAACCGACCGGTAAGCTATGGTGTCCATTTCCGGAATCGGAATTGTGGCCAAATCCGTGGGCCCGGTGGCACGGGCCCAAAATTGACTCGTATGCCTGCTTCCTGGGTGGGGCACACGGACGGCGGAAGGAGCAGCCCAGGACGGCCACCATGGGAAAACAAGTGGTAAGCTTGACGAGATGCAGAGCGATGCCAGTGGAAAGGACGAAGAAGGAAGAACATTATTAAGATGTACATCGGTTACGTGGTTCAATCGTTTCCGTTTCCGGGGGGGAGGAAAGACCCGGAAGAAAAGTGGGGTAAACCATATTTGTGACTTCAAACCGGAGCCCAACGGCGATGGTTCTGGCCAAAAAGAAAAGACAAACAAATTTGCGACTCAACGGAAAAATTGTCGATGCAGAAACCGGAAGCAGCGAAAACAATGCAAGGATGTCCCAGAAGATGGGGCGGTCTCCGTGGTGGAAAAGTCTAGGGTCAGTGCGTAACGAGGAAACGGGAGAAAGGGCGATGTCTTGAAAATGCTGAACTTGATCAGATCGTCCCCGCCGTCGTAGGACAACTGTTTCACGGCTCCCAGGGGCTAGATTTTGATAAATGTTTATGGTTTGCGAGCGTAAACAAAATGGCAGAAAATAACGTGTGTGAAAGTTTCGTCCGTTTGATTCGAATCAATGGCCATCCCCGATACGCCAACGCACCACGTTCAGTTGTGCCCTGTTCGAGCAAGGAGTTTTCTTTGTTATTGCGGGAGTCGCTTTTTCCAATCGCAAGCGGATTTCCCTCCGACAGCAAAGGACGAACCTTTTTCGCATTGTTTCCGCCGTCCCGAACGCTCGGGCAAATGAACATTCCGCTACAACAGTGTTGGCCAAATTCAGCGATTCAGTTTGTATGTATATACTCGCAGCATAGGTTGCCCGAGCGGCAAGGGTGTTCTTTTTTTTCCACTAGCCGCCCGAATATCCTTCCCATCGTGTCTTTCTGCTTTCTTACGCTATTGCAGTAGAAATCGGATCGCTTTCCACACCATCAGCCAAAGCCATCTCCAGACCTGGGGAGGAAACTGCGGTCTATGTTGATCAGCTAACCGAAGGAACGCAGTGGCAAAGGGGAAGGGCCGCGGGCCCGGGAGTTCGGGTGGATTTATCGCCATAATGGCCTGCTATATCTCTTTTTTATGTTTATAAGAAAAAGAAACATTTTAATGGGAAAAGATCCTCCGGCCCCGTCTGGTGCGCTCGGTGTGCCCTGTGGTTGCCCTAGGGAAAAGCGAAAAACTTTTCAAACATTCCCCCCC
>JAOEFI010000003.1:47105643-47145482 GCA_034621735.1 Anopheles plumbeus
GGGGGGAGATAAAATTACACCGCGCGCTGGGTGCACCAGGACACAGCCCCCGGGGAAAGGCAATGAGGGAGGTGTTTATTTATGACTGTCTGATATTAAATTCTGGTTGCGATGGCAGCTCCTCGGAGCTCCAGGAACTGATCCTTCAGCCCACATCCTTCCCTAAGCTGATGAAGCCATTGTCTTACCCCAACCGCCGATTCCCCTGTGGGAAGCCATGATTGAAGAAAGTTGGCGAGTGAAAGCGCGTATTTAGCCGACATATTTGAACGGCACATCCTTTGCTTGCACGGTGCGCAGGAGAAGGGGTGAACGGCGGCCAGCCACAAAGTTGCGACTCGAGCGAGTCGTAAATCTAGAAGGGCTTAAGCCAAAGCTTGGCGTTATCCCGTAACTCGATATTGAGCCAGCGACGCGTGTCCCAGAGACAACACAGGAGCAACGGCGACATGTTCGCTCGTAAATTATCGATCGACCACAGAAAACAAATTTCAAATACTGGGACCCCAATGTGCCGTAGTCGCATCGCACGCCCTGCGACTTGCGACCCCAAGAGGCAGGAGTTTTAGCCAAACTACACCATCATAAAACGGTTTTTTAGACAACGTCCACTAATTGACCGATGCGAACGATCGGCGGCGATCAGCGATCGACGCTGGGCGAAACTCAATGGCCGCCACATCGCGACGTTGCGCAGTGCGCAGTTACGACAAATCCAGTCTCTGTCACTGACCTACGGCAAGTGACGTTTAATGCCCGGTGTGTCGCTTCTGTCCCCAGGCCGCGGGGCCGTTTCCGTGCGCCGCCATAAAACCGTGTTATTTATTATGCGCCTGCAATGAGTGCGAGAGAGTGCCGCCACAAGAGTCCCCATCGCCAGGCAGATTCCGTGCCAAATCGGCCAGAGGAAACTGTCTTTGGCACGCAAGCAAATGCGAAGGGTGAGCCACAGCCATCGCACACATCTCCATAAATAGAAAGTGGTAAAACGGACATAAAAACCATGTGTTCACATTGTAGTTTTTATTATCACTATCATAAAACCGATTATTGTCAATCCCAGCCCCAACAAACACACTGTCCTTCTGATCCGCCCCATCCCCCAGCCCTCCCTACCCCATTGTCTGCCGGCGAAGCAGACGTGCTGCGGAAAGAGTAAAAAATTTATTAATAAAATTTCACCATTAGCCTGCCTATGCACGCATGCCGCGCAAATCAACGGTGTGGACGACGCCATTCCGTGCGCTTTAATCGCTATTAGTGCTAGGCATGCCTTCGCTGACCGGCTCATTATAAGCCGCGGTTGGTGGCAGGCAGGTTGCAAGGAATAGTTGCTGTCTCGTAGCCGGGACTCACGCTGGCCAAAACCAACCGCTCGGTGGGCCGTAGGAGGAAGCAACCGTGGTGCCAATCGGTAAACTAATATGCACCAGCAACCGATGCACTGAACGGATGTTCGATGCACCAATATTGACGGTTTGCATTTATTTTGTATGCAACTCGATAGATTTCTCAAAAGTGCCAAGCTATGTTTTCTTAAATAAAATGAAAAGGATTTTTGTTGACCGTATGTAAAAAGACGCAACGTATCCTATATCAGATACATCGTTTTCGTCTCGATTCGTTAAGGAAGCCCACTATTTCATATGACCTAATTGAATTGAATGACATAAATAAGGAGCGTGGTAGAGTTCATTTACAATCCCATTAAATGCGTCGTTAACAGAAAACTACATCGCTCTCGGGAAAGCCTGGACCCCAACGATGACGAGGAATCGAAAGGAACTCTTAGGAAACGATCCATTCCAGTGCAGTAGAACTTGAACACATTGCCACGGTAGTATCGATACAATGTATATACTTTGCAACAATTCTATAATCCATCCGCTCCACCCGTACAGGAAACGGGCATGAGAAGGAAACCATTGGAAGGAGGAGGGTGGGGGTGGAACTGTAAGTGTTATAATTTGACTCGAAATGAACTGCTTCAACTGCGAAAGCGTTTAACCAATGGCCTGAAGTGCTTAGTATCACTTTGGCACGCAGGGAGGGATGTCGACGGAAAGGGAATGCTGTTAAATACCAATTACACACACACAACACACAACATTGATCCATACGCGGTCAGTAAACAAATTCCAATTATTTATTTTTCCTGCGACGGCCCCGCGAACCGTGGGCGAGAACGAGAAATACTGTTTATGAACATGAAAACTACAGACATGAAGTACGTCGGTCAACCGGGTAGGCCCAGGGGGGTTGTGTGCCAAGACGGTGGGGCAATTTGGGGCTAGGAAATCGGAACGTGCTTTTCAATCACACTTGCGCCAGGAAGGAGCAAACAAACTCCACACAATGATCGACATGCTGACAAGACGGATAGTTTAACATCAATCTTTCACACACTGCATCTCTCTCGCTTTCTCTCTCTCTCTCTTTCTTCTCTCTCTCTCTCTCTCCCTCGCTCGCCCATTTCTGTTATCTAGAGATGTTGCCGGTGTTGCGTTATTTTTTAAACAACTGTGGATTGGCCATGTCGAATCGATCGGTTTTGGTAACTTTAAACATGGCGTTCGAAAGCCAACGGAAATCGGTCGGTTTCATGTTCGTTCGGTGCAAGAAGATGGCGCACCACGGAAGATGATCGTATCGAAAGCGCACCATTTTCCAGATGAATTGCTGGAGAGTGTTGTGTTTATAAATAACTTGTTTTTTTCCCCCTTCTTATTCCTATGTCCGCTTCATTTCAAAATGTTTTGGGTTGTATAGTGGTAAAGAGAGAGGGACAGAGAGGGAGAGAGAGACCGAAAGTGCGTGATTTAGATTGAATCATTCTCTTTTTTCTCTACATTTCATTTCTTAACGCCACACGAACGAACTGTGAAAGCAACAAACATGTCCTAAAGCGAAAACAACGAACGGCTAGCAGGATGTATACATTACCGAGTTCTAGTGCGAAACAGGCGAGACAGTGTGTCCCTGCACGAAAATGGAGGGTTCTCAAAGTTTAAAATTCAATAGTAAGTTGCACCGGAATAGGTGCCTTTAATTTATAACAAATATGGCCCATGTCTCTAGCACCCTTGCACCCAACAAGTGCAGTCCACAAATATCGTCATGCCGTCGTGGAAATGTTGATTAGATTACGATTAGGAAAACAAAAAAAAACTATATTTTATCTAAACCCTTATTCGAAACTTCGGGTGACATTTTCACAACAACGTATCTGCCACGTCACGCAGGTAAACCCCTGCAGTGACATGGCAGCGCCCTCGGAAGCGACCTCGACAGTGACGATTTGAGTAATAAACACCTTGTCCTGCACGGGGAAAACCGTCACGCGGCGTAAAAGTAAGCGTGGAACAACCTATTCCTTGCCCAACTCACTCGCGGACTCCCAAAAAAAGCCTTGTACCGAAGGGGGGGCTCTGCCATTTCGTCGAAGGGAATTAAAAGTCAACCTCGCATCGCTAGACGACACGCAGAGAGAGAGAGAGAGAGAGAGAGAGAGAGAGAGAGAGAGAGAGAGAGAGAGAGAGAGAAAGGTAGAGAGAGAGCACAAATGTTCGGGAGGGAACGGGATGGGTGCGATTTTTCGGTATTAAAAAAAGCCGACCGTGCACTAGAACTTATCGTTTGGCAGTAAATTTTCATATTTCATTTGGAACATAAACAACCCAACACGCGACCCCTCTGTCCCCGGGAGTGTGGTGGGGTGTAGCATACATGTCCCTTTTCGGTCGTTTCGTCCGCGTCGATGTCGTGTCACAAGTTCCGTTTAGATTCACAACTTGGCCGTCCAGTTATCAGCAGCATCCGAAATTTCCCCGTAGCAGAGTCGGAGGGGGCTAGACAACAGACCTCAGCGGCTGATAGTCGTAACGGGTCAAACCTCTCCAGAAAACACCGCGTGAAATGGGCTTGAAATAGTCTTCCGCGCAGCAGAGGATGTGCCACATCCAGCATGCGTCTCGACGGCTTATTTATGGAACATTGAGACATTTAATTCCCCCACGGGGGGAATCCCGAGGCGAACCGAGGCGGCCTATCTTGAGAGATTCAGGGAGTGAGGAGGGATAAGGAAGGTTGCAGGCGCGTAGGATGGATTTTTCTTCCTCTCTCCCTTTCTTCACCGTTGTCGCGCCATCCCGCCACCGCACACATTCCGTGCGCCGTGAAGCGAGCTGATGGAAAACTCCATTTGCTCCAGCACACAAAGGATAGCAATAAATAAATGTCACTTCCACGTGGTGTTTAATATTACCGAAACTACTTTCACCATTGCGGGCCGCTTTCCTTCGCCCATTTCGCCCCATTCCTACACAATTATCAATCCCAACGCATTCCAGTTCAGGGGTATCGTTGCCTTTCTTCGTCGCCACCCGACGAGCGACAGCCGATCCCTGCGCCTTTGTGTGTGTGAAACATGGCTGAAGGAATCAAGCAGCGAAGCCTTACATTTTTATTAAGCATAAACCACTCGATTTGCTTCGCCTTTTTCCCCAATGGCGTAACATCTCATGGCTTGCTGTGGCAAAGGAATCGCTTTTCTTCGTAGCAGCAGATAGTGCCGTGAGTGAAGCATCGGGATCCTCCCACTCTGCACTGGTGTGCGGACACTCGAAGAGATGGAGAGAGGGTGGGAGCGGCAGAGAGGAGGCTGAGTGCTAATGTGGAATTTTCTTTGTGTCCGACTTCGACCCCATGTGTTTATGCCCAGAACAAATATCGCATATTTTCAATTTGTTTTATTCGCTCATTGCCGTTACCCTCTCGGGGAATGGGTCTGGCCAGGAGGACTGGCCTTTCGCCCCAGCTCCCGCCCCCCAAGGTTAGCGGTGGGGGCATGATCGGTTCGGTTTGACATATTTTTGTGCATTTTTCCGGTTCGAGCACCCGGGAATGCGAAATCGAACCCATGCGTGGCAACGCTGGGATGGAACAGCTCGCATCAATTGCTGCGTTGGAACGAGGGTTCACCAACACTTGGACGGAATGAAACAGCTGGTGCGTTGTCTTCCCCTTCTTCGGGTGTTTCCCTCGGGCGCTTACAGAGTACATTTCCCTGTTTTTACTTTCCGTGAGGTTTTCGACGAGATTAAATTATCACACCCCCCTTCCAGCGGTCTAGTATTTTATCAAAGTTCCGGCTCGGTCCTACCGAAGGGAACCTTCGGTCGTTCCGTGCGAAGGCCACGGCGGCAATAATGATGATGATGCCGACGATGGTGTATTTGATGGCCATCTTTCTTTTCGCCATACTTCTGCCACGAGGTCGCGGAACGGCACCAGAACGGTCGGACATCATAGTTAATTGGAATATTTCCCGGGGCCAAACTACGCTACGGCCGGTGGGGGTGAGCGGGCGCGCTAGCCTAGCCCTGCCCTCATCGGGGGTCGTCAACGATGCGACTAACGTGAAGGGAATATCGGGATGGTGGAGAATGATACGAATTTGCATTTATATTAAAGCGAAAACTATTGCTAGACCCGTTCTCGTAAGCAGAACGTACTCCCGCCTGGGCCAGAAGCTGTATGTGTGTGTGTGTGTTGAGCTCGGACTCGGTGCCTTCATGGCTGGCAGTCCACCCACGGTAGAAGTTGCCGTTTTCCGTCCCAACACGCTGGCAGGGTGGGGATGAATTTTATTTTAATAGTAATTAGTAATGCAGTTTTTGCTTTTCATTATGAAAACCCACAAGGTGGTTTTTCGTTTTCTGGTTGGTTTCCGTTTGCGACCACATTCCAGCGGCAATGTTGGCAGCGGGTTCAAAGAAGTTGGCATAGTTGCAGCTAGTGACGTGATTCTATTCCCGTCCTGTTTATAATTAAACATTGCTGAAGCTCTATGGAACTAAGAACCAAGGCAAGGATAAAAGTATTTCAATTAAAAAAATGATTAAACAAGGAACTTCCTGGAGCAACAGAAAAAATACGTTTCGTCATTCAACTACCGACGGTACCATCACTGACGTTTGGTCAGAATCGGTTCCCAGCGCCACAGGTGTTCAGGAGAATGGCCGTAGAATGGTTACGGTCGCGAGTATTAGATAACAAATCATAAAAAAAACTTGTGTGGGCTATAACTTGTTGTGGGCACGTTCATATTTTGTTTAAAACGATTTTCTTTCGTTGTTAACAGAAACTAAAAAAACCACAGTCCCCCCCAATCGTGTGACTTATTACCGCCGGTTCCAGAAGACTTTCTTTTGCGCCACGTTTCCAGAAGGGGCCGAGCAGTGAAACTTGTCCGAACAATTTTGTTCATAACTGCAGTATTCATTACCTTCCATCAACCCGACCCGGGGCCGCGGGCTGTAGGGTGCCCGCGTTTGTTTTACGTTTCTGATTTGTCTCCGCCGGTCTCTACAAAGCCCTGAGCGCGCGGCGCCAACCGACCGTGAGACATGTCGTAAGGAATTGCCGAAAATTAGATTAATTACTGCCGACTCGGTTCGTAAAAATTATAATGAAATACGTACCCCGCCCGAGAGTAATGAGGCGACGCGGTGCGACGTAGACAACGGGCACTGAGACAAACGGACAGGCAACGGCCGTTTGGACTCTGGGACGGCGGACAAATTACGCCCGGGCGAGGGACAAAAATGTGGAGAATATAAACTAGCCCGCAATAAGAAAGCTCGTTATTGCCAAAAGCGTGTTTTTAATGGGACATAAAATATGAATGAAATTCAATCTCCTAGATTAGCTCTGATTAATTGAATCCGTCCGCTCCTTGGCGGGCGCAATTGCGCCGAACAATCCGACTGGGAGTTGGGGCGGCCATAGCTGCCGATTGCGGCCACCGCCGGAGCTCCGGAAGTGGGGCAGTGAAACACAACACAAAACACAACCCGTTCGAGTTGGAGTAGCGATCGTTTTGTTGACGGAGGATGCAATAAGCCATACCTTATACTGGCAACATTTTGTCTGCCACTGCACCGATGGGTACGGGGGATTCGGGGAACCGATTCGGAGCCGTTTGGAAAACAGTTCGGAAAAATAAACTTGTCTATTAGAGGCACATAAAATACCGCTGCAACGACCGGTAACTGAAGTCTAAATATTTACCAAATGCCCTCAGACGCCGTGTCGACCGAGGTTTCCCAGCTCATCGATGATGAGAAGTTGTACTTTGGAGAGAAAAAAAGTGTTGTAACCCTACCACTACAGGGCAGAGGTCGACAGAGCAGGGTTGCCAGTGCAGGATACAAAAAGTGCCTTTCGATCACATCTTTGTCCAGAAACCGGTGGTATAATAAATTGCTCACTTTAATACAATCTATCGCTATTTCCTGGCCCCCTTGAAGCAGTGAACAGGTGGCCATCGGTGATCGGTTGAAATGTGCAATGATTGATATTCGGAGTAGATGTTTAACTTGGTATGTGTTCCCAGAGTTGCAACGGCCAACTCATTGGCGAGGAATTGAACTAACAAACGATTGTTCAACAGACCAATTGAAAGTATAGATGGTATTAAAATATATTTTGATTGTTTTAACAAGTTAAATTCTTTATAGCATTGATAACTGTTTGAGTTCCCATTCTAATAAAACTTTTATCCCAGCGATTCCTTACAATATCCATCGGATTCATGTATATCGCCATAAATCGAAACATTCATCATAACATCATCCGGGAGAATGCTGTTGATTAATGTTTAGAAAATTGTATTTCACGTACCATAATATTGGCATCAGATAACATTACAACAAGGAGTTCAGACGAATGTTTCCTCGCATCCGGCGCGTTCCATAAACCAATCTCTTAGAAGCCCCACGCACTTTGGTAACATGATGCCCGCTTCACGGCAACATCCAACCGAACCGTAGCCAACAGATTTCGCCCGGGGGTTTTCCCTGGCATTCTGCACCGCGCACCGGAGCACCATGTTACGAAAATTGTGTGGGGCTTTCCTTAGCTTCAAATGGAGTTTCAGGTTTGCAATGTGTTCCCTATTTGCCACGAACCAAATACCCAAATGCTTGTCCGGACAAGATGCGAAAAAAAACGCCGTAAACCGGAAAACCATTAACGATAAGCATTCCGGAACGACGATAGCGAGCGTTGAGCGAGAGGTTGGCGTGCGATAGCCAAAACGAAGAGAAAGGTAGGCAGAGCGAGGGAGATGGGGAGAATATAAAATAACAGTAAATTCTCTATCAGGGCGTGGCGGCTACGCGGGACCTTTCACCGGATCCGGGACATTTACAAACACAAACACTCACTTTTGTTTCGCTTTTGTGAAGGTGTTTGTCAGGACGAGCCAAGCGGCAAAACAAAGGGAGATCGAGAGAGAGAGAGAGAGAGAGAGAAAGAGAGAGAGAGAGAGAGAGAGAGGGAGAGAGAGAAAGCCAGAAAGAAAGATGGGTCCCGTTCAAAAATCGATTTTTACGACACGAAGAACCGCCACCAGCGAAGGGTCAAAGGAAGAGTGAGAGCTTCGACATGGCAAGGGCGAAGGACGAGCTGAGTGCGAAAAATTCATTTCAAACGACTGCTTTATGCGCAATAGCAATTTTACGAGAGTTCCTCAGGGGTTTCCCTTCGATGATAGCTGATTTCCGGCACAGGCCGCGCGAAGGCAACGCTAGAACAAAGGCGCTGGCCCGCGCAAGGACCGGAGATCTGCGGAACTCAACGAGAGGCTCCTGGCCTCGGGGATGAGAAAACATGTCTGGGCTGCAGCTGAGATGAGCAGCAGGAAAACGGGACGCGACTGTGTCGGAACAACAAAGGCTGAATCGACCGAAGAGAGTTACAGCATTTATCGATCGAACCGTCTGACGCTGGCGTACGACGAATGTTGGCGCAGTTTCGGGATGCTGGATGTTATTAGGATGGATCGATACGATTGGCGAGTATGCCGAAAAATGAATAAAAAAATCATATTAGCGCCTCATTTCGGAGGATTCTCGTTAATTTACTTCATCGGATGACTTTCAAGTGGTTGAAAATGTATTTACAATGTAGTTGTAGATGTATCAACATCCAAGCAACCCGAAACCCGCAAAGACGACGCCATGTTAACAGTGAAATAAATTTGCAACCAGAAATTTTACATGATTTTGCAGGAAATAAGGAACTGGTTGCTTTAGGAAAATGTGTAGCTTTTTTCCAGTGTTCGAGCAAGAAACGGAATTCGTTCCGGTCCAATCTCTCATTTTCCGTCACTTCCCTCAGCAGCTTCCCTCTGCTTCCGCCTTCGCCGCCCCTTCCAACCTGCTGCTACGGCGGGAATTTTATTGATTGCATTTTATGCGCATGCGATAAAATAAAATTTCACTCACACCACATTCTGGCACGCGAGCAGGTGTGGGAGGATGGTTCCAGGGTGGGGCGGGAGGAATGTTGGTGCGTAGCGAGGGAAAGAACGCGAACTGTGCGCGAAGCTCCGAAATGGCTGAACGCAGGCATCCAAATGGCGCCGCTCTCTCAAGCGTCCGATTCTTGACAACAGATGAAGTGGCAAGCAGTCCGGAGAAGGGACATTTCTTTTCCACTTTCAGCATTTCGTTTGGCGTTGGGCTTTTGGGGGTTCTATTGAACGAATGCAACGAGAAGAACAAAGTTGCTCGCGACTGAATGGCTTGAATGTCATTTTTAATTTCTTACCGATCCCAGCAGCTTCGTTGAACGAAAATTTTGTTCCATAAAAAAGGGCCATTCTTTTCTCTCTTTCAAGTGTCGGTAGAACTTTCTCCTTTCTCCTTTGGAAGGCTATAGGCCCGGGAAATGTCATGCTTTAGTACGATCTATCAAAACCATCTTTTAGGGATTATATTAGTTGAATAGGTGGGATGTGTATGAGAAAGTCTCTCATTCGTTCTTCTCTCTCTCTTTCTCCCCTCTCACTGTGTATGTCTCTTCCAGGTCTTGTCTTTAGAGTCTTTCTACATCCTTTGCGTTGAAATCGATATCCTTTGATGGTTGGAAAATAGTATAAATTCATCATCTGAACATTAAAAAAAAACCCCATTTCCCAACTGTCGCCCATTTCTTTTCCCTCTCAAGCCCGCCGATCGGATCCAGATCACACGGTTAGCATGGTTACGGGTATCGAGAGAAAGAAAATCGATAAATTACTGTCCATCCAACTTGACCGAAGCGTGACGCTGGCCTCCATATTGTACGGCTGTTCTTTCTGCGCTCCTAACACATCCACATCAGCCTACACAACCCACGTCCTATGAAAGGGGGCCCACGTTGGGCACCCGAGAAGTCGCTCAGCCTCCGTATGGTGGAGGGTGCCCGCGTACAGAATCAATCGAGCCATCGAGTGGACGAAGATGAAAAACGATTCAAAGGAGAACGCTCGAAAGACAGATACGAGCATGAGGAACGCGAACAGAACGACAAACCAAACATGACCGGACCATAAAAGCTGATTGTTTCGTCCCGTTCGGGCATTCCACCAGCGTCTGGCTCTCCCGCCGTCTGTCACCATCGCCCTCAAAGGTGTGTATCTCGGAGGAATATCAAATTTGATTGCCTTCCCAGTGTTCGATTCCATTCCGATGCTGCCCCCGACCCTTGAAACTTGGACTGGGCGCAAGGGAATGCGCTTGGGATAGAAAGTCTTTCCTTCTGCGTTTCGATTGGTTTTTCAGTCGCCCGCTTTAGACCACATAGAAGCCAGGTTCGAAAACATTCTCCGGCGTGTACCTGTTTTCCGGTTTCCAGGGCTATTTGGTCCACGGGTCCAAAATGGTTGAAAAATCTGTCAGAAATCGATTTAGGATTTCTTTTGTATGCCACAATAGTTAGCACCTTCACCGGCTACGGGTCGCCAGCCATTGACTTCGAGTGGCGTAGTGAGCTGCATCTTTTGAGGAAGTTTTTGCCTGCTCAGCTTTCCTTGCTCGCAATCGAACAATTCCAATTCCGCGGGCGCTGACTTATTTCGGAATGCGGACGCATCGCTTCTTGTCTCCGTGTCTCGTTGCAAATGCAATCAAACCAATGATTTCAATTGGAAAATATATAGCGTTCGGATTCGTGGCCCTCGCCACGGGGGCAGCCTGCATTCATTTGCTGCGCGCCGATTGGATGCACGCCGAGGCACTTGCAATGAGGGCCGGACTATTTAGCCTCCATCATATTTCACACAATTGTTGTGCACCGCGCACCGCCGGTTGACACAATTTCCATCGCGAAACCGTGGAGTGATTGTGGAGTGATCATTTTCCGTGGCAAAACACGAAGCTGGAAGCGCACTGGAAGCGCTACCCGCGTTGTCGTGACGGGGCATTTAATTAAGCTTAACTGAGCCAGCCCCGAGTAGTGTGTGGGAGGCTACCCACTGCTGGAGTGGCAAGCACTGGAATGGAAATTAGCCCACGATAAGGAACCACACGCTGCGGGCCGGGTGCTGGGTTGAGATGATTCTCAATGTCTCTATCTGGCGACGCCGACAAACGAAACCGGAAAAGTTAATCCGCTCGCATGTAGCGAGTCACCGGCTGAAGCCGTGGATGCAAAAATGCGGCGGCCGCCCATAGCGAGGACCTTGAAACGTATAACGAATAAAACGGGTTGCCATTGTCAAGGTGCTCGTGTTTGGGTGCATAGAGTGGATACACACACACACCCACACGCAAAAAAACTGACTCCAACTAGAATTCACGGGTGCAACGGAGTTGATGTTGTCTTGTTATGTGCCATTTTGAATCGCCCACCAACGTGCAGCGCTTTCCTCGCCACGAGACACGACCTCATAGATGGGCAGAATTGGCTTCTGTCAACAACAATCACGGAATAACTATTCGGCTCCATTAAATTTCATTTATTGCCCTGTTAGCGCAGTTAGCGAGCGTACAAAACTACGGGCGAGGCGTCCCGCCGGCCGAGGTTTTTCAACCTGACCGCGGGCGGCCATTCTAATGCCGATTCAATGCCAATTTTATCAATGGCTACTGCTAACGGCGCTTTTTTCACAACATCCAATGAACCAACGGCCCGGAACGTTATTTGCCGCAGAAACGTCAGCGCGATAGTATTATCACGTATTTGAATTTGTTTCGTCTCACCCGTCCCGATTACACGGATCGTTCGTTCCAATTGATTGTCCAGCGGGGTCTTTTGCGGGGTGCAGGGCATCATGCAATCACGCCATACAAACGGAACAGCTGAGCGTTGAGGAAGCAACAGAGCAATGTCGTGTGGGCCTTCAGAATTGAACATCCACGTTCGGTAATTCCATGTAATCTTCAGTACTATGTTAATATTTTGAGAACCCAAGAACCTTCTCCAGCATGGGGCCTCCATTCCATGCAACGCGATCGCGACCTACCGTCGACCTAGGTACTACGAACAGTTTTCCAGTTACACGGTTTGTTCCACGTCGTAAAACATCGCACGAACAGTTTTTAACTAGCTGTAAAATATTTTTCAATTTCGAAAGATTTGTTCTGCATCAATGGGGGCGCAGGCAGTGCATGTACTCGTCCTGCAGGAGCCGCAGTTCTGCAAGAACAGTGTGGTTCTTTGTATAGAAGCAACATAACATATTTAACCAATGAAACATATTTAACCAATCTTTTAAAATGCAAGCAACTGCCGGAACAACGGACAGCGCGATGCATTCCACGACGGAGGATTGTTCTTACTTAATACTCGTTCGTCGTGAAGAGGCAGTGGATGAAGATCGGCCCCCTTGGCAGGGGCAGAGGCCGCACATAAAATGGTGATTTATGGCACTTGAAAACCACTAAGATTTACGATCGCGCTATAAAAGAAACGATCGCACTGATACACTTTCTCCGAGGGGGGCAGCCACGACGCACAGCGTGAGCAATAGAACAGTTAATTCATTCATTAGCTTCGATCACACTGTTCTTACGCGAGCCGAACGAAATAGCGCCATTTGAAGAACTCTGAAGTGATAAAATTTCTCAAGCCGTTCTGTTTGTGAGCCCACAAACGGCACTGTGGACAGCAGCAAAGGCAACAATGTCACGATTTTCTAAACTAAAACTCCCAACCACGACTACAACAGTACCGACCCCCTTGTGTGAGAACTGAGATTTTAAGGCACAAGGATACGCAAGAAACTGCGTCCCGAGAACGAAAACGTGACCAGCAAAGTTAAAACGAATAACCTCCGAACAGCCGGGCGGGCAGTAGCCACAACCCGTTTGACGAATTCAAACAACAACGAAAGTATATTTTATGCATATAGAAACACAAAAGCTCTTTGCATGCAGCGCAGCGGCGATAGTGGCCAGTTAGTTTTTTTTTTGTGCCAGGGTAAAATCGCTGAAACGGCCAACTAAAGTTAGTTACCATGTTTTATTATCTAATCAACGGTAACATTGTCCTGCAGCGGTTCAACTCTTTCCTGTCGGCAGGGTACACCGAGTCACCGACAGACGCCTGCTGCCAGCTGCAGAATATTCAAATGCAGACCGACCCCAGTGCATTTGTATTCGAGGCCTATTTCTTTTTTTTTTTTTTCGCTGCCCATGAAGGAATATGGAATATGGCCGTTTGTTTGCTGTGCATGCGCCTTTAAATGCTGCCACACGGGCCGTTGTGGTTTGTGCAGTCCTTTTTCCTTGGCTGCGGTGCGAAACGCTAACTCTAAAATCTCGCCCATGATCGAGATCGAGCCGGAGCATAAATCAGAGCATGTGTCAGAGATTGGAAGCATAAACCAGTTCCATCGGCATGGCTGATTTTCCAGCCCGGTCTTCTAGGCCGGGCTTCTCGGAATGTCGGTCCGTTGTTTTACTTCTGCCTCCATCATGCAAGAGGCTTGTGAATATCTCAAAGGTGCGGTAGGCCGGGGCCGACAGGGGGCCAGAGAACGGGGAAGGGTGCGCGAGGCGATTGTCTCGGTGGCTCTGCGGCTAACCGGCTGGGTCTTTCCACAGCAGAACGACTGCGGTTCCGAAGGCTGATGATAGCCAAAGCCGTCGCCTCAAAGCGATTCGAATGCTCCAGCCGACTTCGCGACAGGATGCTGTGGTATCATGGGCAGAAAGCTGTGAACGAGAGCGACCGCTGGAGGGACACGAGCCGGAGGCGGTGGCACAGGAAGGAAAAATGGCGGCAAACCCGCTTTGGTTGAGTCGATATATTCCTTTGACGTGAATTTATTACACGTCCGCCGTTCGTGGATGGTTTTCGTTCTCGTTTCTTTTTACAGTTTTTTTCCCCGTTTTTTTTTCTTTTGCCTCAAAAAACAGAAGAAACCACACCCGACTATTCAATTGTCCTTTTTTTTTTTGTATATGCCAGTTGGTCAGTTGGCATTTCGGAATGGCGGAACCTCGGCTTCTTCGTTTAGCGAGAGGAAGCTTTGTTACACTTTGTTGGTAAGTTGGTTGAACTGCGTAAACTTGAAATTTACGGAACGAATCTTCGTGGAAAATGGCTCAAAAAGTTCAAGCCTAGAATTAGGTTCTATTTTGAAGCCACCCGTTCCCGTACTCACCTGCAAAATCACCACAAACCACGCGATCAAAGGGATTGCTCATCCAATCTGTAATAAAAGAAAAGTAATTATTGTAATGGTTGTAATTACTGAAAACAAATAAATCCCATAATTTCCCGAAAAGGAAAAATTTCCATCGTTGCTCATTTTGGTGCGTTTTGTGTTCATAGATGAGACCAGAATTAAAACGAGCTATCAAGGGCGCGTTTTTCACTGGGAGGTAATCTAAATTACTTCATACTTCACACTTAAGCACCATTGCCTGCCCCAACAACTACATTCTACATGGCAACAGTGACATTTTTCCATTCGTGCTCACTCTAAAGATACTTGTTCATCAATTTATATTTGAAGAGTAAATTAGGGACTTTACTTTGAAAAATCGACGAATGCAATTCTTTCCTGTTCTTTCCCCCAGTTCGAGCATGAAACATCGGTAATTAAGTGTGACAAAGGTATCCGCCGAGCTTGCTAATGTCGCGGCCGCCCCAACAAGCCATGAGCTAAGCGATTTACGATAACAACCTTTAAAAGCAACTTCATACTCCTTGGCATTACTTTACCTCCTCCGATTGTCGCTTCCTGGCGTGAGTGCAGCGGCGGAATAATTATTTTACCGCGAGTGCATGCGTCCGTACCCTGGGAAGTCCGGGGAAAGGCCATCCCACACACGAGCCAATGTGCGGAGTTCATTCGGAAACAAACCCTTCCCGACAAACGGTTAACTTAATTATGCGCAAAATGCAGAAGGCAAAAGAGACCTCTCGTCGCGAACTTACGACGATGGCCCCAAGACCTCGATCACGCCCGGCGTCTGCGCTGTAACTTGAACACAAACTGTTATGCTTTGTTTCTTCTATTTTCTTGTAAGCTTTTTTATTTCCTATTCCGAATTTTAATTGTCCTCTGGCGTGGTAGCCACCCATCCCCCCTTTCCCTTCGCGCCATCCATCGTGGACATGAACTCTAAACATGAATTTATAGCCGGCGCACTCCAATTGCGATGCAAAATCCTTGCCTGCACAACCTCCCCCAAAAGGTTGCCTACCTACACTTGGCTTGGCGTTGTGTTCATTTCTCTCAAGTTTCGTTCAACAAATTATAACTGCAAAGCAGTAAAAACAAGCTGCTCTCTACGCGGCTTTCCTCCGTGTGACCGACCGCTTTCCCAGTTCAGCGAGGGAAAGGCGGCTTAGAGGTTTTGTTTGGGACGCTCTCCATTTCCTGGGCCCGGCTCAGAACACTGAATACGCAACACTTCATGTTGGACTGTGCACTTGTGCAGTTGGATTACTATCGGCCCTTCTCCTTGTGGCAAACGTCACACACGTGGACCGCGGTGATAAAACTGCACATTTCGCACGCAATGCACGGCGAAGCATTTGCAGAAAAGTTTTCTAGCACATTGCTTGTTTTCCAACTATTCCCTTTGCCTAAACCCCTAAGCTTCCTGCCAACCCGTTGCGCGAGGGGAACGGCACGCAGGACGACACGGGTTACGTCACCCACGGTGAAGGGAACATGCATGGCATGACGCTTGCCGCTGTAGGACACCGAAGGTACGAACGGTGTAGGTGTACCTTATGCAACGTTTGGCCGACCGTGTTACTCGCTATCGAAGGTACGTCCGGGCAGGGGTTACTACCGACGTGCAGGACATTTTACAGCCGCCACTCAAGCCTTTCTGTTTGTCCGCTTGTTGGTTCCGGATTTTAACGAAGGATTATCCGACAACTGCCCCCCCGCAGGGTGGACACTTTCCAATGTTGACAATAGCGGTCCTCTCGGTGCGACGGTCGGTCCGGTGGGTTATTTCTGGCAACTATCTGCCTTCGGAAACATTCTTCGACCGATTGTTCCTTGAGAAAAGAGAAATCGCTGGAAAGGGTTCGAATGTTCGAGTGCTTCTCCTGCGTTTCGCTGAAGGCCACCGCTTTCTAAAAAAGTAGCAGTCGTCTGTCCTTCAAGAAAAAGTTTAAAGCAATTTTGTTAATCACCAAGAATGGTTTTGCTTGTTGATTCTAGTTTCTCTTTAAAGGTCCCAAAAAAAACCCGACAGTTGGCCTCTTGCAAGTTATTGAATTATTTCACAGTGACATTGCTCTAACAACAACGAACAAATGTTCGATGACTTTAGTATAATTCGTAAGGCTGTGGGGATTTTTTAGTCTTTTCTCTCGTCTTCTCTCGCATGCAAGCGACAACATTCCCAGCCTGCCAGCGTTTCTGCAGTGACAAGAGATCTTGCCAAAGATGGTAAACGTTGGCGGCGATGTTCTAGAGCAGTGTAAGTGGAACGGGAGACAGCCCAATTCTCTGCCGAACGAAAGGTACAAGATGCAGCCATCTCTTGACTTGATATTAAAATCAAAATCACCATAAATTTGAGAATTAAAATTCTATTCTCTCGCTTGGGGGACTGAAATTCGGTAAATAAATTTGAATAAATTAAGCTTAACTTTCAATCTACGCCGGCGGCAGCAGCAAGGGTGGGGTGGATGGTAGGGAGGGGAGCACTGGGAGTACCTCCTTCCGACTGGCGGACATCGTTTCGAATCGTCGACAGTCGCGCGCGACTCGAACGTGAACGGAATCGATCCTTACTGCTCGCCTGACAAGGTGGCCGGCCAGCAGGCACCGTCCCTTGTCAGCCTAGTTGAGGATGAAAAGGAGCCGTAGCTCTCAAATCCTGTCTTATTTTGGTACCTCTTCTTTCCGCCTCCCCCTGCTACTCACCCCCCCCGGGACCGCGGTAGCCCCCACGAGTTGTAGCGCAAAGGGTGGTAGGTGAGTTGCATGAAATATTCAACACATCCCTAAACAATATGATAATGCCGACGCAAGAGTGTCCAAAATAAAGAAAAGCAGCGAGCGAGACAGAGAGCGGAATAGAGAGAGAGAGAGTGGAAAAAATAGCGCTCGGTAGAGAAGATTACACCTCACACCGTAGTGCGGGGAAACGATTCGACGTTATCACCCCATTCGAGGGTTCTTTTGCGTCTGTTTTTCGCTGGCTGGCTCCTGCAATCGTTTTCAGCCCTTCATGATCCTCTCGAGTAAGCCAGCACCACCACCTACCAGAGTGGGTAGGGCGGGCCAGAGGACGGTGCAAAAAAAAAAGAAAGAAAAGAAAGGCAAATGAATCCTACGTACGGAACCTGGATTCTTTTCGAACGCAACTTTCCACCCGGAATGATCCTTCGGAGGACGGAATTAGAAATGCGCATAATTTATTAGCCGCACCGTGATCCGCCGGCCAGCATTTCCAAAGTGCCATTTTCATCTCTCTTCAGTTTCGGTGCTCTGGCGAAGGGACCGGGCTCCCTACGCATGCACACCTTCCCGCCGCCGATGCATCTCCGACGAATGGTTTTTCCCCTGCGTTGGCTTCTTCCGCCATGCGCACAGCGTTGAAACCCCTCCTAAACTGCACCTGATCTGGCGCGCTGAATAGCGGAGAAGAGTGCGGCTTGGCCCCTGAAGCGCTGAAGTTTTTTACGCTCTAAATTTGTGCTGAAAATTTTATTTCCCACTTGTTCTAGGCGGTCCACTAACCTGTGCTGGCGAACTTCTGAAGAGCTGATTGCGATGCTACACGGTACGGCAGTGGGTATTATGGTGTGGGCACATATTTGCGGGACGAATGCGAGAAAAAATGGAAGAGAGAAAAGAGATAAGAAACGTGAAAAATGTGTAGAAACGATTTATTCGATGCTATACTGAACTGCATTCCATGAGCAATGATGATTCCCAACAATGTGGCAAGCAATATATAAATATTACGTTTCTTTTCAAGCAACATTTTCTCGCGTAGGAAACTTCGTGTCGGTAGAGCCGAATGAAAAGAAACGTTTCTTCTGCAGGCAAAACCAAGAAAAAACAAACAAACAAACCAAACGCTGTGTCGAAATATTAACAGTCTGATGAACAGTGCGTGAATTTTGTTCGAGGTGAAACATATTGGTATGAAAGAAACGTAAGACCAGTTCTGGGATGCAAAATATGTTACAACCTGTGAAATTATTCAAGATGCACATGAAAATAATCATCATGAAAATTAAAATGGCCAATGGTTGAAGAATTAATTATTCATAAAACATTTTGCATGCTTTATTCCTCAACACTTGATGTTGTGTTATATTTCTTCGCAAAAATCAAGATTGAAATGAAATAACTACATTGACATTATGTATTAATATAGTTTAGTAATATTAACGACAATGCAATAAATTGATAAAATAATCAAAAATAAATTGAATCTATTTCGATTACATTCTACTTTCACGATAAGACAATCAAGAAGATCCCATTTACAACACTTATTACTCTGCATTAATAACCATTAATGGCATTAATGATATTCGTTGAACGATTTCACAATGGTAGTATAGTTTGAATTAAAAAAAAGATAGATTTATATTTGTATCTTGCCATTGTCAATGGCACGTCACAAATCCAAATCCGTTGTCATTGAAATATCTGACATTCTGACATTTTATTACGTACTAGAAAGCTTAATCACAATTCAAATGATTGTTATATTTCAGCTACATTGAACACAATGATAACTTTCGTTGATGGAACCCTTTCAATCCATTATCATGATTCATTATATATCCTTACTTCTGTAAAATGGCATACTTCCGCAACAATATGTCCTAGCCGTTAACGATTTATATAGCATCGTTACACAAACTTAAATATAACAGTAAAAAATGGCGATCACACGAAAGGTGGCCATTGCCGCACGTTTACGGCTTCAAGAACAGACAAAGAAAGAAGGAATTCTCTGGTAATGGTAATGCGTATGTGTGTAATTTACATTTCTAGTCCATACACAATACATAAACCATCGGGCTAATTCCCACCAAGACGCAAGCCGTGCGAAGAAAGCGAACCTCCGCTATCACACGGTATCCGTCGATTAATCCAACCTCTATCGTCCACAGTGATAATGATGGGATTGTGTATCTCATATGTATGAGCGATGTGATTTAAATAACATTATCAGAAGTGCAGGCACCTAAAGTACCAAACAAGGAACCAACCGTCTGCCAGCAGGCAGCAAATATCGTTGCTGATTTACGTCTGGCAATAACAGGCCATTAAAATGAACGTTAAATTGCTGATTTTGATTCTGAAACTGAACATGTAATATTTTACCGACGGAAAAAACTGACATTATTCGAAACAATGCGGAACACTACAAGAAGTTGCTCGAACATTGACAATGTTTAGTTAGAAAGAACGAGGCCAATTTTAAATTAGTATGTATCACAGTTTTGTAGACCACTCACCACTCACTAGCCATGGATGTCGGGTAATGTCCGGTAGGCCGGATTGTCCTCCACCGACGGAGGAAGACAGCTGAGAGCAGGCCGAACCGAGCGAGTCCACGCCGACGCCGGCCGAGGCGGCCGAAACTGCAGCGGCTTGCTGATAGAACTGGGCGATGCTGGCACTGCCAGGGACCCCCATCGGCGGATAGCTGTTCATCACGCTATCGGTGTACCTACTGCTAATGGGGGAAACATTTCCGCAGAGTCCAACGGTTAGTGGCGCGATCGAACGGTCGGGTGTTTTGTGGATAGTTACCTGCACGACTTATCGTCCAGCCCCGAGAAGCCAGGCATGGTCGAGTAGCTGGTGTGCGTAGTTGGGTGGTTAGATACGAAAGGATACATTTTGCTTGTTGGTGGTGAGTTGGGACTCCCTTCGCTGCCGGTGGTCAGTGGGCTGCCTTCCGAGTTGGGCGTCTGCGACACTGTCGAGTTCGAGTTGGAAATGGACTGTGATGAGATCTGTGAGCTTATGAAGGGCTGGAACTGGGCGTATTTCGGTAGCATGCTATCGATTATGAACTTTGACATGACCGCATCACCTGAGTACACCACGCGCGCACGGGCGAAAAGCGTCTATGCCAGATATTCGTATTCGATTGACAACTTGCGTCGATTGCGACGGCCAGACAGCAGAAGGCTTCTGTCGTTCTGCTGGCTACGTCCCAGGGCAGGCGCTAGTTCGCTAGCTGAGCAGATTCGTGCGAATGGCAGGGTGTTAGTGGGGAGTAGCAAAATCTAGAGGTTAGTAAGGAAGCAGAATTACCGGGAGATCCCACCAAGAGAAATAAATCAAATCCACACTCACCAAAACGATGTTGCAGAGTAGGAAAAATCACCGAAATCTACTTCAATTAACTAAATATCTCGATGTTTCGGGATCTTATCACAGAAACACACGGTCTAGATTGCACGGAATTCACAGAAAATACTTTTCCTTACGACTGACTGTTCACTTATTTCGTTGCTTCACAACATACGAATTCGATCAACACTCAGGCAGTTCGTTAACGATCGTCGTTGCCTGGCAATCATTTCGTGCGTTCACACTGTATTTCTTTTCCTATGCAATTGTTCTTGCTGATGTTGTCTTGAAGGAACTTAAATGAAAAATCGTCAAAATAATTTCGCAATTTAAGATTACTACAAACAATCACCAGAGAACCTGGGCGTACGAAGGGTCGGCTTTCACTTGCATTGACGTGATTTTGAATCTTAATCAATGCTGCATTCCATCAGTTTTTTTAGTTTACGACGCTATACCTCTAATCGAAACACTTCACTTTTCTTTCCCCTTATTTTGCCTATTGCGTGGAATTCGTACGGAAACTTCATCAGTTGAAATCCAATCAACGATATTTTACCACAAATTGGAAGTAAATCGGAACGTAAATTGTAGAAACCTTCCACCGAAGTGACAGACTGGCTGCACGTTTACCGATTTTCTGATGGCCAGCTCATTCCTTCACAAGTTGATAAGGATTGGCCGCTTTTTTAGAACACTCCATTGGGGTCGCAATTATCACTGGCTAATTTTAAGCGGCTCTAATTCTCTCGACAATCACTCTGGAGTGCCTAACCGGGGGGCTGGAGTGCCCAATCGACCAGGCGATAGAGGCGGGATCGATGTTGAACTGCAGCCGCAAATGGTTACACTTTTGCGTGAAATTCTCGAAAAATCCCGATCGACTACACAAACGCGACGGTATTTGTTTTTTCGTTCTTTTATGTTGGTACCGCGTTACGCAAGCATTTGTTGCCAGGGAACACGCAAAACACTCGCCTGTGTTCGTTCAGTCGGTCGGTCCGATCGCACGCCCGCATCGGTGTGTTGCTTTATTTTTACTGTTATTAATATTATAATAATAAAAATTCGATCGTAGAAGTCCGAAGTTGTTTACGTTATGACAAGTAGTTCGTTTATGACACAATACAAAAGTTTCGCATATAACAAGGCAATGCACGAGGAGGAAAACCAGTGCCTGAGAAGATGGCTTTTTTCTCCTCCGAGCGAGAGTGAGCGAAGCGAGATGATGATGTTTGATCTTCTGTTTTCCTCTGCCACTACACTAAACTGCGCCGGGGGCCATCATTATTGCTCGGCGCGGAGGTATAGCGCTCCTGCTCTTCCCGCTGGCGACCGGCGCAATGGATCAAGCTCACTGCGTGCTCTCGCTCTTGCATAAGCCAAGTCTCGTTTGCCACACGCTAGAGAGAAACGACCAACGCTGCGCCGAGGCACTGGTTGTCTCGCTCATGCGCGCTTAGCGTCGAACCTTTAGAACGGGGAACTCTTTCCCCTTCGGAGGTACTTTGTTTTTTTTTTTTGGGCACGACACTCAACAAGCGGCCGCAGCAGGGAGCTGGTGAGAACCACGGCGGGATTATAATGAAATCAACACTAGCACGCACCGATGCTCGCGATAAAACTGAAATAACGTTTAGCGACACAACACGGTGACACGACAGACCTGGTCGGTGCAGAACGGCTGTTGACCGGTGCTGGCCTGGTTTGGTCCTCCGCAGGAGACTTCAATTCGATGGCTCTAATTTTCCGTGAACGACCCGATGCGTTCTGGAATCACATAATAAAACTAAGCAACAATCAAACCAATAGACGTGACTCGGAACTCTTGCAGTCGCGCGTTTCTCGAACGCACGTTTCGCGCGCTCCTTTACGGGTTCGCGGCAGTAAGACGTATGATAGATAGAGATTGTGGTCGCGGTGGCCAACACTCTAGCCAAGAAGCCGCCAGCGAAGGCGCGATACATCAGGTCGCTCACGTCCCGCCGAGAGGTGTCGTGTCTCTTTCGCACCCCGGCGACGGATAGCGTATCTGCTTTCGTCTTCAGTTCGCTCGCCGACCACTGCTTTGTGCTGGCCGTCCCACTCGCTAGCTAGAGGATTGGCCATTCATTGGCCGTGCATGCAGAACACCGGTGCGTTCGTTCTTCCTTCAGGCCGACGCATAGCCACAGACAGAGAGAAAGCGCGCCATCCATCGGATTCTCAGCGTGCGACCGAGAGGGCCGCATTGCTTTCCCGTACGTTTGTGCACCGGCGTGGCCGAAGCGTCAGCGCGTTGCACAACCGACCTGTCATACGCACGACTCTCTCTTTCTTTTGCCAAATACTTTCTTTCCGAAGAGAGATCCCAAGATATCTCGCCAGAGGACTGCGACGTGGTGGCTGGCCCGACGAAGCCACGACGGTGCAGAGCAGAGCACTGATTCTGACAAACGCCGAGGTGGAACTGGAACTGCTCGAAGTAGTGACGGAACGAAGAGAAAGGAGAAAAGTTTCCGAAAGTATATTCCGGTTGTGTCTCAAATGGCTTTAAAAGATAAGAGAAATACCATTGTTCGATTAAACTTGACTGCGCGAATTGTCGGAATCGCATTCGGCTTCCTCGGAATTTCTGCTGGATCCGGGAAACCGGGGTTGGTCAGGGAACCGGAAACCGGAATAACTGGTCCGACCTGCTATCAATGCACCACGTAAGCATAAAATTATGCAAACCCATACAGGCGAAGCATGCATATCCAATCAGTGCAGTGAAGAGGCACTGGGACCTGCAGGTCAGGGCAAGAACTTTCACAAGCCAAAACAGCGACTCGCTGGCGCTATTATCAGCTCGTAGCTAACGTTCCTAGTCATAGCGGAAGAAAAGCAATTCCGGATGTACTGAGTTGCTTCACGGCGCAACATGCACCTATAGCTTTCTTCGCAAGGATATAGTTGAATGCGAGGAAGTTGAGTGACATTGTTCCAACAGATTCGTGCGCATTGGAGAGGAGCCCTAACAATTTAATATTGACTAGGGTACTGAGGCTCTCGCCACGGTAGCCTCTATAGCTGTTTCGAATTGGACATGCCGTTTAGGGATTTGTTGTGAAATTTTAAATCACTAGCACATGAAACTATTTGGGCTATCATCGATCATTCATCGAGCTCCGTAGTCCAATGCGAGGAATCATCAACTCTGAACAAGAGTGACGAGGCTTCGAGCCTTTGGCTAAAGACACAGACGAGCTGTCAAGCATCTGAACAGTCCTCCCTCTGTACCCCCTCCATAATAATAATAATAATAATAATAATAATAATAATAATAATAACATCGATCATTGGTGAACCCCTCATTGAGGGTCCCCATTGAATTGATTGTTCACAGACATTTAAACGAAATGCTTAAATGATATTCCGATTTCGGAGTTCAGCAAACATTTTGAAAAGGGCCTGTAGCACATAAATAAAAAACAAAGGATAAATGAAATTAAAAGTAGAAGTATGTGAATTTCGGATGAAAGGAGACAGGACGAAAGAAAGAGGGATGACATTTTCTTCAATTTAAAACGATCTACAATGGCAATGATGCGGATAATACCCCGTCCATCGTCTGGTTTGTTAATAATGAACATACCGTACCGAATACATATTTTTAATCATCCATTCGCTGATTACAACCTTTATTATTATTATTTATTTTAATCTACAGAACCGTCTATTCTGTTAGTATTCATTGAATATAATTTAACTTTAAAGTGGGTAACATTTGAAACCACGTGCTTTTGTAATACAATTCAAATTTCAACAAGAGATCGTTCGATCAGTCGATCGATTGGCTGGACCCTAGATTAGTATGTTATGATCTACACAAAGGATGTGTTTTATGGTTCCATTGTTGTGTGGCTGGTCCGATAACCTATAGAGACCTACTGATTGTAGCATTCATTCTACCATTGTGCGCCTCTCTATGTGATTAGAAGTGACATGTTCACAAAACCCAAACGTATGGAAGCAAACGAACAGATCCTCTTCCCCGATGGTTCGTAGCGATTGTTTATATTCAGCAGTTTCTGAACGTTTTCTTGTTTCGTGCGAGTCACTGTGATCGTGCGAGATGCAGCGCACACTCCGTCTCTGGTGAAGAAATCACCGCCAAGAACCGTGTACCGTCAATAAAACACGTCAGACATCACATCGTTAAACAAAACATTTCAAACGATCGTGGCTCAGCTTTTATGACCTTATCGACAAGTTTGTGCTACTCAAGTCATGTCGGAGTAGAGAGTGTAGAGAGAAGGAGATAAGACCCCGCTGGTGGCGGTGCAGAGTCGTTGAAATCAACCGGCATTTGATGGGGCCCAAAAACCGTTCACCACAAAGGTCCAAAATGTTATAACACATTCGTTAGGAGGGCGTGAATGTTCCGCAAATTTGGGCATCCTTTAAAGTTGTAAAATGTATACTTTCAGGAAGACTAAAAAACGAATAGATTTGTCTATCCGATACCACACGGAACAAGTGTACCAAATGTGCCCAACATGATCGGTCACGCTTAATCTGGAGCACGGGTGCCGCCTGATAGAACTCGCCACGCTATGCTAATAAATCATCCGCAGATTGTTATTGGCCATAGGAGTGATGACCGGCGCGATGCACACGCCACTTGAGCCCGGCAAGGCCGCCAGTAGGCCAGTAGGCTACCTGAAGGTGTCATGAGTAATTCCTTCCTCTCTCGCCAAGTGGCCGGCCAGTGTACGCTCGTGCAACTATTAATAGGCTCGTAAAACAATTTAAAAACTGTAAAAACTTTTATTTCAATCATAAAACCGGCAGCCCCTGGATGTTTCCAAAGTTGGACCGAAACTGATGGCTGTCCACGGGTGGAGCGAAACGGTGAGAGGGTATGATTTTATGTACATTTTTTATATGTTTTATTCTCATTTCATTTCTTTCCTCGGCGCTCGACGAACAATACCTCAGCGGCATCGAGAGGGTCGGCCAACGGTGGTAGTTGGCGAAACGGGCTAGAGCCGGGACTCGAAGGAGCCAAAGGAGCACACGCACTCGATTTGATGCAACAAGATAGAGAGCCGCCAGCCGCCGAGGGAAAAGCTCAAGGGTTTAGCCTCAAATGGTTAAGCCGAGCCAGACAAACGCCTATGATTGATAATGAAACAATAAAACGAGATAGATGTATCGCGTTGAAGCCAATAAAACTGGAGATACCCGTTGGACCGGGCCGTGTCTGGCCAACAAGGGTTGTGTTGGTGTGTTTGTATGATAAAAAATTTCAAAAATATACACCCATCCAGCAGTCCAGCTCACATATATGGTCGGATGTAAATCGTGTTGTCCAAACACACCGAACTGTAATAAACCGGCCGATCGAAGGCCGAGCATCCGAACGCTGAGGATAGCAGGGGACGACAGCGACGATGTATTGGATCGGGGAGGATCGTGAGCTGGTCGTGGGTGGTTTATTGAATCGGGAGACATTGTAAATTATGCTGTTCGGATGAGTCGCTTCATTTTACTCTTTTATGGAGGCATTAAAAGGAGTGATGAAGAGAACTGAGAGTTACTGTCTTACCTTTGCTGTGCCGGTCGGCGAACAGATCCAGGGCCTGTCGAGGGCACTATTGGTCACATGACGTAATCCATTAGCACCTTATTCCATTAAGTGAGTGTGCACTAAAACTAGCACACGATCGTATCAGCACGTGGTGATATTTTTACGATGATCATAAAAATAATTGATACTCCTTTCATCGATTTCGGGTGAATGGAGAATTGAAGAACGGACATCACAATATCGCAACGCATGAAGCGCAGCACTGCACCGAAGCACAGTCTGTCGCACTTTATCACTTTATAAGGATATTCTAATTAACTGCACACCACTTTGAGGCCACTAAACCAAACAACTCGGGTGACACAATTTGATTGCCGCACTTTCAACCCAGTTGGCGTCGCGAAATGGAATTGCATTTTGCACAACAGCATGAACCAATACTCTGATAAATTCACTCACTTGAACTGCTTCGTGCTGCAGGGGGTCGACATAATTTTCTTTTGAAAATTATATCCAATCAAACATGCCGTATCACTTACATTGAACGCAAAGGAAGGAAAGGTGAACAAAATTATCAACTAAGGGGCCCGAATGCACTACATTATCACATCACTGCACCACTATCACATCGCTGCCCGTGGTCGAAGTCGCACCAGCGACAACTTGACGCCGTAGGGTACCTGCAATCAAAGAGAAAATAAATGTGAAACACTGTACGGAGAATCCATCATCATACTTTCCAAAATTTAATTTCACTTCTACTGTTCGACCTTCAGAAAAGCGAAAGAAGTGAACGTATTTAATAAGCTGACTAAACAAACAGACTAATGGACCCCATTTCGACGAGACCCTCGAAGATAAGCTTAATGGCTAATAAAGTCGATTCCAATGGGTGTCACTCTTCGAGCGTATCCTTTACATTAATTTCAACAGGATTCTGCAACCACTGACGCCATCTGGTGGTGGAGGTCAGGAACCTTCCAAATGGCCATGCTGCAGTCGGATGCAAGTTTTTGCAAGCGAAACGCAACCAACTTTTTCGCATGTCTTCCCACGCCTTTTAGCAATTCTTTGCGTAGCTCGTTATTGTTGTTATGCACGTTTACATTGGGTTTGATATGAATGATTTCGTAAAGATTACATAGGTGCATAGGTTATTTGCATGAGTTTGACTTTAATCGCTCAAGTTTTCGGCCCACTTTCTTCAGTCAATGACAAATGTGTATTGGAAACTCATAGAAGCCCAACTACAGGAAAATGATTGTCAGGCAAACAACAGAAAAAAGAAAACCTCACCTGGATATATCGAAATCGGTATAAACATTCAGAAAATAATTGCCACATAATACGCGCACTGTCGGTGGTTTTGAAAAAACGACACAGGGACGTAGGCCCAAGTATGGTGCGACAACAACGAAAAAAACCGGAGACCGTTCACGCCAACCTTTTCAATGGATAATTTTTATTGGGGAATATAATATTTTACGATTCGTTGGTCGTAAAATAAAACCCAGCCCCTCTTTAAATGTCACGACTTTATCCTCGGCGCGACACGCTCTCGACACTCTCCCGGCGACCCGGTTGTTGATCGGTTTGGTGGAAGGAAGTTTTGTTGTTCCTTGTACGTTGAGGCTCTTCCGTAGGCAGCAGAAGGGAAAATAATCTACTACACACTCTCTGAATTCCGATCAAATTGCACGAAGGCTGGTTCCGCCGAATGGTAATACGAATTTTCAGAAACAGACTAAAAATGTTGTTTATTCAGCATAGTGGCATGGTATTCGTAACACAAAGAACTTCTTAATTTAGCTTCCCAAAGAGCTCAACTTTTGCAAAATTCTTGTTTATAAAGTTAAGACCACGTACATTATGTGTTTATTTATAACCTTATGAGTTTATAGTTATCCTTATGTTTGATAAGATTTGAAATCCACCGAATGAGTCTCTCCAATTTTCACATTAACACAAACATGGTTTAAGTTTAGAAATCGATGCATTTACGGTTATGAAACTAACTTATGAAACTCCAATTCCAATAGAGGAATAAAACAATTCAACGAATATTTAATGAAAACTAATTTAATCGCTGTCTAAAACATTTCCACGACATCCGCAAGATACCGCAGAACCATTTTTCTTTCCCATTTTTTAAATTTATGATGCCTGCAAAATGGTCACGTTTATTAGTGCTGTATTAAATCACTAGACTATCGTACCCTACGCATCCATAGAGTCCAAAGCGTGAGTCGAGCCCGTGAGCAACATTGTATCGTTCGATGACAGGTTTTGAATTGAGTAGTTTATCACACCATGCCATCACAAATGCCGTACCGTTTCCCGGACATTAACTCAGTTCAATGTAAACAGTCGTCCGGTTATCGTCGGTAACGGGCCAATCGGACAATAAGTGGCAATGGTTTTCAATCGTCGTAGAGTGCGATCGTACGTCGGTCGCAATTTTTCCATTATGTATGCAAACGGTAGCCACCCCTACACGCACCATTCTAGTACCTGTGATGGTGTCAACCCTACGGTAGACATTCATGCCATTTGCTGTGGGTCTGTTGGCTGAAAATTTTATAATCATGTACACATGAATGCACACTCGAGCAGACCGAGAGTGATGTTGGCGTGTCCGTGACGAGTCACAACAAACCATAACCGTCGAATGGGAGAGGGGTAGAAGGGTCGGCCGTTTCCCAGACGGCGAAAAAAGGCGTAAATTTAGAGGCATATTTCATTGTGCAGTTTCGCTACACCGAATGAATTGCAGTCCGTAAAAGATCGCTGTGCCATAGACAGGATTGACGGGTTGCAGAAGCAGTAAACTGGGCAACATACTTCTAGTAGCATTTAGGTATTTGGTGACGAAAGAACCAGATGGTGGCGGCAGTTTTTTCCATTGTCACCTTGAGTTTCTATCTCTCTCACAGGAATAGAACATCAAATATAGACTGAAGGATGTCGCATGAGAGCGGCATAGCAATTCGTCGCTTTCCTTCGCAGAAAATCTTGCGAGAAAATCTTTCACTGAAAACACGTTTTTTTCATGCCGCTTCTTGGGAAGTCGCTACGCCACGCGATCGTTTTCGGCAACAAACGACGGCCGTTTCTCCGACGGAAGATCGTTCGCTGTCTATCGACGATTTGTTCGTGTTTGACGATCACCCTGATGATCCATCAAATGTATGATTAAGACGGTAAAATTAATTTTTTATTAATCGAATGAAATACTAGTCGCTGCTGGCTTGGCATTCGCGAGCCTTCCACAGTAGCATAAGCACGCGCGATGGACATCATCAAACGGTCGTTCGTCTTCTAACAAATCGTTTGGCTGGGCGATATATTTAAGCTTCCATTCCCGAATAGGACTCCCACGTAGTCAGCCATCGTAACTGTCACACTGTCACCCGAACGCTCTGCATCTTTGTTCACGATGGCTTTTCGCCCACATTGAAGTCGTTTTCAGTGTTGGTGGTTTTCATGGGTCGCAAGGAAAACTCGCCTTCAAGAGATCTTCCCAAGACGACAACAATGAGCCTCCTTAATAGACTATTTCAATGCAGAATCAGTTCTTGGCTTGTATATAAATATTTATATTTATTCATTAAATCGCTCGTTCGTTCGTTGCGTTACCCATTGGTTGGCCCGTTCGATCATTTGAACGCTGGTTAACCGGTGAATCGCTGGTGGGTCCTGCGTCGTGCGTCACAAGTGTGGAGCAGCAAACTAGTTTTCAAAGCAGTTGTTTCCATCGTCATGATTGACCACAACGACATGCAGCATATTCTTTGTACCTTTGCCCATATGACTTCCACCTACCGTAGGCCCATAGGAACAGCCTTTTTCTCACTCGTTTGGCGTATATTTCCGGCGTGGTTTTAAGAAGTCATTCAACTAATAGTTTGATTCTACCACCAGGATAATGCACGCACAAGACAGAAGGTCTACGACATCGTCTATTTTTGACCTTTTTTTTTGTTAATTTCATAAACTCTATTTCTGGCCTACTGTACAAGACAGGACAGCGAATGGGGATTCGGACTTGGAACGCCAAACATTTGCATTTTAATAGCTAACCATCGCGGAGCCGCATTTTATTCGTGTGCAATGGGATGATGGCGTTTGCTCATTTGCAATCAGCAGGGACATTGCGAACCGAAAGCGGAACCGAACTCTCCGCCTTAGGCTAGTTGTGTGTTGATGGGAGAATTAAAGACGGTGTGCTGCAAAAATATAAAATATTTGTTCGATAATAAACACTGATGTGTTTATAAGATACCGGAAAAACAAAAAATCAAACCAGACTCGAATTTACTACCATCGAATCGGCTGAGACGATGACACACGGTGCGTGATGGACGTATCGCAGACAACTTCGCGTGTCGCGTCCCCAAACGGCTGGTAGGGAAAACCGGCGGTACTGGAAATCAACAAATAAAAAACAAGAACCACCAACCGCATGCTCGCGCTACAACCGCAGAACAGAAACGCATGATAGCGGCAACGGAATGGCGGCGATGTCGGTATACCTAGAGCAGCAGGCTAGTAAACGGAAAGGTAATTAAAAAGCCATATAAATGTTTCGTTTTTACGACTTTTTATTACTAGTATTACTATCCGTACGGTTTTATCACGATCATGAGGTGGAAAATGGGTTCCATCGTTGTGCCCCAGCCACTTGGCCTCTCCGTTTTCACGAGCACGATGTTTCGTTCCTCGGCAGCCCTCCCCTCCCAGTGGGTGCGAAGGTATGCGGCGGTAACGTTGGCCGCGGGAGGGCATTTTCGATCAGCCTCACGTTTCAAATGGGTACGGTTAGTTTACGAGATTTAATTGTGTTGATAATTGGGTTGTAATTTATCTGTTATTCGCCATAAAGAGCGCAGTAACAACAAAAAAAGACAATGTGTACTGAAGAATGTGTACCGAAATTAGCATGGCCGAACATTCGTAGCGTTCCTCGATGCGGGCGCACAACAGAGGCACACAAACCGAAGAGTAGCGCCAGTAGTACTGCTACGCGGAAGCCATCTCTGCGGCTTGCTACAAGCGCACACTTGTGAAGCCATGATGGCGTATGCGCTGGAGCAGTACAACCGTACCCTCGCAGATGCCATGCGGTCTCGCTCACTCCTATTCTCCCCTGCCGTGAAAAAGTATGGTTGAAAACCGGTCTGCGAGAGAGCTGTGCGTGTTCGTCTCTCCAAAGAATCTCTAGCAATTTCCGATCGTTATGGGCAGAGAGAAGAGCGACAAGCCATGTCGCTTTAGAGAGAGGGAGAGAAATATAGTGGAAACGGACGAACGCGCATTGCTAGAGCGAAAATTGCACACGTAATGGCTGTCGCGTTCGTATCGCTTGCGTCTCTTGCATCGAAAATATATCGAAGCATTATCCTGCTATCTCTTTTATTCCGATTTTCGCTTTCTCTTTCCCCGTTTTGAGTAGGAAGCGATGGCATCTCGTGCGTATGACACGAATAGAATCAACCCTGTGAAGGAATGAACGGCATGAAAAAAAAAATGAGGATTCTCCGTAGAATAAAATAAAACGGTTTTTTTTTGCATTCTTAATCCAAAACAGTAGTGTGTACATTATTAAATCAACTGAAATACTATCGCTTGCAGTTTATTGATGATCGAAAACGAGTCACTCTGCCCGCGGGATAGATAGATTAATGATATTGATGATGATTATGCTGATTGATTAAACATTGCTCAAGAAATCATATGGCTGACAAATGCTCCTATCACATCAGAGGCTTCGTGAGCCTCTACGTAGTGGGAGGGCTGGAACCACGTCAGCAATGCGCCCTATAAACGAGCGAGGTAAACAGTCACTTTATGATGTTTTCATGCCACAAAATCACCTCATAAACACTTGCGCACCGAATGCGATCATTTAACTGATGTCGTGCAGCCAACTGGTGATCGGCAGCGAAAGGAAGAAAGAAACCTCTCCACAGCTGGAGGGCTCACCGGGTACTCAGGCAAAGATTAATTACTATTTCCACTCACCTTTGGCCCTTCCTTTCTTTCACTGGAACGAAGATTGCATTTTCCAAACAAAAGCCGTGAATCGATTTATTGTTTCTCGCAATAAAAAATCGACAAACAAACCGCAAACGATTCGCGTCGAGCGAAATAGTCCATAATACGGAGATTATGATGGGTTATTATGTCGGGGATAACGTACTGTTATGTCGGCATTGATGGACGATCAGCTACATGGCAGACACATGACACCAAACAAGGAAGCAGCGAATGCAAGGACGCAGCAACCTTGCAATAGCGTGTGCAGTATCAAAATGCACTTTCAACTTTTCCATGACGTTCACGGTCGGATGATGCTTTTCGTTCGTAAAATGCGTCTCGGATATTTGTTGTTGTTTTTTTTTTTTTTTGGCTGGCTATTCTGCTATCAGCTTGTTATCTTGGGTTGTAAGACCACCCACTCCACACCAATGGCCACACTTTGATCGCAAACTATACATTTGGCAGGATAAAATCTGAACAAAACCAATCATTTTGTGGCAACGTGTGTCGTTTTTCGCTGGGACTGGTGGTTCAATAATTACTTGCCAAAGTAATACTCATTAAAAAAACTTGCAATACACTCCCCTAACCTGTAATTAATTTGCTACGATTCGCTACGAAGCTACTAGTATTTTTGTAATTTGTTTACGGTTCTGGAACAGTTAAACACCATTCCTTCACCAATGCCTGACTGCACTAATTGACGATCCGATGCGACGGACTGAGTTCGGCATGGTCAGGTGCACAAAGGGGATTTAATTGGAAACCCATTCTCCGTGGAAGCACAAGGTTGAAAACGATCGTTTTCTACCTTCTTGTGCCAGTACTCTACGGATATGGATTGCTTAATTGCTTCTTATCCTATCCCATCATTATCCGATTTTGCGGCAATTAGCAATTGGATTCACAAGATCTCCAATTCATGACGATCGCCCATCAGTTTCTTCCTCGTTTTCTTAATAGTTAAAGGTTGTAAACTGATTACTGAATCCATGGTGCACTGTTTACATGAGACCTCCACTGCCGAAACCAAACCGTTGCAAATGTCCATCACGTTCCATTTTATCTATCGATAAGCATTAGGTTCATTGAAAAGTCGTTTCGATTCCAGTTTCGCTTCCAATAGATGACCAGCGCCTTGCGATGCATATTTATCATATTCCCAAGGAATAACCGTGGAACAGGCTTTGTGGTTCTCTCTCTCTTTCTTTCTTTTTCTCCCTCTGTCCATCTCTCTCTCTCTTTCTTCTCTCACGTTTTCTTCTCTTCTCTCTCCGTTTCTCTTTCACGATTGATTTTTAATTGATCATGTTAACATCTATCTTGAACAGATTTAAAGCTACTTCAACAGTAGCCACGCGATGGCCGCGATTGTTTCCCCTTTTTTGTTGTCATGCGAATTAAATATTACCTTCGTCAAATACCTCCATTCGAAGCCATGGCAAAGGTGCGAACATACGTTTGGACGATAGACTAAGCCCGCTTGAGATAAATCGTTAGTTGATGGAAATGAAAACGCACGGAATTTTATTCAATCCCTCCAACGATCAATTCCGTCGTTAATCGATCGTTACGGCGATCAATCTTGGAAAACTTATCGTTGAAACTCACGTTAAATTTACGCCGTTAATTGTGGCACATGTCCCCCACCAAGAAGGAAATGAATGAATAAATAAACAAAGTCTTCTACTGCTGTGAATGATAAGATCCGCTGCCGGGAATTGGCAATTCGCAGTTTTTCTAAACACTCCAGTCCATTCGCATGCACATTTATTATAATCCTTCCCTCAAGGCGTCGTTCCCCGCACTCATTTTGGTCCCTCCAGTACGCATGTATCTGCCTCTCTTTCTGGCCCGTTCCTGGATCACGGAGTTCATAACTTCGTATAAGGTCACAATGTATAGCGATTTTTGGGCTAAACACTCAAGGCCAGCAAAATGAGCTTCGTCAGCTCGCGGGGGTCGAAAATCTCCAACTTACAACTCCAACTCCAACAGTACCGAAAGGGACCCATACCGTATTTCCCGCCTGAGCCGACTGTGGAGCGTGCTCAGTGCGACGTTACTTCGATTCGAAACAAAAAACGAACCAGGCAAAGTACGCGTAGAGCGAAAATCGAAACAAAAGAATTAAATTACAATAAACTTCAATATTTACGGGCTTTGGGGGAATTCCTCGGCGGGGCCAGTGTCCCTGCCGGAGCAAAATCCCCACAAGCCTTAGCCTGCTGGCCCCTTCTCCGGAGGTCGTTAGTGCGTAAAACTGGCCTTAAGGGAGAAAGTTTTCAGTGTACAAAACTCAAACGTCTCAGTGGGGCGGTGGAAATCTCGAACCGTCCTTCCCCCACCACCCTTGCTGTAGCTTATTAAAGCGCAAACTCTGGCGTGTTCTTGTTTCTCCTTTTTTGTGGATAGCCGACCTGTTCTGCACTGGCTTGTTCTTTCTGCGTCGTCGTCGTCGTCGTAGAACTCACGCTCCCGTTCTCTGCCACTGCCGCAGGACTCCTCTCACATCCGGTTCGACCTCAGTCCTCGCTATCGGCTGATAATTCGTGCGTGCAACATCCTTACATGCCGTCCCGCTGGGACGTTGGAACTTTGTTTGTTTGCAGTCGTTCCGTTTCTTCGCGACGGCTACACGAAAATCTCATTATCTTCTGCGAAAGAACGTTTTGTGCCAGCGAGTCGACGGCCCTTTCGGGCCCGGCAGCGAATGCCGTTGATTCTTTTCGGTCCCGTTCTCCTACCCGTGGGCTTCTCCGTCCTTCGGTTTTTTTTTTTGGTAGCGTTTTATAGAACTTATCGTAGGTGAAAAGAAACGAGCGACGAGCATACCTAAACAGGGATAGAAACAGCCCCTCGCGCCTGGCGCTCGGTTTTCGTTCACTTCAAAACGGAAGAAGTTCTTTCAATTTCGGCCCGGCTCTCCGATGGAAACCGGGGTCGGGGAGTGCCTGCGAACACAAGAACTCCCTACTGCGGATTGCGGTTTCTGTTATCGAAGGTAATATATTGCAGCTTTTTACGAGACGCCCCAGCACACCGAACCGACCGAGCCGAAGGTGGTCCCGGAGCAGGCTCTGGCGTGGCAAGGGCGGCTTCGAAAATTGAAATCACCTTCATATGGAACACGCCGATGGGGGAAGGCTGTGGGGCAACTTAAAAGGGGAAACAAGAAGCATCACTGTAGCTATCGGGCATCTACGGATGGAACCCGTGGGGGGAGGGAGGAACGATGTTGTGTTTCGCACAGTTTTCACCGGTTCTTTTGGCCACGGGTCCCAAGGCCGGAGGATGAGAGGGCGATGTTTTAATTAATATTTACCCGTTTAGTTTAAGCTTGCGAACGGCTACGGAACGATCCCATCGGAGCCTCCCCGGATGGCCGGGGTAGAAGGTTATCCAATGCCAAGCTGTTTACAAATACCAGGATCACAGGACCCCCACTAGGTTCCAGCGGTTATGCTCCAATATCCTTGTACGGTGGTTTCTCGGCACACAAAATTAATTCCATAAACCGTTTTGGCAGAAATGATGATTCTGTGTCCATCGCTATTCACTCCATTCTTTCGATAATGGCGTTGAGGTGTTTGCTTAGGTAGTGGATGTTTTTTTCTTCTTGAGCTTCTTCCGTTTATTTTCTTTAGACTTTATTATAGAAAAGCCGGCCCTGTGTGAGTGTGTAGTTGCATTAATGCTCTTTAAAACGATGTACTGGACGGAGCAATGTCCTAAGACAATGTAGTTCTAAATATTCAAAGTTCATGTCCGATGTACTGAAATGTATCCTTACAAGGAATAAGAAAATGGAAACTAATTCCATGAAATCTTTTGAAGCTCCTGATGCTAGGGATGGCCAAAATGTTAGCTTTTATTTCCTTCATTGTTTCTACCAGAATGGTTCTGCTAACACTTTGCGATCCTTTCATTTTAACTACGCTACTCACTTTGCCCCCGGGACCCGAACGACTGTCAAAAAAAACGCACCTGCCAAACGCAAGGTGCGCGTTTGTTCGGACCTCCCGGCGATGACTTCTGGCAACACTAGTGTGTATTGCGTATTGCAAATATTGGGAACTGGCTTATCAGTACTTAGCAGTAGATTAAACAGAAACTGGCCCGGAAATAGTGAAGACACAAGGTTCTACAGCGAACGGGGTCGTTAAAAATAAACCATCGTTTCCTTGCCTTGTTATCGCAAACAGTTTACAGTAACTATCAATCCGTCAGTTCGTTGACCTAACGTTGAGGAACATTACGATCTTTAGAGTGTAAAATAGCACAAGCTTTTTTTTATTAAATCTCTTTCCAACAAAACTTGGCTACGATTTTCATTGAAATCAGTAAAAACAGCTTGTTCTTTCCTCTATCTACTCGTCATTTGAGGTCGCTGTATAAAATATCTGAAATGCTGACAATAAAGTAAAGTAATGATGATAGCTTCATTGCCGGTCGAAAAATGTGTTCACAGTTTGACACTTTCCCCTTGCTGAATTCATGACGAATTATACGATCGCCAATCGCAGTCTAATACCAATTAATGAAGGGCTTTGCTTATTAGCTCAATGACCATTATGTGTTTTCATTTCTTTGTGCTGAACAAAAATATGTCATTGTTTTTGTTGAGCTGTCCAAAGATCGAGTGCCGAGTATATTCAATGAGAAAAATTCCTTTTCATTCGTTGGCACAAAGCTTCGCGAGCTTTTCAATTAATTTCCACTAATTAACTATTCAATTATGCTACAGTTACTGCAGCCTGGGGCCATGAGTAGTTATTGGCTATTGCTCACAAACCTGATTGTAATTCAATGCCATCATACAAATACATTTTTTCCGCCCAAAAGATTGCGATCCCATCGAAATTGCGATTGCGAAAGAAAACTATCGAAAAAGGTGATTTTCTATGCAGAATCACATTCAATAACAGAACGAGCAATGGCGCCCTCGTAATGTATAGATTTGGTGCCACCTGATGCCTTCTATAACCTGCTTGAGTCGGTCCGCATAATGCGTTTCAGTTTTTCTAGCAGCGATTTTTGTTAAAGTCGACTATCGATTATCTATCTTTCGACTATCGAGTCGATTATCGATTCTTTTCTCCGTAGGAAGCGAATGTGTGCAACGACTAGAAATAGCGAAAAAAACGTGGTGAAAATACACACTGACGCATCCATGCTCCTGTCAGGCACAGCCCATGGAATATAAACGCACGTGATACCGATACCGAGTAGCTAAAGGAAATGGTTACGAAACGGAAACGACGACTCCGCTGGTCTTCGGCAAGTCCTCGTCCTGATGGCGTCTTCGTCCCTGTGTTCCTGTCAACTTCGTTATATTCAGGCCCGCAAATGTAATGGTAATGACTATCGAGATGAGTCTCCTTATCAGTAACCACCAAACGGTGCTATCATTATAAAGCAATAAGCATTCCCTGTCATGGAAATCAACGTTTCATTCATTTCCCTTAGTAATAAGCCAATCTTGTGCTCATGTGTTTGCACCAGAATTGTTACTGGTTTGATGACCCACGGAAGTTTTCACAATACTGCGCATAATGCCCGTTCAACGAAGCCGTGCTAAAACATTTGTTTATCACAGCAAAGCTAATATTTCAAGAAAGCTGTCGAAAGCATTGAAGCCTTAAAAAAAGTTGTAAGAATATTTCGTTTCAGGCACATTCAGAGGTTTTGACACATTGAATATTTAATGAATGTTTTTTATCAAAACCTTCCATTTCTAACTAAAAGCTAACCTTGAAAATAGGTTTGGCTACATGCGCATCGGATCCGGTGTATTAGATTTGATACAGGAAATATGTGCAAAGTTAATCATATTATCTAATTAAAGTATGATCGATGATTAGAATTTCAATCGGTGATGGTTTCCTTTCCAACGAAATCTTCAATCCCTGAAGCTTTTCGATCCTTGTAAATCCATTAACGCTCCGTTCACGGTCTACTTATTGCGTAGGACCGCCATAGGGTTGGTAGTGGCACCATTGCCACCCCATTCTAAACCTAGCAAAAGCATGGACGGGTTGCGTCACCATTTGTCGGACACGGTCGGGGGAGAACTAAAACCCTCGATACCAACTAGCTCCGTCAGCAGATTCTCTCGATCGCCACGACTTCTTCCACAGTATCTTTTCAATAATTTCATTGAGCGGCCCGAGCGTCTCGCCAGTAACGGGCAATCGGCAGGCATAACCAAGCGTTCATAAATAATGCGATCAGTTACGATTACATAGCAACTGACACCTGAGCCTCCCAGAATGTAGATGAGGCGGTGGAAATTCAAATAGCATTTATTTTGTATGAGCCATTCGTTCAAACGTACCACTGGCTGGCGGACAGTTTGCGGGAAAGGAAAACTGGCCCAAATGGAAAAAAAAAGGTTGAGAAAAGGCGCCGCATGCTTGCATGCATCGAATTAGCTGAAGTTGTTGTACATTTTAGAGTGTTTGTTGCGTTTTCATGTATTATTCAGATCCGCTTCCACTCGGGGTAGGGAAGATGAAACACGAAGCATTTGACGAATTTCAGGCAAATGCAACAAATCGCCAACCAAAACGAAACGTACCAGAAACAAATGGTCAACTGTGTATGTGAAGAAAACACGAAAAAAAAACAAAACCGGACTGAATATGCATGACCATCGAGGGAAAAAGGAATACATCAAGCGCCATCTTGGTGTATGCATGTTTATGTATGTTAAGCTTTACAAGTTTTTTGTTTTGAGGTTTTCTAATTGGAGCCGATCGCTTCATTTGCAAAGGTAAACTAAAAGCTGAACCGAAAATTTTGCTATTGGGAAAAGTAAAACATTTAAATAAAACTGCAAACACCGAAATGAAGGCAATGGAGTGAATTTCTGGCTTTTAATTGCCATTGCTAATTCATAGCGACATGTAGATATCGAGCGCCATTATAAACATGGAGTATAATCGTAGGCATGAACAAAACAAAGGCTCCAACCAGCGCAGCATGGTCGCTGAAGGGCGCTGAAGAAATCACTAAATAAACAAAACATCTCGTTATTTACACGGCCTTGAAATGGTTACTGCTTTATTATTATCCACATTTATTAATCACTTTCGAAGTGACTCTTAATGAGATGACATTTGAATTCCAAACGATCGTAAACGGCGACACCTATGGGATGCATCCCCTTTTCCACTGTGTGTGTGTGTATCTGCGTTACTTGCTCGCCCGCTTTAATGGAGAGCATTCACTAGCACCCATTAATGCCACACATTAACACTGGCATTTATGATGCATAGGTGCAATGATTTCATGCGTCAAGTACTTTGAATGAGAATGGAATGCAGCAGTACGGCGGGATGAATGGAATTGGTTTTTTTTTGTTTTATATGACGCAAGTACATACGGCCATTTCGCTCAATTTTATGGAATTCTTTTTCCTGAAAGGAAAAACTGCACGATATTGCAAACGCGACAGCTCACAACATCATTTGCATGACGGAGGGAGGGATGCTGTTGACGGGACGGGAACTGGAGGTTGAAAGGCTATTAAAAAAGGTTATTGCTTTCGGAGAGACAATTATTCTAGGAGATCGTTACTAAAGGGTCCTGTTCTCGTAGAAACTGGACAATTTATTCGATCACATGTAGCGCTGCAATAATCGCAAACTACAATAGTTTTCT
>JAOEFI010000003.1:47153421-47219815 GCA_034621735.1 Anopheles plumbeus
AATTTCTTAGTAATTCCCTTCATATATATATATATATATATATATATATATATATATATATATATATATTTGTCGACAGACTGGTACGGGTACGTTGGAAGGATGAAGCTTAGAGTGCATAGCGACAATGCCGTTTTATAACGGCTGCTATTGAATCATTGAAGAAGATCTACAAGGCGTCCCTAAAGACAGGCTTATTAACTCATACTAATATTCCTTATCTGCTGGCAGAATGGTTGCGATCGTATGGCTGTTGGTGTTGCTGCTGATTGTTCTCTATATCATCGCTACACTATGGGACCGGCGTGGAAAACCCCCGGGACCGTATGGCCTTCCCGTGGTGGGATATTTGCCATTTATTGACGTTCGCAAACCATACGAAACATTTGCCAGCTTGGCACAGCGCTACGGTTCCGTCTATGGACTCTGGATGGGCGGGGTGTATACAGTGGTACTAGCAGAGCCCAATTTAATCCGTTCTGTACTATCAAAAGAGGAAACCACTGGACGAGCACCACTGTTCATCACGCACGGTATAATGGGTGGGCATGGTAAGTAGTTGTACCAAACATGATTTAAAGGTCATATACGTATGTTAATTGTATCTCAAAACCTCCAAAAACTCGTTACCTCGTGGATAAACGATGTTTGACAATATACGGCCAACAGTCTCGCACGATTATTTATTACTGATATGTTAGTCCTATAATTTCAAATAACATATAACTTGCATAAAATAGAATGTATTTTTCAGCCAACAGTAGGACACACGGGTTTATCAATGTTGTCAACAACCAATGGGTCGTCTTTGTACGCCTTTGAACGCAAACATTTTTGAAAATTGGTTCATAATGTATCTAGACACACATTCCGGCAGTAATGCTGCTCCATCCGACAACTGCATCCCTCAATTTCAACAATATTTCCTATGCCTGGCGGTGCAATCCCATTTCGTCATAGAACCCGCCTTCCAAAGACTCTGCTCTTTTCGAAGTGCAGCTTAAATACGAAATTTGAAAGTGCCCAAGAAGGATTTAATTTACATTAAACCATTGGAACGATGAAACATACTGAGCGGTTGAGAAGTCAGCGCACTTTTTTATTCCTGTTCGTTGATATGAAAAATCAAAAAGAAAAATACAAATTTCCTATTGTATTATTCTACCATATTTGATAGTATTTTTCAAATCGAGATGATGATCCGGTGAAAATATTTTTTTTCCTGTTTCCTTCACCCGCATTCATTCATTCTCGTGTCTCTGAATTATCGGATCCTTTCTTACTTTTTCTCACTGTCCTGCGTTTTATTATTCTCATTTTGTTCCCTTGTCCCTTCCCTTTCACAAGTTTCGTCCCAGTCTTTTTATTGTACTTTTAAGCATTTAAGGTCACGCTAAAGATTAAAGGAACGTGCAAAGCCTAAATAACCGAACTGATGCAGACAGCTTCAATCGAACCGTTCCGACGAAAAGCATACCTTGATTCTTGGAAGTGCCAAAAAGGAATTTCAGATTTGTTTTCTTGGATGGCACCAGCAGGGATGGAACAAAAAAAACTCGTCGTAAAAGTGAAAATGATGTTTAGAAAACATCGAAATGGATCCAGCAGGCAGGCGGCACACATCCACGAATATATGTATATACAATTTATGCCTTGTATACAAATACTTCCACATATGCTCGGTTCCAGGAATCATCTGCGCGCAAGGCGACTTGTGGCGCGACCAGCGTCGGCTATCGATCGAATGTCTTCGACGCATGGGAATGATCAAGTTCGGGCCTGCTCGGCATGGCCTCGAACAAAGGATTATCGACGGGTTGAACGAACTGGTGCAGGTGAGAAATGAGCTTTGACCCTTTTCCGGGACACCATGAACGTAATGGCGTCGGTGTGCGGCGGCAGCCAAAGCCGGTGTGCTGTGGTATTTTCCTTTAATTTTCGATCCTACATTCTGGATCGTTGGTTTCCTTTCGCACACTAACCCTAACCTTGCCGTTCGCTCAAGGATATTGATGCGTCGACTGATACGGAGTGCGCCTTGGATCCATCTGCCGCAATCCATCACGTCCTTGGGAATCTGATGAACGACCTGGTATTTGGTTTGAAATATGAGAAAAGTAACTCTACCTGGCAATACCTGCAGCATCTCCAGGAGGAAGGAGTAAAGCATATCGGTGTGTCTATGGCCGTTAATTTTTTACCGTTTTTAAGGTAGGATATTTATTCCTTTCAGCCGACCTTTATTGCTTATTACCTACACAGTCGGAAGGCTGATGGTGTGCAATAGCAATGGCGATACAGTCTACCTTTCATTTCTCGCTTTTTCCAGGCACCTTCCGTCCACTCGGCGGGTGATAGGTTTCCTTCTAGGCGGTAAATCGAAAACTCACACCATCTACGACTCGATAATAGCAGAAGAACGCAACAAACTGTTCACTCAAACAGGATCCACCGACAAGGCCGAAGGGTGCGTCTTGAGAAGCTTCTTAGAGGAAGCTGAAAGTCGCCAGAACGCCGGTAGGGCCGATGCCGCATTCTGCAGTGACGTACAGCTGCGTCATCTGATGGCCGACCTGTTTGGTGCTGGCGTTGACACCACCTTCGCCACCATTCGCTGGGCTTTGCTGTACATTGCCTTGCATCCGCCCGTCCAGCGGCGACTGCGCATAGAGCTGGAGCAAAGATTGCCCCTGGACGAGGCACCTACTCTGGATGATATGGAAGTACTGCCCTATTTGCGCGCGACCATAGCGGAAGTACAGCGTATTCGTACGGTCGTACCGGTTGGCATTCCACACGGCACGACAAAGGTGCGGAGGCAGGAAAACAGCGCGTAGTTGCGTGGCTGGGCGTATAATGGAATCTCTTTCATACTCCATTCACAGGACATGACGATCGATGGCTATCGGATTCCGGCCAACACGATGGTCATGCCCGTGCTCTGGGCTGTGCACATGGATCCCACAATTTTCCCAGAACCGGCCGCCTTCAAACCGGAACGCTTTCTCGACCCAGAAGGGCGCTTCGTGGCACCCAGCGCCTTCCTACCGTTCCAGGTTGGTAAGCGAATGTGTTTAGGAGATGAACTGGCACGGAACATACTTCATCTGTACATAGCTCGCATCGCATTCCGCTACAATGTCGCGATACCTGGCGAAGAGGCCTCTTCGATCGACCTAACCGGGAACTGTGGCATCACGCTGTCTCCACCGTCTTATCGGATCATTTTTAAAAAAGTAAAACAACCCTAAACATCGCAACGGGTGTGTTGTGTATCGGTGTATTTTTATATTTTCTTCATTGTTCAACCTTACGCTGGTTCAACGCGAATGTTGCGACAAGACAACGATAACCAGACCATATACACGCTAGGCGAACGCGAAGACGGATGGCGTTCCTTCTTCTGCACTCTTCTTCGCTTTCACTATAAAAGTTAACGAAATAAATATGTATTTTTGCGTAAAGACGAGCAGTTCACTTAAAGTTGGCCTGCACTTGAGAAACATATTTTCGCTTAAAACGTGATACGTGAAACGCGACATCTGACCGTGGCACACGTCACGGCACCTCTGGCTTGCTTTTGTAGAGTACTTGGCACATATGTTTTGCACACCTTATTACCTCCTCACCTTATTATAAGCTCGCATTACCCACAGAAAGATAGAGACAAGCTAATATGAATTTTAAGAGAGATATTGTTTGCATGTGAGGACATTTACGGTGGTGAGGGTGGTGAGCATTGAAGGGATGGAGGAAAATAATTCAAAGGAACATGTACACGAGCGCCACACGTAACAATAATATTAACATTTATAACAACAGCAACAATTATAATAAAATTATTCTAAAAAGTGTCAATATCGAGTCCTTTAACACAAGAACGGAATGAAAATTGCTGGCATTAACGTTAATCACTTGTCCTCTTTTCTGGCGTGGCTTTGTTTTAAATGCATCGCTACACTCCCCTGGCGACAAAGTAGCGTGTGAGGCTTACAAAAAATTCTTCATAGGTCAAAGTACCGATCTGCATGTCAATGTCGATCTACGTTGTGGATGAATTAAAAAAAACCTAACAAATGGCATGGTTTTATTTTTCTTACCGATTTTTGTTTCTTTTCGATGGAATGGAAACGTTCTTTCGTCGCGATAAACGTCCGTAAACTAATCTAACCTAACATGGAATACCTTTTGATCTGAACTGCTCCAGCAACCGGGTGCACCTGCTCGCGGATAGGCTAAATACTTTAAAGTGTCAACAATTAGTACTAATAAATACCTTTTTAAAACAGCTATGTTAAACTATCTGTAAAAAATACGTTATTTTGAACACATTATTTTTGGAAAGCATCATGCAACTGTGCATGATACAGAAATTATTTCACAATAAACCGCTGTAACTGTATTTCTGTTTCGTTTCCAATTATTTCTCACTCGCACATTTTCATTGTCTAGCAAACTAATTAATCGCAGAATTCCTTCCTACATTTCGACAATTCGCATCTTTAGTCGTGTCATGGATTGAAATTGTGTCCTTTTTTATAGTCTCCAAGCGCTCTATAACGACGGGATTGGGTGCACCCTTGATGAAATTAGAACGATCATCACCAGTCCACTGTTAAATCTAACACGCTGTCTCGCGTGTTTCCAACTGACAAAACCACTGAGCGCTGTGCTACTCGGTGGGATACTTTTGTACCATTTACTCCAACACCACACTTGCGGGGAGGATAGTGAAATGAAATTAATTAACACACATAATGCATCCCTCTGGCACATGTGAGACCAAATTCGAGGGGCGCATTTCTTAAAAGCACACTTGGGTTGGCTTCAACGAACTTTCCAATATCCAGATTCACCGTTCAGGAGAGTTGTACACAATTAATATTATCTTCAATTTCAATTGTCAGGCTATCGAATGAGTTTGCATTATGTTGAGGTTAGGTGAAGTTATGAAGCTAAAACGGAACGAAGTTGACTAGTTGATCGGTTGGGCTTTCTACGCACAACCTTTGGGCGGCAAGTGATTTTGCTGGGATATTAAATAGGCTGTGATGTTATTATTGTCGTGGGTAGTGCGGCACTAGACATGTGTCACTTTCTTGCGTGTTTGTGTATTGTGCTCGTTTGTTTGCTTGCTTTACATACTAGGAACATACCGTGCTCAGGAATGGATACTGATTTTGTGTCTGTCCGCGGATGGATGAGTGTTTGTTTGTGCGATGGAGCGTGTGTAAAATCTGCCCTTGATCGTGCTGCTTGTAGTGTCCTTTGCTTTGCCGTTCGTTAGCCCTGTTAGTCGCTTCCCACGGTGCTCAGGAACTCGAGTTGCGTTTGAAGTGGTCTCGGCACGAGGTTGACGCGGAACGCCTGCGGACTGATCGTAACACCGATTATGCCCTTCAGGCCCGGCATCGGCTCATCCTGCGGCAGCTCAATGGTGAAGGTGTGCATGATCGACGCGAAGAATAAAAACAGCTCCATTCGGGCCAGCACATCGCCCAGGCAGCGCCGACGGCCGACGCCGAACGGTATGAAGTAGTCCGGCTTATGCACCTTCCCTTCTGCATCCAAGAAACGGCTGGGGTTGAACATCTCTGGCTTGTCCCAAAGGGTGGGATCCATATGGACACTATTTATGAGGGGCACCACGTAAGACCCGGCGGGTATTGTATAACCATTGATAACAACATCACTGCGGAGAGAAAGACAGACGAAACAAACTTAGTATTGTCAGCGGCGCTCCGCTAACCGACTGGTTAGGTTCCCTTTCGGTAGGCGCTTGTTCACCAGATGGCCGTACGGCGGCGATCGAGGGCAGTTTGCGCTGGGACAGTGTCAACGATGGAAAGCGTCAAAAAACGTGTGCAAGTTGCGATCAAAAAGGGTGATTCCCACCATAATTTGAAGCCGCGTTGCGCTAGGTCTCTAGACCCTAGAGTGCCAACTAGAGTGCAAGCTAGCATGAAAAAGAAATGCCACGCCGGTGGTTCGCTGCTTGGTGTGCAGCAGCCCGCTGGCAAGCGAGAAAATCGGACTCACAAGTTGTGTGCGTTCAAGAAGCGGTATCTGGTGAGGCGTGACCGGTGTCCGAAAAAGGAACATATGCTGCGATCAGCGCCGAAAACGAACCATCCAACCAACTCGGAACGATCAGCCCATTTACCACACACCCGAGCCTCCGATAGCCCCGGGGCGAAGAAATAACTGCAGCCAGCAAGTCTCCGGGAGAATGTGCTGCGCTAGAAGTTCTGGAGCCGGCAAGAAAAAGTACAAAAGCGACACAAAAAGCTCCCCACCAACCCAGCAGCTTTCGATTTCACTGACCAGTTTATCTAGATTCCCAGTTTTCCGAAAGAACATTCGTGTAGCCTCATTTCGTTTCCTTCTGTGTCCATATTTGTGCTGGTGGCGGTGTGGGACGGTGTGGGGCGGTGTGGGGCGGCGCCCAGCGAGGTACTGAGTGCGAGGTTTTATTATTATTCCCGCATCATCACCGCTTGCCAAACCGCGATTGTGCTTTTCTCGTCTTCCTTCGCGTGCCGGACTCCGTCTCGGCTCACCCGCGAACTCGCACAGTCTGACAGACTGACTGTCTGACTGTATCGTTACACAAACATAGCCACGAAAAGGTCATGGGGGCTGAGTGGAGCGATGTGTTGTATGGAGAAACTAGCAAATGATCTCCACACCAAACCGCTGCTTCCCGCCACACACTAGCGCAGGCGCACCAACACATCGACGCACACGAAACATTTAAAGGCTAAACGTTACGTTGTGACAGGGGAGGGGGCGAGAAGAATACGAGAATTCCCGTTACCCCGTCTCAAAAGAGAGAATGTAAAGCGTGGGGTTGAGCCTTCGAGCCCGCGGCCCCATGTCTGCTGAACCCCCACTCGGATGGATGCCAACAGAAAGCGGAACACACGGCCCGGCTCGGCCTCTGGCGAAGGAACAAAATAAAGAAAGAAACGCGACAAGACGCGGCCGCTTTTAGCAAACGATTTAGCAGATGAGAACGGACCGCGAGGAAGAAAGAAAAGAGGCTCCCGGCCGAGAGTCGAGCCGACGTTGAATGAGACAGCGTGAACGGAGGCCTCGTACAGAGAGGTCGGAGGAGAAAATAAAACTGAAATAAAAAAAGTAAAAATAGAAGGAAAAACTGGATTGCACCGAACGTACAATGGCGCATCAGTGGCGACGGGTGCGCAGTCGCAGTCGGGTAGGTGCTTGTGTGCCCATGCTTAAGTAAAGATCGCGCGCACAGCCCAAATGGACTACACTGGACGACGCACTTGAACGCAACTGTATCTGACGATCTGCCACAGGGCCCGGAGCGGGCGCGATAGGCGCGATAGGCGCGATAGGCGCATACTGGTGGTTGGCCTAGTATGGTGTGTTTACCTCTTCGGGGAGTGGGTCGTGGCCAGTGGAACTATACTGGAAATTCTCATCACCTCCAGAATGGTAGTCTCGGTGATCGGCAAATATGGTACGTCCTCGATCTTTGGCAGCCGATTGCGCCCGACCACCTGGTCCAACTCGTCCTGGACACGCTTCATCGCATCCGGGTGGCGGAGCATGAATACGTTCAGCCACAGCAGCGTTGTTTTAATCGTCTCCATTCCGGCGGAAAACAGGTCGGCTATCACCTGCATCATTTGAATCTCTGCGCAAACGAATGAAGCGAACAGAAGGGGAAACAGGGAAGGAGGTGGGGTGTTCGTGTGATCAGAGCGGCTAAGAAACTCGCTGAATACAGCGTACTGCTGCATGGCTGCGGCCCCGGGCCAATCCTTACCATGATCTTTGCCCTCGAAGAGCTCAGCATCGCGACCTTCAGCACGGGCCCTCTCGATCTCCGCCAAGTACGCATCGACAATGTCGCGTATGTTGCTGCTGTCAAATGTCCGCTTGTGCTCCTCGATGATTTCACGGTAGAAATCGAACATCTCCTCGCGGTTCTTGGCGATTTTGTTCTTGGCGTTAATGTTGCCCGGCAGGTACTGGATCTGCGGTATGTAGTCGATCGTATGAATCTCCCCGAACAGCCGCATGCCCTCCTCGATGAGCCAGTTGAAGCGCTTGAACTTGGGATCATCGATCGAAAACCGCACGGACATTATAATATTGCAGATCACGTTGCTCACCGACACCGAAAGATAGCGACTGAGATCAGTGGACTGGTCTCCTACGGCGCTCAATGTGAGCAGCAGTTCGGTGACTTCTGTCTGTATGTGGATAGGGAAAAGACGTAAACAAACGCATGCCTATAATAGTACCAAGGTCGCATACGGCCGCGACAGCTGTGTTGAATTGGGGTGCTCCGCCTGCACTACGTACCATAATTCTGTTCTCCATCAGATGTTTCTTATTGCCGAGTACTGTCATGCCGAAGTTGCGCAGCTTTTCGTGCAAGAACCGCCGTTGATCTTTCCAGAGCGCTCCCTCACTGTTGATGATGCCTGCAGTGGATAAAAGCGTACCGATTTACAGACATCAGTAGACGTTGTTAGGGAGTGAGTTTCCGTTGCAGCCGGAAAATCTACGGGTGTAGAAAATCGCAGGAGTAGAAGATCTCTGCGAGTTTCTATAAAGGCCACTGATTAAGCTTACTCCGAGTTCTCACGACCATCATTTTGCAATGTGCAATGTTTTTTTTTTCGCAACTAAACCGTTCTAGATTACGCCGCAACGGGTACAGTGACACAGCGAGCGACCGCATCGTATGCTGAGTGAATCGTTCGCTACGCGACGAACTGCGCATAAAAGTACATATTTTTCCTAGCCTCAGCAATCTGAGCTGTGTCCGCGTGTCTCGCGATTCGGCGTTCGTATCCACATTACGCATATGATATACTTTCCCGCCATCTGAGCCTCGGCCCATCCACCAACCACTCCGAATGGTCGATGGGTACTTTTTTACGTTGTAAAACAATATTTACCCGATATTTGTTTCTGGGTGCGTTTTATGGGAACATTCAAGGCCACCTTGTTTGAGGCGTACAATGACACCGGGATACACGAACTTGATATTGGAATCTCCAAACTCTTGCGTAACAACCGTGTTCAACGAACGTATGGTGATGGGGGAGAGAAATACATTGCAATAGCGGGAACAAAATATATTTAGTGAGCCAAGCACAAAAGAAAGAATTTGATAGTCGTCTTTTTATTCATCAGCACCATTCATCAGCGCGCCTAATCGTCGAAAACGATGACGCACATGTTAGTCACTTGATCTCACGTCGGTATAAGACACTCTAAGGCGGGGAAGTTCGGTCACAAACAGGTGCAATCGCACCTCACTCACGAGCAGACACTGCCAAGCGAAGTTCAGCTCAGCCTTAGATGGGGGAACACGAGAAAAGACATCGCTCCGGCAAAACTTACCGAACCCTCCGATCGTCTTCAGCAGTGGCGAATGAGGCCGGCCGGTGAATTCCTCCGTTTTGAACGCCTCGCGAATGATCTTGTAGTCGCTGATCACAACGGTAAGTTGCGCCCCGAGCTTTGCACTGAACAGCGAACCGTACTTCTTGGCCAGCTTCATGTACTGGGTGTGCTTTTCGTGACCGATAAACGTAAGGTAGCCAAAGATCGGTACGCCCCAAGGGCCCGGTGGAAGCTTTTTGATTTGACACACTGACCGAAATAGATACTGCACAAACAGCACACAGGAGAGCGCACAGCAGAACACGAGCAACGTCTTTCGGGCGTTCAGTGGATCTAAGAACTCTTGGCGTACCAATCCGACCAGGTATGAGTCGATAAACATTTTTCGCTCCAACCGGCTGCTCTGTGGTTGCTGGCTTGACTTCGCAGTTACGACTAGGATTTATAGTTTGTTTGTTCGTACCACAGTGGCCTTTCTCATCCGCGACGGAGCAGCTGGGCGTTTGGGCGGTAGTAGAGCCACAGTTGGAAGCGTGGTCTGTCCCAGCACTCTGGATGATTGGGCGCGAAAAGCGAAACAAACCGTTGCAGCGACTGCGATTGATTACTGACAAGCCGAGCCACCACACTTTTTGGGAACGCACACGCAAGCCGGGTACTGGGCACACTTGTTCTCACGCGAAACAGTCGATCCGGCGGGCCACAGGAATGCTACTCAATCGGCGACGACGATAAAAAGCACGACTATAGTGAATTTCTATATCCTTCCACTTTTATAGTTGACCGGGCCCGATCCGATGGATGTTGTGATGATCGTCGAGCGACGAACGCGAGTCGTTTCGCAGCGAAACGACGACCGATCCTACGCGAGCGAGGGAGCAAACTAGCTTCGATTCGTTACGATGGAAGGGGAAGTTGATGCGTCTGGAGAGGGTTTTGCTGTGAAAACCAGAAAGAGTGAGGGCCGGTTCGGCATGTAGCAAGAACGAACACACGCGTTAGGAGAGAGATACATATGCCCTGCCAGCGGGAGTAGGACGACCGCTTCATCAAACCGTAAGATCTGGGGAAGTTCGGGATTAGATCAGCCGTACTGAAGCGAGACAGTTGTCCGAATTGTGCCGAGACTATAGCAATGGGCATCGAAAGGTTGAATGGTCGTTGTCTCTCGGATCTAGGTACGAGAAGAGCACTATTTCTTCATTCGTTTTCCCTGAGTACTGTATTTAACAAGGGAGAATCCAATGGAGATGCGTAAACAAGGTCTGCGACGCTCGCAGAACGATTGCTTGGCTTACTTCTGGCAGATGAAACACCCCTCAGCGCGTTTCTTTTCTATTTCCACGGCCTAGTCTCACGTCATTGACAAGATTTTAGTTCACCGTACCGCATTAAATTCGTCGATCGCGTATCTATCATCGAGTGAGTCATTGTCCATTCATAGCGCAGTTATTGAAAATAAAAGACGAAAAGGCCCACCTGCCGCCGGTTGTTGTTGAAAGGTTACTGTTCTGATATCGGACGCCCAATTGAGGCACAACGAAACCGTTGAAAACCGAATCGATCTGACCCTGAACCAGTGTGTTCAACTTGCAACACCGCGTGAAGCGACGAACACATCTGCCAGCCAGATCTGGCTGCATGCAAGCTCAACGGCCTAATTCAATCAAACGATTTGAATGCGCGTGTATGCTACGAACCCTGTTGTCAGTTATCTGGTAGTTCCCGTCACATTATTTTTTCCTTCTTATTTTTTGCATTTTCATTTATTATTCGTGCATTTGCGTTCGAAAGTTATGTATTAAAAAAATGCTGTCTTCCATGCAGTACCAGTTTCTGTTTGGAGACTTTATGTATTCGTCGACCGTTTTTACATAAATATTAAGAATAATTTATTTCTTATTAAAGGACTTAAATTCAATCAGTTCGTCGTATATGAAATCTGAACTACCGGTTTACGAAAAATGGCATGTTGGTAATCACAGCGTATATTTTAATAACTTGCCATAGGCCAATGGTCCTAGCTCGACGGCGTACATTTTTTACGCACGAAGTTTGCCTTGGAGGGACAGGAGCTGTCAACGGCAGGATAGAACGTGTATTAGCTGTCCGATTTTGTGTCCGTAAAAGTCAAATTCGTCTGATTTTGTTCGTCGAAAGGAATCAGGAGGGGTAATGTTTAATGGCAGTTTTATCATGCTAATGTATTTAAATATAACAGTATTTAATGGGGTTTCCTATGGATTTCTTAGAATTGCGAACGAAAGAATGAATTGAATAATTTTCGGACCGAGTAAGCCTCTTCGTTTGAGTTTGAGTTGGCTTGTCTGTTCACTAGAGTTTGTTTGTTTACGTTGGTTGACATGTGTAAGCACACAAGTGCCTGTTAGACCAGTGAAGAAAAAAAAACTACCTTAAATCGATAGCGATTTATGAGGCGAATAATTTGTTGATCTGTTGTCCATTTGTTCTTTCTTCATTCTTTTGTAGAATGCCAATGAATTAAATTGATGTTTAATTATTTATCCATCCATCCAATAATTTATAAATTTTTTAATCAGTAAATTTATTTTTGCAATTATTTATTTATTTACTGTTTGCATGGTTATTATCAATAGAACGTTACACCTGTGATAGATCATTAGCTCGTTTTGTCATTTTCGAGTTACCCAAGGGACAGTTTTGTTATTAACACAGTAATGATTAAGACTATAAAAGTCATGAAATGTTTTTTTTTAGTTACAGTTATTTTCGACTGTAAAAATCTCCACTTTTTCAACTCACTGTTTTGGTTGCTTTTGCTGCTGTAATCGAGGAGCGAACCATTCCCAAAAGCCAAACGTATAACTAGCCACAGGACCTTCCGGGCGATGTAAATGAAGACCAACGCAGATTAAACGACTTCGTAACGTTGAAGTATTTACGAGCAGTAGAATTAGAACCGACTTTCCCGAATCCACTCGTATCAGAACGACAACCAACAATTTACGAACATTTCAAAATCGCCACGTGTTACTTTCGCCAGCTGCCACAATCAGGTTAACAAAAATTTAACCCAGTGTTTAACGTCAACAATTTATGACATTATTTTCAATTTGAAACAGTACGAACAGGTTCTGTTAGTGTTAAATATGCTAACTGTCTGATGATTTTAATCAACAAAACAATTCCATTGAATAGCGAGGGACAGAATGGAATTGTCCTCATAGCTCCTTACTACTCAGCCCCTAATACTGCAGCCCTTTATCCAATCCACATCACATCTAGTTTCGTTTACATTGAAATAATACATTTAAAAAATCTGAAAAAGAAACGTTTTAGTTACACTTTAATATTTTTAGGTTTTTATTGACATATTCTCAGCCCCGTTTATGCTCTATATTATGCGGTAGCGCATTTATTAGGATGACTGTTGTCAAAGTACCGACCGCAATAGTAGATCATGTCCGAGGTCAAGAGAAACCTCCTCTTAAAGTTTTCCCCATTCTCTACACTAGTTTCCGATCGCTTTTTGGAGGTCATATTTATTTTGCAGGTTTTTTCCAGGTCAAGTTTGTTGTTGTCCCAGTTAGGGCTTCGTTTTACCGTTCGGGACTTCGCGGACAGGGAAAATCGACTACCGATCAAGAACTTTCACCACCATGCAGCGAAGTAGACAATACTAGCACAACGCATTCTGTTTATTTTTTGATTCGGTTGTTTCAAATTTGTTTAGCTTAGCTTGCGACTTGCAAAAAGAGTGTTTATTGCCATTTTTTTTTTAAATTGTTTAAAATGGTTTAAAAATAATGAAAATTGTTTATTTTCACAAATTATTGTACCTTCATTTCACAAATCAAATTGTGAATTTCGTAATTTAGAAGCGTCTGGGATAAAGCTTTGCGTACCAGGGGGATCGTTTCAATTACGTTTCGAGATTGTTGTCAATCGAAACATTCGCATCGAAATAGCCTGGGTAATCTCCAGTGTGCCGTACTGTGTAACCGTTGCTATCGTCAGGCATGCTTCTTCGGAACAGGTTCCCGCATCTAGAGACCTTGAAATCAGACGATACCAGACGAAGTTATAAAAAGTTTAAAAAAACCAGCTCGTGCTTGGGAATTCGGGTTGAAAGTGACTCCAACAAAAATACAATATTCAGACGCAATACTAGAAATATCAACAATAGCACTGAGGAATACACAACCAAACCAAAAAAAAAAGCTCGAAAAACGAGATGATGAAAAATACACACACGAACAAAAGTTAACAAAAACCTCCAGCAAATCGAAGGTCTGCAACTTTTTGTGGCTCACTATAAAGCTTCTCACACATCCTTCCACTTTTCGTTCGGCCTCTATCGCTTGCTCTTTCCACTACGGGCCGGGTGTGCGTACACACTGAATGTGCATGTGGACATGGGAGCATGCGTGTTTGGATTCGATTTTTGATGACGCTTGTAGGATACTGAGGGGTACCGGTGTGATTTACCGCTAATCCGCACTTCAAAGGTCACGCCCTTTTATCTAGAATCATTGAATGTAAAAATGCGGCTTGTCGAAGTCTCGCTGCACGATAGCGTATCATCTGAGTGCCCGAATAATTCGTTCGTATATCTGAAAAGGAGCAAAAATACGACGAGATGATAACATAAGACGAATTTTTCCTAATTTCCCGCTAGGCACGCTCAGTATCACGCCTGCTTAATGCTTTAATAATTTGTATGGATCTCCGGTCTTCTAGCTACGGTCCGCAACAACACCATCCAGTGTTACCTTAGATGAAAAAGGGATACATTTTTCAGAATAAGATCGTAAAACATTTCTGAAAAAAATCCATTTAACACTGAAAGCATACATTCACCACCAGAGACCACCGAAAGTTTAAATGGCGCCGATTGAGCTTTCAGCGTGTGAAGCGCTATACGCTTATGGAGCGCGGACACGATAGCAAATAATTGCTCAGAAAAAGCTTTAACAGATCGTTCAAGCGTTTTTATACCGTGTTGAAGCGTTTTTAGAACTAAATTTGCTATTCACTGAAAATTATTGCAACTGTGTGTCGTGCGGCGTTGAAGTGGCATTTTTCTAGGCTAGGGTAGTAAACATGTAGTGGTGTGGAACTGCTTGGGAAGGCAACACTTTCGAGTGCTGTTTAAAGCCGAGCCGCCACCACGCGCCGGGGGAACGTGTGCATGTCATGTTGTCATTGTTCTTGGTCTCAATCCCGCATCATAGATTCCGGCGACGGGCTCAATATTGTCATGCAATGTTGTCATTGCATCTTGGTTGTCATTGCACACCAATCGCACACATCATCCCAAAATTTGGCAACATGCGATTGGTTGGTAGGGAACGGATAGGTTGTCTCGTGCCGCTGTAAAGGTTTGTGTCAACGGTTTTCATAAGGCCGAGCCGAGGCCGAGTTGGCTCATTACTGTATAATAGCATTGATTTCACTCCTGCTTAATAATTTGATTTTAATTAATAATTGTATAATAGTACATGTAATTGGTGTACGAGTCCAATGTAACATTGCAGCAGTTGCTGGAAAAATTGCTGTGGTGTTGTCGAACAATTTTTACTATGTATGGAAGCATACCCTAGCGCAGTAATAGTAGTGGGAGAGAAGACATAACTTACCGCATGAAAATTTTCTCCTTTATAGCATGTTTCCCAATTCTCAATTTTGATTCTATGTTTTTTAGCATCGAAGTTTTACATTTGTTACCCCAAAATACAAGCACTTTCAGTTTATTGTTGTCTTGTTTATGTTCATTTTGCCTTGTTCGTTCATTTGCTAACATTTTTGGAGCTTATGTGATTCTTGTCATGATCTAGTGTGGTTAGTGTCGTAATGTTTCATGCTATATATAGCTGCAAACAATTGTTATGTTCTTTGCATCCAGATCTATTCTGCAGTTGTATATGTAATTTTGGCTTCCGGCACTTTTTATGTCATGAATATTTACCATACTCGCATCGTTTCCACAACTTAAAAGAACAATTATTTCCTCTTACTTTGATGAACAAATCATCGTGGTGAATCGGTGAGTATTTAATAAGCCTATTTCCTGACACTTCCAACACATGGTGTTCAAATACTGGGAACACTCGAAAGACCTTAAAGCACGTGCCACCATCGTATTTCGATTGTACTTGTTCCAAACCGAAACTTCTATGGTAAATAAGCTGCGTCAACATGATAATGGCCGGTCTGGCGATGCACCGTACAAACACTTGATCAAACTCATCGGTTAGTCAACTGAAGCACGCCCCATGATTTTCCAATGGTAATGGTCGGTTGTATTCGAATTAATTTTTCGTTTGCGTAAAAATAGTTAAGATCCGGAATCCTTTAAGTAGACAGGCTCAGTCTGATAGCAGGTGGAGCGCCAATGAAGAAAATACGATAATGGCATCTTTTGTGATTCCCACGCGAAAACGATAGCATCTGTCGAATCGTTTCGAAAGGGATGGACGATATTACTAACCTCCGCGTTGATAAGCTCAACTCAAATAACCGCCAAACCATAGATGACAATAATTGAGTATCGAAAATGGAGGCAATGCATTCATCTTCCTGACTTAGATGTTGGTCTTATACCGCGCTATGCTTAACTACGTATACCGTGCTCGCACACATCGCTACTACATCCGGCGATTTCTATTTACCTGGATTTATTCTAGGCTTCTACCAACTTTTTTTTCTAGACTTCAACCGTTTTTCCAACTCTTTCGGGAGTTGCGGTGATATTTGCGACTATAGTTACGGAACTAAAAGTTTTGAAAAAGTGTTTACAGTCTAGGAAGAAATCGCTTGAAGTCTGGCATAAATCGAGCCAAATCGGAATAGCTCGATCGAAATGCCTTTGCGATATGTGCAAACACGGCGTAAACGATCCCCTATGGTATTTTCGCCTATTATGTTTGTTCTGTGTGCCACTGCTTTCGTCGGTATACCGCAGACCATATGGAGAATTTACTTAACAAGTGGTGAGACTAACCAGTGTATTCAATAAATGAAACATACAATAATTGAGAATAAAAGGAAGAAAAAGTCCACTTTCAAACCGCCTATTAATAGATAACAAAACAATTACAGAAATCTGATGAATGTTGAGTTACAACTAGTGAACCATCAAGAACGTATCATCAATATTATCCTAGCTATGGCAGCCTACATTTCATGCGTAAATAATTCTTTTCAAACTGCACTGCAGAAAAACATAGTATGTATCTCTCTAATTGTGAGCAAGATGCTAATAAATTGGTCGGATTAATTGTTAAACAGAAAATTACCGACAAAAAATTAGACAACACAGAAGAGGTTTTTGTTCCATTCTATCTCACACGAGTAAAGTTGTCAATTCTTCAAGAGTCATGTGGGGCATTTTTTGTAGTATGATTTAAGTTTGCCAGCACTTCCATAATTCGGTGTAATATTCAGCTCGTTTACATACTCGCGTTTGCAATGCTTGCTCTCCACTTGCGTATAGCGGTGCTCCTTTTTTGTGTTTAGATAGTAATGTTTCGTTTAGTTGAGGTTTGCAAAGTGTGTGTCTCTCTTCCATTTGATTAATTGATTCCACACATGTATGAATGTGAATGTATACATGAAACACATAAACTATTTTGTTATATTTTTAATCTTGGTTGTTTGTATTCAAGTCGTTTCTTGAAATACTTTCTTCTCCGTTAGCTATCTAACCCCTTTGTTTTCATTCATCGGTGTATACATTACGGGGATTAAACATAGATTTTGCTGGCTGACTCATTTGCATAAGCGTTAGAGTGGTGAAACGTTGCGTGAGTGTGTAGTTGAGTTGTATGTATTATTGCATACATTGAGGGTGTGAATATAAGTATGATTTTCGCAGGAAGTTTGTGATGTGATTGACACTCTATCTCATTTCCACAACACATTTATACCGATCATTTGATCTATGTTCAGGAAATACGACGGCAATACATTCCTTTCCTGTTTGTTTTCTATTTTCCGATTTCATTCTGATGTGATTTCGCTTACTTGTTTGTTAAATAGTAATAACGGTGCATCATTGAACACAAATTATGTGTTTCTATACTGTATCGTAGATGTATCGAAAATAAAATACGTCCATGCACCATTCGAATGTTTTTGGTTCACATATGTATATTATTCAATTATACACCATAAGCCATATTTTCATGTTGAATTGTGCTTTACATTACGTTCAGCTTGAAGCAGAATGCCACTGATTCGTTTGCGATTTTTATTTGTTAAGTTTACGGTCAAGTAACAGTTATTTCATTCCACCGACATTTACAATATCCAGCAATTCAAATTGGCTACTTCTGCAACGTTCATTTGCACATTCGATTTTTATGTGATTTCTTGATATCATTGTTTTTATTAAATTGAAATTTGCGTTGTGTGTATAATCAAGCTCATTTATAAATTATATATGCTTTTTTGCTGGTCATTAATATTTGGTATTTTAGCTAGAGGTTTTACACTTCTCTTACGGGTGAAGACTGACACCATACGCAGGGGTGCCAGATCGGCTGTCGTCTTTGAACGTTTTTCATTTGTTTACTTATTTGAGTATTCGTTTATTCTCTACGCGTTATTTGCATACCCGTGGTGAATTAACCAAATTTTCTGGCGAGTAATCGGATATTTTCATTTTTCTTATATACTTAATCAAAAATTATGTTGTTAGATTTGTTTTTTTCTTCTTCTAAATTACAAGCACACCTCATTCAATATTCCGCCAGGAAAATATTCTTATTTCTTTGTGTAATGTTTTATCGAATTCATCCATTCCATTTGTTTGGTTTCATAAGCATCTTTTCCAAACCTTGGCGCAGCCAAAATGTGACGGGCCATGAAATGCAGTCATTTTTTGAGAGATTCAACAAGTTCCCGACGCTCTGAAGTGTTGCGCCGGTGCTGCGGGCTATTCCCATCGAGGACGGAAAATGTTTTGCTGCAGCAAGTACAAAATGTACCGGCCGTACAAAATGTCGTGAAAACAAATGACTTGGGTTTCCACCTAGGGCGAATCTTTCAAAAAATTCTGCTTTTCATAGTACGGCAAATATTTGCTTCGCTAGACAGAAACGAGGCTGTAGAAAAAACATTCAATAAAATAAATCACCGACTTAACAAGACTGCAACATGAGCCTCTGTCAAACGAAGCTATGAAGCTTTTCATAGCACGACAAATATTTGTCAAGACAGACGGAAACGAGGCTTATCATTTATTACAACAATGAGACTGCACATAATTAAAAATAGTATGAGTTACACTTCCGTTTAAAGCAAAATCAGAAAACTATTATTTTCACAAAAATTAAAAATAACATGGGAATGTATTCAGTACAACAGAACACCTAGAGATACCGGCATACTGGTACCACATCTGTGCCTAATTCAATTCAATCCCCCGGAAAGCTATATTGACGAATATAGAGATAATATTGTGTATACAATGTATAATGTATAAAACATTCATTTTAAATAGTTTTTCTGAGCCAAGTCTTGTCGATAGTTACATACCATAATGGATTCTCATACTCTTCTAATTCACACTCTATACATGCAGAAGCAAAATTCGCTTACGAATAATATTAATGCTAGCTCCAAAGCTCTTCACTTATATTTCCATAAAGTGGGATGATCATTGAACGACCTTTAATACCCTAATCATCTTGTTCTCGACTACATTTCGAATGTAACATTCGATTTTTCTCCATCTTCATCCGACATCCAATCTATATGCTGCAATTTATGATGTGTTTGAACCAAAGGCTTAAGATGACACTATCGTACTTGTTTGGAATTATCTTTTCGCGGGTCATGAGTCTAAATAATATTGAAGTTTCTTTTATAGATGAAGGGTTATTAGCAATTAGCCAGCTCGCATAAGCAAGCCTTTCCTAACCATAAATCCGCAAGTTTTTAAAGTAGTTCTTATGAAGATAATTTTTGGTATTACACATTCTTGTTTTGCCAGATTTTGTTAGTTTTAACTGCAAATTAGATTAGTGAAGAATTGTTGAATTTCGTTTCAGCTATGTGCCATTCGAATGATTGAGCATTAAATCTTACTGCATTGTTTGAAATAAATATTTAAAAACAAAGGTTTTAGTGAATTAAAGGACAACATGAGAGGTATTTAAAATGATGGCAAAAGGATCTTTTCTTATCTTATCTTTCGAATCATTTAATGATATGGATCATTTTAAGTGTAACCGAAAGGCATAATCTCAAGCATGTCTTCGCTACTCATACGTATTTGTTACATTAGTTCCTTCTAAATTCAGCAATAATGATAGCCTTATGATGCTCAACATCATCTGCAACAGCACTATGCACTTCTGGTCGCCAACCGTCGCTCGTCTTGAGAATACAAAACTACGGTCAATGGCACCCAATTGTGCAAAATATATCCAAACAATGTTATGTATGCACATTTTTTTTACAACTTTGATTACACTTGTTTAAAGCTTTTACTGATTATTTAATAAACTTATATAAAAGATTCATAATATGAGTATATATGATCATATGAATAAGTGTTAAATATATAATATAAACACCGTTATAGTTTTCTTGTTTCATACTGTTTCGCATCAATCTTTTTTCATTCGATTTTTATGCAATCATGCAAGTTGAATGTAGCCTGTTAATTTTTTTTTCTACCATTTTATATCTGGTATTTTTACCTTATCCTGTTCTGAATATGCATATACATTGTATTTCATCAATTTATTTTTAAAACATTGTAATGTAAATCAAAGCTGACTAGAATGCATGTGTGTGTGTCTGTTTGTCGTTTCCATTTCCTGTCTTGGTCGTCCACACCAGGGCGCCTTTACCAGTTGCGAGCACGATTTGATAAGTTTACATTGTGTTCTGTTTCTTGTTAGTTTTGCATGGTAACTCCGTCCTTCTGATCGCGACAACAGCAGTACTTAGTATCTGTATGCTATACTGGTTATGTGTATATGTATATGCATTTCAAATTATTCAGTAAGAAATTTGATATCTGGCTCATGGTTGAAAACATAATAATTTAAGTATCGACTTCAAAGGAAATGTTAAACAAAATAAATAATTCGTCGACATAAAATTTGAACATAAAAGATAATAAAATCTTTAAAACAGTAAAACATTAAGTGTAACACGCTGCCCTTCTAGATTTATGGTATCTGGAATCTAGAAATGCGATACTAGTTCGTATAGCAATACTTTCATACGTTTTGTAGTAAATTTGTACAATACTCAAGCGATACACACTAGACTCATGAACGCACGTCCATGAGTTTTTGCTAGTGATGCACACAATACTTTTAAGAATTGTATTCTTCTCGCAGTGGAAAAATGATTGCTTAGTTACAGTTGCTGAATTGTACATCTCATACCGTAGGAGTGTTGATTTTTTAGGGTTTGTATTGTTATGTTATGTTGCATTGTATCGAATGAGTTTTATTTAGGTGTACTATTTCTATTTGCCTTCCGACGACAACTTTCTACTTCTTAGTTTCTTAAACAATACAATATATGTATTATATTCTCCTCTTTACGATCACTGCAAAGTCGCACATTTTTTAGATCCTCACTTTGAACGAAACGATTGAATTAAGCGCTTATAAGAGCGATCACAAACGTGTTTTGCTGCCCATTACTGCAACTGATAAGACATAATGAACTGAAATGAGTCATTCACAGCTACAAGCATAAGTAACGAAATTCTGTAGCAGAGCATAACGGCTAAGGAATACGGTTTAAAACGAAGCTGAGATCAGGAGGCAATACAATGAAGTGGGTAAAACATAATCACCTATCTAACAAGACATCAGACTGTTAAAATGGTACAATTATGATTCTCATGTTCGCATTCACGGGCGGGCACTGGGTCGTTTTTCGAACGTTATATGCTATACTATGCTATGCTAGGCGTTATGGCACCTAAGATGAATAATTTCTTTAAAAATCTTTCTAAGTACGATTCACAATCATTGATTGTGGTCGCTTTGTACGGACGTTTTGTAGTTACACCACTTGGTGCCAGCCATGGTGGAAATGATGATTGCAATGCGTTGCTTTTTTGCGTTAAGCGAATGGCGCGAGTAATTACTAAGGACTTATTTTTACCTATGCGTATGACTCACTCAAATGCTCGAAAAACTGCTCAAAGTTTGGATCTTTTATACTGGGAATAAATGATGGGCTGGCGATCGGTGACTTGGCCACGTTCCGATATTGTTGCTGAAACGTGGACAGTATGTCGCGAATCTTTGCAATGATCTCCTGCACTCAGGCGTTTGATTCCTAAATTTTAAAGCGAGAAAAAAAGTAAATGAGTTAGTTCGTAAAGTTTACCAACGCCGAGCATTTGGCGTTGGCATGCGACAATGTTTGTTTCCGTACCTTCAAGTTATCGAAGTAATGCATAATTTGTTCATAATCCATATCAAGATCATCCAAACCAAGGCTCTCTCCTGGACCTAGTTCACTATCTGGTGTATTCGAAAACATTGGATTGCCAACCACGGTTGCTTTTTTGTTCGCTTTTTTTGTTGGCATCGCCTGAGCATCTACCGGTGGTATAGACGATACCGTGCCTCTAACTTTTATGTGCTCAATCGGCTTTTGGTGACCAAGCTGGTCATCGGACGGAGTCACGAAACCGCCATTGTCGTCTGACGACCCCGCAGACTCTGACGATCCACCCTTACTGCTTTCAGGGATGGCGTCACTGCACGCACGCTGCGAGGTTCGTTCAAGGTGTTGATGTTCGTCGTCATCACTCACCCGTTCGTCAACAGTTGTTTTTCTTTGCACAGGGGATGCATATTGACGGCAACCATTTGACGACGGCTGCTGCAACTCTTGTTGCTTATGTGGTTGTAGCACATGGTGAAGATGATGATGATTAATCGTATCGAATTTGAATGCTGTCTGTTGAGCATTCTGCTGCTCCACTAAACGTTCAGCCATGTGTAGATCTCTGGAGAGTCGCTGCTCTTCTTGGCTTCTATCTATTAGATGATTCCCGATAGTTGGAGGTACGAGAGAGAATCCCATGTTTTCAAACGAATGCGTTGACCTGTTTGCTGCACGCATCGCAACCGAAGCCTGCTGACGCTGGACGCCGTTGCTAAAAAGGGCTGCATTTATCTGGTGTTGCGTTTGTCTTAAATTACGCTGTTGCACAGGAATTGCGTTTTGCAGCTGAATATCAAAAGCGGGATTTGTTGCAGAGCAGCTGCGACTAGCCAATCCAGTCCCACTATTACGTGCATGACGTGGATGGTTCCTCTTGGGAGCTTTAACCTGTACCACGGCATCGAGCGGCAATTGCTGTAACGACGAATGATTATAACGACGTAGTTATTATTTGACTTATGACTAACGTTTTGTGTTGAAACATTATGAATCTTACCTTGTTAGGTACATGGGCCGTAACACCCATGTGGCGATGTGGTGGAACTGGTGGGCGATACTCAATACGATCTATCACCGTCGTGGCTATGCTATGAGGTGCATGAGCGGGTGTTTCTTCACTGAGAAAGGGAGCAAATGATAACAAAACAAAGATGGTATAATCAGTACACATATAATCATCGAGGAACATCATGCTTTCATCTTACATTATAGTACGAATGGGGCCATCGCGTTTGTTATATGTACAGGAATTTATCGGCAGGATTGATTCGCTGTTTGTAGGGGCGTTAGTGCCTACACGACTGTTTCGCAGTGGTATGGACATGCTAGGTGGAAGTTGAATATGATTGGGATTATCGAAGCTGTTGATTTGTATTATGCTTTCATCCGCATCGCCGTATTTGGAGCTCATCGGATTACTAATGATGTGCATACGTGAATCTGCAAACGTCATGGAAAGACGCAAATAAGAAAAAAAATGGTTTTTATCTAAAGTCACCTCCTTTAAATTTGCAGTTATTGCACGTTTCTATCTACCTCTGTTGTTTCCACCGGCTTCTGGACCAGTTTCCGTATTTGCACGGTCCATGGTTGCCCGACCTAACCATACCCAGTCATGTGCGTTTGTAGCACAAGACTCGTTGCCCTTCCCCGAATCGAAAACGCTGGCGTTTCCCATACCATCTCTCACAGAAGCATCACCGTTGACGTCGATGGTAATAGGCCTATACTTCGAAGCATATACAATGCACGACACCACAAATACAGCTATCGCCAAACAGAAGGCTGCGAGCACTATGTACATTCCAATTTCTAGAGTAGTACCATCGGCATGGACCAAACTTTTGTTTGAAGTGAATCCTCCGACCAAGCCACCATTACTGCCGGGAATAATTCCACTGCTGCGATGGTGCTGCCTTGATGGATGGACAGCCGCTGCCGTTTCGTGGGTGTTGTCGTCTTTTAACGGTATTCCAATTAATATGTCCTCCAGATCGCTTAATTCCCGGCCCGATTTTTTACGATCTCTGCCAGCAACGCCATCGTTCTGTACAGTATCTGGCCTGGTACTCATATCCGATGCACTGAAATCAACCTGCACTGAAGCTAGCTCACTGACTAGAGGACCAACCGATGCTTTCATTCCCTAAAATATCAAAAAAGAATCGATTTTAGTATATTAAACGCTGCTTTCCTTTTCTTTTGCAGCACCTGTTTGGATACCGGCACATTGCGCCGTAAACGACATTCTTCCGACAGTAGCAAAGTAACCCGTAACAGATCTCCATTACCCTCCCCAACGGCGATCACTCGCGGATGATGTGAAGCGAGCATGGGAGCAAAAGCGACTACCTCCGTGTCCAAGCTCTCAACCAACAGGAAATAGTCATCCACGGAAATGTCCCTATTTGAAGGTTAAATGCATTTTTAACGTAGTTAAAATAAAAAAAATGCATCTCAGATTTTTGTCATTAACAACGTTACTGTTGTTGGCTTACCTGAGTGGAGTTCGTGATCCATCTGAAAATTCTAAATCGATATCCAACAAGCCCTCTTGATACTGGGCCGTTAATTTTCGCGTTACCGACGTTTCAGCAATGTATCCGTTTTCGATTGAACCATCGCTGGAAATCGCAAGTTGTAGGCCAGAAACAACTCGTACCATCAGCCGTGTTATGGTAACTTTGTCACTACCGACACGAACCTCCCTGGCACCAATTACTCTTCCATTGATTGGAGAAAGAACCTTAAAAGCAAGAATAAAATAGAATCGATAAAAAATTAATAAAGTTTGGGAATTTTACGCGCTCCTTTTGTCACAGCGGTTTGTGCAGCCGTCATCGGACACCTTGCGTGTTTGTGCTGACAGTATACTCGTATACTGCATCTTACCTGAACATCTGTACGACCCATTGCTCGGCCTTGTAAAGTACGTCCGCGGAGTATGGCGATCTTGGGATCAGCAACTCGAAGCAGCGGCTGTACAAGGTCTGTCACTCTTAGGCCGGTACGTCGCGAAATCAAATAGCTCACTCTGCCGGAATCTTGATCAACGGCCAAAAATCGCGCATACACCTCAACCGGGCTCTGCTGATACCTAGCCCGGCAGACAATGCGTTCTGGGGAAACACCATTCACAAAATCTTCACCATGATGGCTCCAACCGTATGCGCGTTTTTTGCGACGTCTCGTTTTGCTGGCCATACTGCGTCGAAACAGAACGTGAAATAGAAAATTACTCAAATTAGTGTAGTTCAAGCTCTCCTAGTGGTACTGGCTATTTTTGTGGTTCTAAAGTGGAACGGCTCGTTAGCTTACGTGCTATGGTCCTCGGGAACTTTCCAACCTTTGATCTGGGACAAGCGGAAGTCAGCGACGGACACCTCAAGGGGGAACTCCGGCATCCACACAGTGAACCTTGCTCGCCCGGCATAGGTACCGTATTTTACTAGTATCGAAGCATTTGATGATCCCCGTACTTCTGAACCATCGACATACACCGAACTGCATGACGATGACACCTATGGAAGACGGAGCAATGAACAAAAACGTAGCATGAATAAAACAATTCCTTCGTGTAAGCACACGCGTGCGACAATTTGCATTTGCCAAAATAGCTTTACCTTAATGACGCTTTCGTCTTCTGCCTGACATGAACTCTGTAGAGTCACATCCGCAACCTTTCCCGCCTGCGAGACGATAAAAACCTTCATTGCCTGCGACGCCTGCCTACCGGTAAGTACGGCTGTATTCATCAACTCCCAATTCTGCAAATGAGAAAATAAGAAACAAAAATCCCGTTACATGCTTCCTCTTTTTGTTGAAAATTTGATACTTTTGTCCATAGGAAATATGCGACATACTTTTGCTATAGGCAATACGGCCTGAATGTCATCTTTCTGTATTTCCAGCTTTGCCACGATCTTTTTTCGTCCTTCCTCGTGCATGGCCGCGTTAGGTGATGTTGCTGACTCGGCCGATACATCCTTCATCTTAGGCCCATCGTGCACGTAGCTCACGGACCAAATGACTCGCCCACCATCCCAGTGTTCCTTTGTATCGTTTGCCACTTCCAGCAGCCACGTGAACACCTCCGTAACGCTAATAGAGGGAAGCAATACGCAAACAGACAGGTGAGTGATTTCATCCACATTCCTCCCAATATCTCTTACCGATTGCCTGCGGATAGATCCTCAGTCCGACTGGCACCAGCAGGACTGTCTGGATCTTGGTCTTTACGGAAAGCAGTTACGCGGGCAACAGTATGCTTGGTATTTTCCTTCTCCACAGAAACATTCCATTCGTCCGACGATGCCATTGCGCCAAGGATACGCATTCCAGCTTTAACACGTGCCCTGCATAAAAAGTGGAGTATACGTGGGTCATAAAACGCTCAGCGTTCACATGTGCTTTTTTACGGTTTTTTACGTACCTGACGATGAATACTGCTATGTTTTGTCCCGGCTGGAGGTGCAGGAAAACTGGAACGTGTATTTTTGACAGGGGATAGAGTGGCTGCTGCGGTACCATCATTGTAAGCGTCTCATCCGCACGCAATTCCTTGTACGGCAGATGCGACTGGGTCAATGGAATTTTCGCAAAAGAAGTAAGCGGTTGTATCTGCACTTTCGGCTCGCACAGCTCAGCGCTTCTAGTTGGGGGCTCGAAAACGCTATAAGCTACTTGCACCATACGCTGCGGACTCTTCGGTGGTATCCCAGTCGGGCGTCCTTCTCTCTCCGGAGGCGGCAGTGGAGGCCACCAGTTCGCCGGGATGACTACTTCCGCAACGCATACGCCATCCTCGCCCTCCGGCATACAGCGGCCCTTGAGAGGAACTTTGTTGCCCATAGAAGCGTGGAGCAGGACGCATATTTTCTGCCGCTGCAAATGGCCGCCAGGATCGGCACCGGCGTGAAACAATACACGCAGCACCGGTGAATCACGGGCAATCGTGCTTTTGACAACGTGCGCCGAAATGTCCAAGTGTAGATTTGATTGCTGGAGTTCCATCAGGGCAACGGTAGTGTTCTGCGTGCCAGCATCGGCGTTCATCGCCTCCAGGACGTCAGGCACAATGTAGCGTGCTGGAACAGTTTGCTTTGTCGAGAATGGACCATAGCTGGCACGGACCGATACAGGCTGGCTGGTTTGTACTACTGTAAATCGATCAACCGAGAGCATGGAGTCGCTATTGCTTGAACGTGCCTTGCTGTTCGATGCAGCAGCGGCCGAAGCCCGGGAACTCTGGCGTGGGGAGTGCTTCAAAAAGAACCCGCTATCCGGTGTTTCGAAGTGAACTTCGACGGCAAACGCAAAACGCATAACTGATGGAGAAAAACAAAAAATGGGTCATATTAATCGAAACTGTTCGACGATTGATTGATGGATGGATTTTTTGCAATGCTGGTTGCTATGAACAACGGCTAGAGAGAAGAGGGGCTGTACTAAGTTTACTCAATGGTTCTGATACAATTTTGTTAACAAACGGCGGCACTGAAACATCGGTTCGGCAATCTTCGGTATGTCGAGAAGAATTAGGTCACCTTGTAAGTGCACAAATATAAATTGACACGAATTGAAGCAAAAAGTCGGTATCTTGATTCGAACGCAAGACCTTGATTATTAAATATTAAATTTTATAAAATCCCCGTCAGACCTCAGACACATCTGTCTGTGTAATTCCATTTTGTTTTGTTTGACTCGGTGTCTGCCAATTAACTTTGCAACCTATATTTTTTTGTTGCGAGCTCGAACGCAAATGACAAGTCGACCAGCTGGCCGTGAACAGACCGTTAGAGAACTCAGAACGTTTAGTTTTGATTCCGGGTCCGTGTAGGTTTTAATTTATTATTGGTCGAAATTTACTGTAAAGGTGCATCTACGATGCGTTGTACGGACTGCAATGCATGGTAAAAAATAGACTGTGTGTGTGGCGTACACATATGTTAAATCAACCACGCAATCATACTTTTTTTCATCTACTATCTAATTTTCCAAGAAGACAAACCAAACCAGTATGCCACAAACTCATCCCAAATTACATCAAAATAACTATTAATCCAAAAAAAGGCTCACCAGATATGAGTATATGAACTATGCACTTTTCAATACATTCATACATTTCATTGCGTAGTCATCTTACCGGTCATCAATCATGTCACAAATTTTCGTTGGTTAATTTTTACAAACGAGTAAGACATCCAGCTGGCCGGATCGAGATCAGTCGTGTGTAGCAGGTTTAAGTGTGTTGGTATATACCGACAGTTTAGGAAAGTTGGTGGCAATGTTCGCTCGCCCAGACTTCTGTTGGAGGCTGTGGCGCCAGAATGGACGCAAAAGAACATTCGTAGAACTAGTTGGGAGCTATTATGAATTAATGAGTAAGCAACAACTCTGACACGATGGGTTGAAAATGCCACATACTCTTCTGTGCATGTCTCATGTCATAACATACAATAGCAGGCCAACCACCGATATTACCAACCAACCCATTAGCGAATTCGAAAAAATAACAAAACAAGTAGGAAATCATTTACCGTGGTACACTACTACTCAAAAGGCTTTCGTTCGCATCACAACACTTGTCTGGCCTCGGTTTTTTGGTTTCTTGTGTAACATAAAACCAGAAGGAAAGGATATACGAAGGCAAACGCAAGGCAATCCATTTTCATATTCTGTGGAACAATCCATTACCAGTGAAAAGGTACAAAAGACATGCAGCAGTATCCGGTGACAAGACGAACTCGACGACTTAGCAACTAGCAGTCTAGACCCAACTACTCAACCTGGTTGAAATTGCCAGTATTCGTATACCGTATGTAGACGACGGTTTTGTATATCATATACGACAAACAGCCCAGGGGAGAGAGACCATTTGCTGTGATCCTACATACTTATCTGCTGCCTCGAAGACCATTTTAGTGTCACGAAGAAAGAAGCAAGATGACCACCAACGGTCCCGCATACGAGTTCTACCCCGTTCCGATGTGGTTTACGATCGAGTGTTTTGGATTGCAGGTCATTGAACAGATCTATGCCTAATGCCGCTTCAGCTCTTAAAAACAAATGTGTGGAAACACACTGAATGAACACTTTGGAATATCTATAAACCCACGGTAATGCCACGGTAATGCAAGTGCAATTTAAGCCGAGTAGCTTACAGTGCAACACAATAGTACGACAGTTACTTACTTAAACTTATCAGCATCTTGCCTATGGACCGTAAATGAGGTCTAACGCATGGTGGGTGAAATATAGTGAAGAAGAAACCAAAAGCATATAACCATGAACATAAGCACGTCTTGAGCTAAAACAAACCACACCCAACATTCCTAGAAACAGGCGTTAGCGCTCGAGCGGCGTTTCTCGACGTGTTGAGTGAGTGACAAAAAGCACTTGGCCAACCCACTTACAGAGCGAGGCCATTTAGAAGAAGCAGCTGCTGAAAAGTCAATTTCGGGGATCGTTTCCATTTGCAACACCGTTCCATGGGGGGGAAGTATTCCAGTATTCAACCGACGTCTGGTATTCAAGAGGGTACCCCCGTCCACTTGACCAACAAATTTGTTGTGATATTTTTCTACCAGGGGTCCGTTTTCAACAACGGAGTTGGTTTAAAGCCAGAGCACTATGAACTGAACTAATTATAAACCTCAATCAGTTACCAAACGTCCGTGTTAATTTTTCTGCTAATCTACCCACAAATAACGAAATCAACACCTGGAAAGGTGTCATTTCTCAAAGGAGTATTTATTTTAGGTGTCAGTTAGTGTTAAAGATTCCCTTAACTATAATCCTTTCGTATTTCATTATCTCCACGTGTTATAGCCATCGGAATGATTGAAATGAAATTTATTGGAGTAAAATAAAATATCTGTCGTTTAAAATTAGGAGCTCAAACGTTCATTTAAAATTGTAAAAAAGAAAAAGAAATGTGAGCTGCGTTCACTGCATAGGTGGTAAGCTTGGAACGACTTGTAAAAAGAAAAGCTGATCACGTTTAATGTGAATTGTGTTGGTTATACGATTTTAAATTCACCACTAAATGTTGCTGAAAGTACTGCTAATTAATTTGACCTGACGAACATCCTTTTCAATAGAATATGGTGTGGAATAACACATTAAGAATGAAAAATAAATCATTCCACCTAATTTTGCTCAGCATTAAGCATCCTGCTATGCATGTTATAATATTAACCATTATTTTTATGCAACATGCTGCGTTTCCCGCTGTTTGTGAAACAAAAAAATAGCGGTACACCAACGCGTCCACTACACCAATGAAAGACACGCACAGCAGTCATGATTGGGACTATGTTGTTCACTTTCAGCATGCAATCTTGCGTTGCAATACCGTTAGTGTATGTGGTAGTTACCTTCGGTGCATTCCGGTATTGTAATTGTAAAATAGCACACACCCAGGCATGCTTTGTAGTAGCGTTTTAGGCCATGGAATGCATGCTAGGGGTCAGGCAGTAAATAGCCAACGTAACGGCACAGCGTAGGAACCAACCGGGAACCCGCGCAAGCCAACAGACGCACATTACCGCACTTATGCTTTCGCAACATTAGCTCTGTCCTTGCCTCGAGATGAAGCACACATGCACACACATTCGTCATCCGCGGTCGTTTACTTGTTTGCGTGTCACAACAGACAACAGACACCTGGTGTTGTGGACCTGTGCAATCATATGATCATATGCTGCGTTCGAGAAAGGAGCTTGAAAGAAGAAAATCCAACGCTACCCTTGTTCAGGTGTATTATGCACCATCTAGCCGTTTTCCGCAGACGGAACACGGCCTCGCACACAGTGGAGCATCTTGGTACAACAACAAGCTATTGATTGGATGGCTCCTATGAGCCAACATTAAAAATCCGTATGTCGATACGTCCGTCGTCGAATGTCCCTCGTAACGTCCCAAAATCCAACAACTTGGGCATTACAAACACCCGTCCCCGGAATCCATCTCACACACAACGATGCGGCGACCGTGTGCTCTGGAAAGTTCCCTTCGGCACACCAACTATGCTTACATACACACATGTACCGCGGTGCTGCTACACCACATGTCAAACCAAAGAACGAGAGAAAGAGAAGTACGACACGGAACGTTTGGCGTTTGGCTCTCCGACGTGAGTTCATCCGGATCGATCCGGGAAGATCTTCCCCTTTCTGCGTTCTCGAGCCGACCGGAGAGCGGTGGATGTATGTCTTTTGCCGTTTTATTATGTACAGTTTGCGGTCGATAATGCTGTGCACACTGGCCACCATCAGTATCCTTTAGTATCTGCCCTGTCTTGCATTTATTTGAGAGGTGGCTTTTCTCTAATAACAAGTGTTTCTAATCAGAAACCTTATCGAGCCCAGCTACAAGAGACATGCGGTCCTTCTTCTTACACCGGGAAGATATGTGTTGTTGTGGCATTGATTGTGCCCTGTGTAGACTTTGAGTAGTTTGCTCTCACGGCAAGCTGGACTTGGTTCTCGAAAGACATCCGGATGCTTTGGGGCGACAGTCGGCTTGAACCACGAAACACGGATTTATGTGCACTCCGGCATATGCCATTTATTGGTGGTGATGAAGATTGATAACGACATTGATAACGTCCATACAAAACCAGTTATGCATGGCGCTGCAATGATAAGCCTGCTGTTAATTTAAAATAATGCTTATATTACTCGCCTTTTTTTTTTTGAAGTATGAAACTACGCACAACAAGTGCAAAGTAGTTCGTTGTATTAACTTTTCTTCTCAAAGCCTGTTCTATGGGTTTTGGTTTCATGGAAAATCTATTAATGTTTCAATACAGAATCTCTTCCTTTTAGCCTGCCTCCCGTATTGTAATAAAAAAATCATTACAAACTCCTAGTATGGTATATTCTCATAACAAAAACAAACATTAATAGCATTCTCATGCACCAATTTCCTTGTTCTGCTCTTCCAAATTTGCAAGCATGAATTGTAAGTTCCAAGGTTGAATTGTTATTCCTTCGATCTGGCGGTTCATAAGACATGCGTGCCACCACTGTGAACTCGTGGATTAGTATTTCATATAACTTCTAAAACACTACCCGAATTTGGTTCTGCCTGACGCTACTTATTGAATTACTGCATGTCTAAAGAAGGAATACTCAGGAGTCTTGCCACAATCGCCAGTCTTCGTTGACAAAGGGTTTAAGGATTTACCTTGTACACTTTGGTAGTTTCGACTCCGGAGGAACAAGAACGGAGTAATATAGAAACCATCATCATAACCCTTAACCCTAACCCTTATCGCTACTATCAACCTGTCTGCTCCAGCCAGAGGGACAAGTCACAACCGGACTCTACACATCGACTTCAGGAGGACAGCCTTCGGGATGCAGGACCCCATTTTGAGGATGTGTAGGACCAACAATGAGTTGGGGATGTACGTCTTCGATAGCAGATGACGAGTTGCGTTCCATGTTGCGGAGCCGCTTTTGATCAAGCGACCTCCGTAAAGTATTACGTTGTATTTTGAACTCAGTTATGTATTCTCATGTATTTGGTTATGTTCTGTTGACTAGTGAACTCTGTTAGTTGTTAATTATGTAGGTCTATGAGGCCCGATAATTTAAATAAATAAATAAATAAATAACTTATATGAACAAACTTGGGTACTAGGGGCAAAATCGCTATCCCTCTATCGCTATTTGGGCGAATTAAATTAATTTACGTTACATCATTTTGTATACTTTCATCAACACTGATCGGAACTAGCAGTACGACACAAGGCGTCCAATCAATGTGACTGCCACTCGAAGTTCCTTCTGCCGCGAAAATGCATTCCTGCATTTCTCATGCTCTTACTCATCATTGCTTTTTTTCTGTTGGCCTAAGATGCCTCCGAACGGGGCAGTTTATATTCTTAGCGCCTTAAGCCGTAAATGCAACACGCGTTTGATTAAACCATGCACATACACACACACACACACACACACGGTGCACCCGGACTTGCACTGACGCATTGGGGATAAGATGTGATTGGAATGTCGCCTGTAACCGCTTGCATCACTCTTACCAGAGAGCCGAATGTTGAGTAGTGGTGTGCAGTATGTTAGAGTTCAACAAAACGTACTGTCAAAGCAGTATATCGCGGAAGGCAGGCGAGCAGTAGTAGCATAGGCCTCTTCACAGGCATCCGCGCCGTGGAAAGGAGGAAAACCATTGCGAAGCAGTTTGCAGTGCGGGCTTCAGTTTTGAAATTGAACGAAAACTGCTAAAGTGGGACACCGCGTGCGAGGTAACGATTGAGGGCAGGGTGCAAGCAAACATGTATAAACTATGATTTGAATGATGGCATCCTCTGAAAGGAGTTTTTCAACGGGACGCAAGACAGTGGTTGGTCCAAGTGGCAGGTCCACTCACGGTGTTCATATTTTACGTTGAAATTCCGTGAAACACATCGATCCAGAACATTGAACATAATGTTTGGATGATTGTTCTATGGAACGACATTCGCATGATTCTTATAGCAATACCTTACTTATTTTATGTGAATATGATAAATGATATGTTTGTTGTATGGAACATTTTGCTAAAGTTTTATTCCCATGGAAAAACTTTGCAAGGCATACACAAACACAGGTATGCGTTCAACTTGCTACCCTGTTTTAGCAAAATTTTGTTTTTAAACATATTCATCTGACACACCACCGACAGGTTTCAAACCGGATTTACGTACCCGTGCCACTATATGTTCTAAGCCCTAAGCGGTCGGATGTATATTGTACTTCGTTTCTTTCTATCTTTAACTTCCTACACCACGCACACGGACGACGCATGATGTAGGGGAGCGCGTATGCACCAATACCAGCTTCGTTAGAAAACGAACCGTCAAGAAACGGAAGATTGCCTCCTTCAGTTCGACGAACACAAGATCTTCTCCTATGTTAACTCTGCGTATTGAGGTTTCCTTTCAGGTTTCCTTTTAATGTTTACCGAAGAATTAATCTTACTCAACATCAGGTTCAAAATTAAACAGTGTTTTTTTTTCCATGCAAAGATGAAGTAAACAATAACATTGCACTGTGAATTAGGATTGATACGATATGCGCAGTATGCACATATCAGGCCAGGGTCTTCTAATACTCTTCGCTTGACTTCAATACTAGTAGTAACCTATTTAAGCACCGGCTACTTGCGGATTACAGCTTCAACTGAGTTTTGAGTGTTGTGCTTTCATTTTGTAACATATTAAATAGGAATTGTGTAACTTGATTCATGTATCCATATACGCAACAGGTTCAATTGCCGCAAAGCATTAATTACTCATACGCAGTCAGTAAGTAAGAGCGTTTCGGAGATTGCTTGGAGCAACTAACTGTAAAATTATCTGAACAGTCCTCGTCATGTGGTTGCATACGGCCAGAGATCATCAGTAAAAACCAAAAATAGTGATTATAATATAAAAATAAACCAATGAAAGAGGTAAATTAATTAAACTCTTCTTTATTCACCGACTTTTGGAAACGAACCTTACCGATGAACGTGTTTGAATAAAGTACAGTCTTAACTACAGTTTGGATTTGTGGAAAATGTTCACTATGTAACACTACACATTAGTATGTTACATATTGCAAAGCATTATTTGCTCAAATTGGGCGATGCGATTCAAAACATTGTATGTTTTATCTTTCCGTGTGCCTGGACGGGCTACGAGAATGATGTAATGATGCAAAAGGATAGGATGCTTAAAGCAAACGGTCAGTCAACGAACGGTCTGTATAGTTTGAAGGTTTGAGTTATCCCTACAGTCGTGCCTACAAAATATTGGCTTGCGATCCGCGGTTTTGGTTTTGATATTTTGATTGGGTGTTGTTTCTACAATTACTTCAAAATAGATTACAGTAATATGATGTCGAAAGTTAGGCAGTGTTTTATGCTTAGTGCTATTGTAGTGCTGCCACAGCGTATTTGTTTGAATGTAATAGAAAATTCAACATTAAACATTGATTTAAAGATTGTTTTAGTAATAAACGTTCTCTTGGTAATGAACCATAAGTCCTGAAAGTGTCGTTTGATTTCGTATAGTGCACGCATGTCAGGTTGTATTGTTAAGGAAGGATTACATATAAAAAAAACTTTTACAAATATAGATCGATAGATATAAGCCGCCTTAGAACGTGTCAGTTGTTAGGAGAACTAAATTAAAATCATAACAATTTACTGCACACATTGTCCATAGCAAATTCCAGCCAGCGCGAATCGTGAGACCGATCAATAATTACCGCTAATAAAACTTACCGAGAAACAATAGTAACGAAGATCCTGTCAGTCCCATGTTGCGACCCTGCGCCACCGTGACAATAACGGTGCTCACTGTTTGTACTTCCGCGTTTGTACTAGCCGTGTTTATCGGCTGTTGTTACCGTTTAGCGGCCTAGCCTGGAAGGACAGACGCATTCACTTGTTTTTCTTCCAATCTATGAACTGCAATTCTTTTTCGTTGATCTTTTTGGCTATTGATTGTAATGTATTAATGATGTTTTCCATACATGCCTAAGGGTTGCACAATCACGCAAGAATAATTCCTGTACTATTATGAATACTGACATTTTTTGCAACTCTTCAAATACCAACAACACCGCCTAGGAGTTCCTTTCTATGTGTTGGAAGTAGTGCCCAACCTAGTTGAATTAGTGTATGTGTGTGTATGTATAGATATGTTATGCTTCAACTTCCTCTCAGCCAATATCCTTTCAGGTTTCAGGTAGTTTTTTTATCTCGTGTTCATATAGCATGATTCTGTGCCAACTCGGGCGTATTTTTCTAAGTTTTATATATATATATATATATTTTGTTTTTCTTGATTTAGCATTATTTCTATAGTCTTCCAATTGTGTTTTGTCAATGATTTCTGACCTTTTCTTGTAATTTGTAACGTTTAAAAAGCAAGCAAAAATATTGCAAGGTTTCAAACGGGAATAAGATAAAGTAATGAATGGTTGAATATCCCTGCATGCCTAACAACAACAGAAAGTTTTGGAAATTCATTGCAATAGGTCTCTGCTAACCCATAGAAATATTACGCATTATTCAATAGGTACTAGTGAGACTAGCAAAAGTATACGACAGCATAAGATTGCCCAACTGAATGTTTTGCAGACTACCACTAGTTGTAGACGGATCTTCAATTCATGAACAAATTCATGATCAATCTATTACGGATTTTGTACATGGTTTCGTTATGTTAAAAATCTGTACGGTTTTTTATATTGTTAACGCCGCTCCCTGGACTGCGCACACGCCCACACGCTTTCAGACACGTGCACACGTTTGATCGGCTCTCATATCTTCGTGTTTCACTTTCCATTTCACTCCCAAACACAATCATTTTTACACTTCGATCAAGTAAAACACCATCACTCCGGATACTGGAAATAACGTGCAGTTGTTCTCGTTTCGCGGAATTTACGATTAAAGGACTAACGTTATCTAAGAAACCAACGTTTCTATCAGACAATATTCATTCATGCCGTTGGCGCTGTGATTTTGAAATCGCTCGCCACTTTTTTCCTTCAGGCTGCGTATAAATTAACCACAATTTCGCACCACTATCAGAACAGCAAACTGGTAATTTTCTCAACATCATCGCTAGAACTTTCAAAAACCCTTAATGAGTTTTTCTGTTTTAACTTTTACATATTTCAAACACAAAATTGGATACTTTCCCATGCAAGGGAGGCGTCGCGAAAAAGAATACCTCTTCGTACACAATCAATTCTGTATCCAGCACACAATAATACGTATCCTTCGCGGTGGACCAAATTATCCTCTGAAATTCACTATCGTCACGCACACTTTCAACGGCTCTCGCGAACGGAGCACACATACATTTGCACGCCCACTGCCATCAAACGCAGGAATAGGAGAAGGTGCGCGTTCTCTTATTTTCAACACATGTAAAAAAACACCAGCAGCGCTTTTCTTCTTGTTTCACTCTTTGCACTACACAACGACAAAAGACGTTTCTTCAGGCTCATCCAGCCTGATATCCCGAGAAAGTGCCATCCAACGCTCCCTTTTGCTTGATCTGCATCAGGACGAACGATGATGTTAACATCGTCGCCTGCTTCAATAGCTTTTACCTACACACTGATCTCGGTATGGCGATTGAATGAAATCATGCACATAAATTGTGCAAACGGCAGGGACTGTCCACATACAAAGCGTCTTGCACTCCGATTTTCTTTGCATACGCACGATCCCACTCGCTTCGTTACAAGCGCGACAAGGAGTTACACTCCATGTGCGAACGGCTCGCTGTTCTCTACTCAACTAACCTCATAGAGTTACCCTACCAGCAAAGCCGATCGAATTTGTATGAAACGGCACTCGGTTTTCTATTCAGCGCAGCAGTTTGTATGGCGTTGTCTCTCTCGCACGAGCTTCGGAAGGGTTTCTCTTCCACATTCCCGTTGTGTTTCCCACCCGCTGAAATCGGCACGACAGCTGAGCTCCAGCTCGGCTGCGTTTCGCCCAAGGAGCGAATTTATGGAGTTTGATGAACACAAGATTCATGCGCCTCGCGCTACCATAACCCAAGGCGAATTTATCGAGTTTGATGCCTCTCGCTCGCGTGCACGATCGAGGCGCTATCCTTCTTGAATCCGACCGCAGTTCGACAAGTCAATATCGTGTTCGATCGGGCGCGGCAGTGTGTGCGCTGTATTAATGCGAATACTCTTCATGACGATTTCAGTTTTGTGTTTCCTACTCTGCCTCCTTCGCCCGTTCTCCCTTTGACAACATTTGACCGCACCGGTTGAAATGCTTCCAGCGAGAGCAGAAGCGATACATACTCTTGCTTCCCGGCACGCTGGTTTCCACACGACCCAGCGGACAGGACAGCGGATGCTCAGATTCTTATGCCGTCAAAATCGTGGTACTGCTCTCTGTACCACTTGGCCACCCTATCATTAGGCCCATTAACAGCTGCAGGGGCAGCAGAAAGCAGCAGCAAGACCAACGTATGCAGTATCGGTAGCATGAAAAAATCCCTTATTTGCTTCGGGGTAGCATCATCTCAGATTCGGCTAACCGAGCGTAGCTGCAGTTCATCATGCGTCGAAAAAGATACGGAAGTCGTCCTGTTTTCGTCCAATAGAACCTACAATTTCGACCGACGGAACAACGGACGAAGCGACAGCGTCGAAAAGTCGCGTGCAGGATCGCTTGGGCAGTTGCCCCTTTCCCTCATTCGCTCATACTTCATGCCCGTGGCAACATTGGATACCACCATCGGCATACCACTCCCGATATGCGCCTCTACTGTACGTCGCTTGTCACACACACCACGTTGTTTAGATGTTTGACAGAACTCGGACCTAATTCTGGTTTTGATGACAATCGTCGATATCGATATACTCTCAAGATTATTTTCAACAAATTACCGCTATTTGGGTCGATTTGAACTGAAAGTGTTGCTTTGAAAGTTTAATTGTTTCGAAGCAAGAAAATGCCTCTTAGACGTATCAAGAAAATGGGCGCGTTAACGCGGATGCGTAGTGCAGAAATGCGACTCTACAATAAACTATCGGAGGACCTAGCAAACCAGCCGGTACATGGTAAGTGTAATTATGCCTGATGCATCTACAGAGTTAGTGAAATTTGATTTCATCTGTTGACAAACATCGTTTACGTTGCAGAAGTGACTTCCTCCGCTGCTGTAATCCCGGAAGAGATCGACGCTGTTGGCGGCGTTGTAATCCCGGAGGAGATGGACGGATTTTGGACGGACGGCGACAAAAACAACCTCTGGTTTCCTCTGGAGGATGGCGACAACGATGCCTTGGATGACGAAAGTGACGATGACAATGACGAAACATCTTTTGAAGAATTGTTGCGATTGTGGGGACTTTTGTCGAAAATACCCAAAATTCTATAATCAGACAGAAAACTAAATTCAGGGTTCCGAAAGATGCCAGCACATTTTTGACAAAAAAAAACCGGTCAACGTAGGAAATGAGATTGTGAATCTCGCTGGAGGGCAGCTGTGGTATCGGACTATACAAGCCACACCTCAGCACTATTATTGGTAAGTTCATATAATTGGGAATCAACATGTAGTTCGATACTATATAATTTGAGTTTTCTGCATTAGCAAGGTGGAACCCGTCTTTGGTGTGAACGAGATTCCTCTTCATCAAAGTAGTGGAACTCGGCTCTGGCAGATTTTAGGGCAGCTGCACAACATTGCAGATTCACCTGTGTTGGTTGTGGGTGTATTTAGCGGCACATCTAACCCGAGCAACAGTGAAGACTACTTACGCCCGCTAGTGACTGAGCTCAACATGTTACAAGTGACCGACCGGCTTAACCATCAGTGGAAAAGTGTACGGCATTCAACTGAGGATAATCATAGCAGACTCGGCTGCTCGATTGTTTATAAAAAGTAAGTTACCGGGGCATAGGTAATTGCTTACATGCGAATACATCATAGGCTTTACTAACAGTTAAAAATGTGGTGTTTTAGGGGTGGCCGACCACAGCGCAATCCACAGCTGAAAGCAGAACAGTGCCAGAGCGTTGGAGAATTCGTTCAAAGTTACGACCTAAGAGGACCGACGAGGACTTCGGACGAGGTCTTCAGACGAGGAAAATATGTAGAATTTTGCAAAGCTGCGTCTGCTGTCATAGATCTTAAGTCGTTAGATATAATAGAAGACATTATAGTTGGATATAGGCTACATTGGATAGATTTTGGGATTATACAATTTTTTTTAAACGGGTGGGTTTTGGGTTCATTGAACCCGTTTCCAGGGTGGACTTCATTCCGGAAGGAAGACATTTCTCGAAATCTTGTGGCCATGGAATTTGCTTCAGAAAGTTAAAGTCTCTTACTTATTGGAAAGGTATTGAGTTTCATACTTTTCTTTATTACGCAAGTCTTAAAACATTCACTTGACAACGACGCCTTTAATCACCATCACATTATCATGCTATCATGCACCGCTTACCAACAGCATTGGCAAAACGCAGGTCAAATGCTTCAACTATATGTAGAACAGTTCAGTGTACCATAGAAGTCATGTCATCACTAATGTTCACAATTTGCTCCATATCAGTGAAGAAGTTCGCGATTCGGATCGCATAATTCCACCCATGTCCACCTATCCTTTCGAGAAAGAGTTAAAAATTGTAAAAGGGTTATTAAGGATTGGTTACAAGTCACTAGAGCAGGTTATATGCAGGTTAGGTGAGCTAAGAGATGACGATAGTGCTAGCTGCACTAAGGGCCTAAAGTATCCAACATAAAAAATAAAGGTTCTGCATTGTAAAAAAATAAAGCAAAAAAAAACATACTGTATACAGAACACAATTTTACACAACTACAGTTTGCTTTTTTTACAGCAACTCGCTTGCCTATTAGTAAGCCAAATTCTATGCTTAACATATTCTATCTGCTTGTCGGATGGCGAAACATACCCTACAAACTTAAAATGCTTCAAACTAACCAAAATGGTTTGTTTATCATGACCTTTTATGATTTTATAAATTTTCTAAACGATTTAAAAGTACATGCTTACGAACAGAAAAATTTGTGTAAAAGTATATATTTTATTCATGCATTACAGTGGACATATTACTGCTTATTCCGTTTGTACATACTGCTTATTTTCGTAGCGTGATTTTGACTGGATTTCTTATTTATTTTGAAAGAATTCTTCTCTGATCGTGTTTTGAGTGGGAATAGAATTGATCGTTTGTTGAGTTTCTGAACTACCCACACTGCCAGGAACAGCTTCTCTTTTTTTCTGCTGTAAATGCTTGATCAGCTCTTGTTCGTCCTTGATCCCTTTTTTGTATGCTCCGTACATTTGCTTCAGTTTTTGTATTCTTTTTTTGCCGGTTTCGCATTCTTCAAATACACTTAGGTTGGCCTCTATGAACTTATCCATTTTGCTTATTTGAAACTGATATATTTTTCCTGTTTTTGCCAGCTGCTTCGCCTGATTTTCTAAGTATTCTTTTATTGTCGGCGCCAGTTCTTTGTCCATCGATGTAGTTCGACACGGCTTTCCGCAAATGGGGCACTCGTTGAATGTTGATGCACACATTCCGCAAAAAATGTGACAACATGATGTAATGTGAAATTGCCTATCGGATGTTCTTTGTTCATGGCAAAGTTCGCAAAACACATACATTTTGCTTTCAACTATGTTTCAACGAAATATTCGAAGTTGCAAATCAGGACAATCCATTCCACTCACTACTACGATCAAACGCTAGACAAAACGAAATAATCAAATGAACATTACAAGTGTTGAACACAGCTCAAGGATTGTAAACAGACTACATGTGCTTCAAAGCATAGCGTTGTAATGACAAAACTGGTGATATCACATAGTGCCCTATTATGGGTTGCATTCGATGTTTCAATGAAACAATTTCTTTCTATTGTTGAGTTTTTAAAACCGATTTATTTTATGCAAAATTTGGGCCACCAGTAGCGTATCTAGGCACCTTGCCATGGTTAATGCCATGGGGCGTGAGTTTCGCCCTTTGAATATATAATGCTGTCAACGGCATGTCAAAATTGATTATAGAATTGTATACAAATAGGACGGAAGCGTTTGTAAGATAGTTTTTGGTCAATTTTAAGACTCCATTCCAAATGTCTGATTCGGTCGGGAAACTAGAGAAAGAAGCTCTCGTGCGGAAGGAGCGTTTACGACAGTTGGCAGGGAAACATACCACGCAAAACAGCGAAAAAGCCTTTGCCAACAATGATGTTTCAGAACCTTCCAACATACCTAGGTAAGCAGAAACCAAATGTGTGCATAAAGCTGGCATTTTCTCGATGAATTCAAATCTCATTCCATACAGACCAATCTTTCGCAATTATAAGCCGGAAAGTGAAGAAATCAAAGAAGCTTCGTCCGAAGATGGCCGCTTCGGCGACGTAGAATCGGAGGTGAGCACGCAGCTTGAGATGATGAAAACAACGATCATTGTAGAAGACATCGATATTGCCAACCTGGCCCCCCGTAAACCCGATTGGGATTTGAAGCGCGACGTTTCGAAAAAGCTTGAAAAACTCGAACGAAGGACACAGAAAGCAATAGCAGAACTCATACGGGAAAGACTTAAAGAAGGTCAAGGGCATCATATTCTTCAAGCGGTAAATGTGGCGTCCTCAGCTTCCGCCGTAGCTCGTAGCATAAGCAATCAGAATAATGAATAGGTCAAAAATGTAAATGTACAAAATGTATTTGACATTGACATTTGACAAAATGTGTAATTGCTAAAAGGGTTTATTCTATTCGATTCTGCTGAGAAAGATTTTTGTTTTGATGCCCCAAAACAGGCACAGCATCAATGTTGCTGGAAATCTTCAGTATCATATCGTTGATTTCTGCAAGATAAAAAAATATTAATTTAATATATGAAATAGAAAGTGTTTTTTAAAAATATGTTCGTACTTTTCCGATATTTTTCTTCTATTATGTCTGTCGTTTCCTTGATTCGTTTGACCATTTGGGCACATTCTTCGTTCGTTGTTTGGTTTCGTATATGCTCCTGCTGTATAGCTCCTACAGTATTACTGAGATCAACCAACTTTTTTTCTTTCTCTTCTAGCATTTTCTCTTGGCGCATGGCTATTTCGGTGCGAAGATCAATTTTGCTCTTCAACTTTGTGTTTTCCTTGTTCAAATTATTGATAACAGCAGAAGCGTTCGCCAGTTCGTCGGTTGTTAGTTGAAGAGCATGTTTTTTGGTATGGCAGATATTTTTCTCTGCCTCCAATTCTGCGTCCAACTCCGATCGTTGCCTTTCGGCCGCCTTTATTTTGCTTTGCATCTCGCTCAGCTGTCGCTTCATTTCAGCAATTGCTGTTTCACTTCGGAGTTGTCGATTCTGTTGCGTGGATAACTCGGTTTTTACGCGATTTGTTTCATCTTTTAGAAAAGTATTTTGGTTATGTAGTTTTATATTCTCTTCCCGGATTGTTTCGAACCGTTTTGCCTCATGCACCATTTTTTCCGTGCGCTCAAAAGTTTCCTTCGTAATTTGATCTATTTTCTCCTGCATTCCGCTGATTATTGTTTTATATCGCTTTTCCTCCAAATCTTTGCTTTCCGTCAAATGTTTGATAGTCTGATGCAAACGGTTCATTTCTTCTGTGTTTCTGCTAAATATTAAGTTCTCTTGTTCTACTATTTTTCCATTCAATGATCGAATCTCGCCCTTCAATTTCTCGATAGTGTTGTTCTTAGAACTCATGTCATCTTGATATTGATGGATTTGAGATGAATAGTTAATTGTCTGTTCTTGCAAAACTTGTAACGACTGATTTATATGAAATAGCACCGTTTCGGTGGGGGCTCCTTCCATAGTGAGAAAAAGATGTGTAAGATTTTTAAAAGAACTTTTTTCAAATATTTGCAACCTATAGCCACTACTTTCATTAACCAATGCGAGATGCAGTTCTCCTCTTTTACAGCTATCGAGAATTTTTATGAGATGATCAATAAACCCCTGAAAGGTAACATGCAAAGACTGTTCCACTCTGATTCGTTCGTATCCGGCATTATCAATCGTGCTTAAGAACATTTTTGAATGGTCTGTTTCTTCAGTCAGTCGGATTTGCTGCAAAATTAAATAAAAAGAGAATCAATATTCAGTTCTAATTACTTTTTACACTTTTGTGGATAGGATGGCGAAATGAAAACAGGACGTACGACAAGATTTTGCATGCCCATCTTTTCAACAATAACGTGAAAGTTTTGCAGCGATCTAATTCCGAAGTTCTCCACATGTACGGAAAACGGCACCATGGGAAACAATACTGTTACACTTCGCCGAAGGTGATTATTAATGAAATTAATATGCATTTGCTCTAAATTCTGCATTTTCTCACAAAGTTTTAGTAAACAAAACCCAAAGTGCGCGTTTCTTTTATGTTTACGTTTCACATCTGGACGGTTGGACAGTTTTAAACGATGTGTCATCCAAAGGATATACCTAGAGCTTACTTCAACCAACATGTTCCGATCTGTCTTGTGTCACTGCGATTGTGTAAATAGAAACAAAATTGGGACATACCGATTTATTTAGATTAGCCTCTGTCTCTAAAAATATAAATACTTCTCGAGCAGCTCCGTATCGCGGTTTTTTCTGTAGTTTTTTAAATACATCCACAACTGCTACGTGATGCTTCTAAGGTGAGTGAAATTACTGTATGGTAGACTATTATTGTTTGGAGTTGTTATTATGCGTTGCATTGCAGGCAATTTGTGTCAAGTAGCAATGCCATTGAGGAAATCTACATCGTCAAGATGGATGATCCAAACCTCACAGAAAAGGCCGTGGACGGAGCTACAGCCAGACACATCTATAATAATATAAATTCAAACAATAGTGGATTGCTGACAATTTCCAGTATTGGAAAAACCAAACCGCCTTTGATCGAAAACAGCAAGCCATCGGCACTTTCCGATGGCGACACGGAGCACACCTACGAAGGAAGACAGGAGATGTGTTCATCAGCTGAATTGGGGATGCTACGCTATCACACAGGCTCACAGAGTCACCAAGGAACAAGTAGTATCAAGCCACTCGAAGATGTTGAACAGGAAGAGGACAATTTGGACAATTCTTGTAACGAGGGTATCATCCTGAAGGCAATCGATGAAAGCAAATCCCATTCAATAATCTGTTTTATTTGCGTTGCAACGTTTAATTCAACTGCTTCTTTGAAAAATCATCTAAGATCAACACACCTCCACATGCTACCCTTTAAATGCACTACCTGTGCCTCAGAAGAATTGAGAACCTTATTTGCATTGAACAAACATTTTACTCAGCATGATCGAAACAGACTCCACAAATGCAGTTATTGCGAGGCCCGATTTGATACTCAAATCCACCGAACAGCCCATCAGCGACGGCATCATCGAGAAGCGTTAGAAAAGGATAGACCCTCTAGCTCGAGTATTCCGCGGTACGTGTGCCGGTACTGTGGTAAAAGATTTACATCCAAATTCAACTTTGAGCGTCACGAACGAAATCATGTGGCAAAAAATGCATCTACTGGATCCGATGCGGTTCCAACTGCACGTTATCAATGTTTTGTGTGTGGTAAGCAGCCAGAATCGAAGAGTAATTTGCATGAGCACCTGTGCCTGCATGTAGACCAACTGCCCTATCGATGTGCAAAATGTACATCGTCTGAAGTCATAATTACATCGGTTCGACAACTTAATCAACATCTGGCTCTGCATATAGAGGGCAAGCCAATCAAGTGCCTTTATTGTGAAGCAAGCTTCATGACAGTTCAAGAATGCCGTACGCACGAATGGTTAAACCATGCCGGAAAAGTAAAAGAACCGAGCATGTGCAACCTAGACAAACAAATTAATACACACGACGCAGCCTGCAATGTGAAATCTGTGAAATTCGACGACGTCAACGAGGTGAAACGGCATTATTGTACGTTTTGTGGCAATTCGTATTCTTTATTGAGCACTTTGCGCCGTCATGAAAACGTCCATACCGGAAACAGACAGTACATCTGTAACGTGTGCGGAAAACTATTCAATAAATCTTCATGCTTGCTACAACATGAGCGAACGCATTCTATCAATGCCTCGTACAAATGTGAATTCTGTGGTAAGGGTTTCAAGGATACGATCCGTCTGATTGAACATAGACGAATACATACTGGTGAGAAACCGTTTGAATGCGATCACTGTTCTAAACGGTTCCGCATTAAGCCTCTTTTAAAGGAGCATCTATTACAATGCATTGTTTCGGACGCACCATTGCGCGGTTACGAATGCAAGTACTGTGAACAAATGTTCCCAATCCGCCGGCAGCTAGTCGATCATATAGTGGAAGATCACTCAACACAACTGGCGCATAGCGATCAGTGTAGGAATTGCGATCTACGGTTTAAGAGCCTATCTGCTCTTGTAGAGCATGAGTTAGAGCACCGAGGTGCCAATATTATCGAATGCAAGCAGTGTGGAAGAATTTTTAAGCAGCAGTCAAATCTACGACGTCATTTAAGACTCCATACACCAAATTCTACACCATACACGTGTGACTTGTGCGGAAAATCATTTTCGCAGGCTGCTGCTATGAAAGTCCATCGACGTATACATACCGGCGAAAAACCATACACGTGTGACCTGTGCTCGAAATGCTTTTACCACAGTTCGACAATGAATCGACACAAGCGTTCACATTATAAAGCAAGCAGTAAGCTTTTTTTATTCAAACCGCAGGGGAGCCGAGAATAAACGCATGTTTTCACATGAATGAAATATACACCTAGTGATTTGTGAAGCCTTTTAATGATGATCAGAATAAATGTAACGTAGTGCGGGTTTTGCTGGGATTTGTCTAGAACCAGACCCCTCATTTCGTGGAATTGACAATGCCAACGAGAGAAAACTGTACCGAACACAGGCAGACAGGTAATTGTGCTCACATGCTTACCCAGTTTTTAGGACGAGGAGCACACCGCCACTTCCTCGTCAGACCACTCTGACCTTGTGGCCGAGTGTTCCTAAGCGGAAAATACTACTCTGAGAACGTGGAAGGACAGGGATTTTTCTGCTTGTTTTCTGCTGATGCTGAACAAGAACTATCTAGGAGTTAATGTTCACCCGTATCTATAAAAAACCGTGCACGCCACGATTTGCGAGTAACGAGCGCTGGTCCTAGTGCGCGATACCGATGTACTATCTCCGTATTCCGTCCAGGGCCATGCCATGCAATAACGACCGTATTTACTCCGGAACCGGCTTAATCAGTTGAACGTCGACTTTAACGACTATTTTTGGAGAGTTCGGTTCACTTTCAACATTCTGCGAACTGTCAAAACTGTTGGCAGAGCAACTTTTCGCCAGAAGAAGAAAGAAGCAGAATCTTCCGTTTCGTTTTGTTTTCACAAACGTCAAAATTAAATATTGTCCATCCGAAAAAAAAGTCGAAAGAAAATGTTGCTTCGGTATGTAGTGTTATTTTGTGTATATTTTGAGTTAACTATTAAAACATTTTTTAACAACTTGTTGCAGCCATGTTATACCATCAAATAACGATGTGGAAGAAATTTACATCGTAAAACTTGAGCACGATTCGCAGGAGTTAAACTACAATTCTCTAGACCATGCATCGAGTGCTCAATTACTGCCAACAGATTTGTTTGTGAATGAAGACGTCGAAATAAAGGACGAACCGGTCAGTGTGAACATTCCAGATCCTAAAGATATCGGAAATGCATCAAATTTACAGCATGATAATAGCGAGAGTGATACAAGTGAGGATGGCAGCGATATTGATTCTAAAATCGAAGAGGAAGAAAGCGAGGAAGGAGAGGAAGAAGATACTGAAAACAACGATGCAGAGAAAGGAACACATAGCCCCCTCCTTATAGTGGGTACTGAATTTCCACTCCTTGTGAATCTGGTGGAAGATATCAATCATACATTGAAAGACATAAAACATGAATCGCTGGATGATTGTGTTCAACCGGTCCAGGAAAATGTAGCGGAAGAAGGGATGGCCAAAAGAGAGCTTCTGTCCGATAGCAGTAATCAGAACACCGACTGTAGTGCTGCTATGAGTGATAGCAGTGAAGATTGCAAGTTGTCCGATTTAAAAAAAATATTCCAAGAAGAGCAAGCGCCTCTGCAACGACGCGGCCTTGGAAGACAACTGAAAAATTTCAAAGAAGAAATTCATAGAGGGCAATCCTCCTCCAGTGGTAGACGACGTACGAAAGCCATTTTAAATGTAAATGGAGGCACCACCGGAACGGACGAGATGGATAAAGAAGATATAACTCAGTGTCATATGTGTCGGAAAGATTTCCTCCTGCAGAAGAAATTGCTTCGCCATCTACGCGTAACACATGCGAAAGATTTACCGTTCAACTGTTCTATATGTGTTTCGGAAACAATAACGAATTTAAATCGTTTGAATTTACACCACCTTCAGCACAATCCGACATTGAAACGACGCTGCCTTTACTGCCCGGCACGATTTTCCTGTGGCCAGGGCGTCAGTCGGCATATGCGCAAGCTGCACTCTCTGCAGTACGATATCGATGCGGAGAAAAATCGTCGTTTTGTTTGTCGTTACTGCGCTCAGAAGTTCACAAAAAAATATGATTTGGAGAAGCACGAAAAGAAGCATCTCGTAGAAATGTCAAACGATGATGAATGCTTGAAACGCGAGCTAAAGTGTTACATTTGCAACGATTTCATGGCGAAATCACGCGAGGAGCTGAATAAACATGTCTGCTTACACTCGGATTGGTTGCCTTACCGGTGCGGAAAGTGTGACAATAAGCTGATCAATTCTACACGTGTCTTGCGCGAGCATCTGCGCCAGCATGCAGAAGGACTCGCAATCAAGTGTGTGTACTGTGAACAGCGTTTCGTATCTCTAGCTGATTGTCAGCATCACGAAGAGCGGGCACACGTGCAGGACAAACAAGCAGATGAGTTGCAGGAGGCGAAGATCCAAGCTGAAATTCATAACACTAAGGTAGTGGTGATCGATGGCCAAAAGCGCTTTGAGTGCGACTATTGTGACCGTTCGTATACACTGCTAAGCACACTGCGCCGCCACCAGAATTTACACACGCTCGAAAAGACGTTCGAATGTAAATATTGTGGCAAGGTTTTTAACAAATCTTCCTCGCTGGCCATGCACGAAAAGCGGAATCACGACCCAGATAGTCCCTTTGCTTGCGATATGTGCGGCAGACGGTTCAAGGAAACGAGTCGATTGATTGACCACCGGCGAACGCACTCTGGAGAGAAACCGTTCATCTGCGAAGTGTGTGGCAAGTGTTTCCGTATTCGGCAGGTGTTGAAGGAACACAAGCTCAGCTGCTTCGGACCGGAAGCTACCCAGTCATGCTTTTGTGGTCTTTGCTCTAAGACTTTCGATAACCTTTCCATGGCCTTGCAGCACGTTCAAAGTTGCCACGAGACGGACATTCCCGATACAAAGTGTCGCTACTGTGATTTGATTTTTCGTGATGCGGAATCATTGGTGGAGCATGAGTTTCGCCACACCCTGGCTGGTATAATCACATGTAAGGTGTGCAATCGCATTTTCAAGCATCACAAAAATTTAATGCGCCACATTAAGATGCACGCCGACCAGCCGGTGCCGTACATGTGCGATCTGTGCGGCAAAACGTTCACGCAGAAGGGGTCACTCACAATACACCGACGCATACACACCGGCGAACGACCGTTCTCTTGCGAACTGTGCCACAAAGGATTTGTGGACAAGAAGGAAATGCGCCGTCACTACACGTCCCACTTTAATCCTCAGAGTAAGCTGTATATACCCAATGCACACTCCATTGCGGCACTCCCGGAGGCTGGTCCGACAGGGAAGAAGTACAAAACGTACAACTGCAAGGTTTGCGCTCGTCAGTTTACATCCAGTTCCAATCTTGCCAAACATGTGACCACCCACACTGGTAAGAGAATATATCGGATGTTGTTTCGAAAATAAATTTCTTGACAAATGCTCACATTCTTAAAACTCATTACGTTAAAAGATTAGAGGCAAGTGTAGCTTTATAGCTAGTATAAGATGCAAATTGATCATATAATCGTATATCAATCTCTTTATGGAAACTTTTTTCACACTGCATGCTACTAACGGTTTTGCCAAAGTTTGTTTTTTTCTCTAATACAAATACATTTTTATATATAGTAAATTTATATTTTTTTAACGCATGAGTTAAAAGTATCTTTGGAAGATTTTTAGCAAAATCCATAGTATAAAATGCAGAGAAATTATATACTTTTTTATGTTCCAATTGTAGGCGAAAAAAAATACATGTGCGAATTTTGTGACAAACGCTTCAGCCAAGGAGGACAACTGACGGTACACCGGCGCATACATACTGGCGAGCGACCATTTGCATGCGACAGCTGTGGCGATAGGTTTTTGGACGGAAGCAGCTTTAAGCGTCACAAAACACACAAACTGTGTCGATCACTTTTAACATTCGTCAGTACACCAGCAGGTGTACAACCACACGAGTTAGATCCCATGCTGGTTCCAAGGGAATTGTTAACAGCACCAACAGCATATTCGAGTCATGTTGCGGGGGATCCTCCAGGTAGTAGCATATCGCAAAAGTCTCTTCCAGCAGTACCGGAGACACTGGCATCTTCAGCTTGTATACTTTAATGTCTCTTGTAATATGTAAAAGAACTGAATGCTAACAATTGAATAAGTGGGGCTCTATAAGACTCTAGTAGGGCGTGGGAATAAAAAAGCCTAAACTTGACAGCAATAAGTTGTAACACGTTGGTCGAATTCGAACTCAGTGTGTGGAAGAGTGTGAAAACAATTACAAAGCTGGAATTTGTTTGTCGACATAAGGAATTTTAGTATATTGGAACCATATGCGGCACAGTTCTAAATCCTTCGTTTTTTTTGCGTCAGAATGGACTGTGTTTGAAATTTAGTTTTCAAACATGTTCAAATTTGAAATTTGCGTTGCGTCTGTGAAATTGTGTTTCAAAACCGAACTAATATAGTGGCATTATTAAACTATACGTCACCGTCACGCACCTCTAGACATACATTTATCATGCAATGCTGTCCATGAGGGTTCCATAAGTTTATCACCGTCCCTAAATTCTGCTGAGAACGGTTTCAGGGACAGCAAAAATAACGGATATTTGCGAAGTCTTCCGCGTACTTCAATTTCTTTCGTAATTATTGTAAAAGAATGAATAAAGCGAAAAAAAAACATCAAAAGTTGCCAAGTATTATCACAGAAAACAAAATGTGAAGAAATATTACTTAAAAGGATGAAGTTTGCTTAGAGCATGCCTCACTTTTGAAATGTTTGGTATGGGTAAGCTATAAAAAACACAATTAGTAAGTAACACAAATAATTTTTACTTTTTACTTCTCTGGTGGGAAAGTGGTTTATTAACATTTTTTTACATAGATTTAAATTTTTATCACAAATAGCGGATTTAGCCAGAGTCAGCCTCCATTGAAGATAGTGAATAGTTAAAGAAATGAAACTTTCATGGCCGATAGTTTTCCACAAAATTTGCCAGAGGAAGGAAAAAAGAGCAGAAAATAAGGAATATAAAATAAAATGTAATGATAATGCAAATTCATCTCAACACAAACAGGGAATGTAGTTCTCCCGAAACTGACAATAGTTTGGTCAGCATACTGGTAGCGAATGTTTTCTTCCTTCGCATTTATCGTCTCGTTGTTTCGTTTTCTTCTTTGCCTTTCCTTGCTGTACTCACTTTGGTTGCTTCAATGTCTTTGATTACAATACAATTACAAAACGTGGGCAAAAACTGGCCTTATGCCACGAATAGCAGCCAAATTATTAGGGAACACCAATAAGCATCATCCGCTCTTTAGTGTCTTAGGCTGAGCTGTGAAGTATGAAGTAAAGTGTTGCTAGAGAGTCATCCAACAGGTTGATTAGAACCTCTACAAAAGCAAAAGAAGGTTAAACGCATCAAAGAAAATAATTTAAAATAATGATTTATCTCTTTGATCGAACGAATGCTTTATTCAACGATAACGTAGAAGCAAGTTCGATAGATGGTGCCAACAATGAAAAATGGAAAATAAAAACGATAAATTACACATTACATGTGCGCGACAACAGTTGTGTTTGTGACGGAGTAAAAAGTAGAAGGAATGAATCGGACGGATGAAATAAAATGAAAGATAAAAAATACGATACTGATGAGCAGCGAAGGGAAAAATGCCTGAATAAAATTTATGAAGCTATGAACATTTTGTTCCTTTTTTGTCATGCTTCTTTCTTCGCTGCGATAGGATCCGCCTTCTTAACCGCTCTTCTGCCGATAGGATGGGTAGATTGAAATGTTTAAGTTTTTCTGATATTTTTCCTTCACGTTTGAAGCCGGCCTTATTCTCCCCTATTTCGTTCGCTGTTGTTGATGGTGTCTTGGCATGATTTATAATTATCGTTCAGAAAATGGTGGATTGTTTCAGAAGAGCCGTACACCCTAACATGCGATTGCATGCTTGATGCACAAACATCACACAAAATATTCCACATTCAGATGCAATGAATAATGTGTAGTAGAATAAATCCTCCTTCGCAATCTAACAATATAATTTAATAGCTATTCAGTTGGATGGAAGAATGGGACGACTTCAGACACATAAAAAAACCCTTTTTACAAAATTTAATTAAACTAGTTCGATTCACGCACTTATAAATAAGATAAACTATATGTGATTCACTATTTGTGCCAAAATCGTACCATATTCTTTCAATCGTAGTTGTTTATTTGTGTATAAAATTCAATGAAGACCATGAACTTTTTTGATCGGGAGAATGCAATGAGACGGAATAAGTTGAATAAGAAAGAAAATGTGTAGGGAATCACTTAAATCATTTAAATTCGAGAATTCGAGACATCGGAATTCTTAAATGTTCACGTGTTTGATTTTTGCTTCGCTTTAGGACCAAAAGCCTCTTTAAGACCAGTGGCTTATTCTTCATCTTCATCTTGTTATGTAATCCGTATAGTGACTAGTTGAATCCATAGATTTTTGAATCCTTCAACCAAAAAGTAAAACGCCAGTCGTGTATGCAATTCGTGCGAGCTGCTTGTCTCGTGGAGAAACGGACAAACAAACTTCAGCAAAGTGACATAAAGGTGGTAAAATAGAGATAGCGATAGAATAAGGAGAGTGCCATAGAGAGAAAATGAGGAGGGTTTAAAATGCCGAGACAGAGAAGCAAAAGAGAAACAGCAGACAGAAAGAGAAAGACAGCGAGAAAGAAAGGGAGAGGGTGGTGGGTGCAAAGAAAAAAGAGAGACACGTAGGTAGAGAGAGATAGAGAAAGACTGTGTTTCGAGGATAGACGACGAGTAAAATAAAAGGGAAAAGGTGGGTGATTCAGTCAGTTCACGCATTTTATTTGCACTAAATACAAATTGTTATTAGGTGATAAAAAAATTCAGTATTCAATAAAGCAAAAGTACCTTTATAAAAGTAGTTATAGTGTCGCAAAGATGTCGCACATTCCTGGGGAATGACAATTTCAAGATGCCCGTCGTTTGTGTTTTGCAATTTGTTTGACAATGTGCATTTCTGCATTGCAAATTTGTTACTATCAGCATACTTTGTAATTTTGATAATGAACCAATTGTTGAGTTGTGTCTGAGGGCGGTCATACAGCAGTTGGTCTAAGTCCCACCACACGACACGCTACCAAACTTCTCTACCCCGGCTTTTGCTTTGATTGCTGGTGGAGAGGCTACCAGACTCCAAGGCGGTGCTGGTGTCCCCGACAGTCAACCGGGCGAAGGTCGGCTTATCGTCGCAGCAAAGCTCGTCACTATACCTGTTCGTCAACGGCAAGATCTCGCAGGGGGAGCTGCTAAACAGAATTGGCCGTGTTAGCACCCCAAACTGTATATGGTGCCCTGTCGTTGACATTTTGGAGCAGAGGTTCGATGGCGGGTTTATCTCACCTGGGACATCCTGCGAAAATGCTTGGTGGAGGTGGCTCCAGGGTGTTAAGCGGCTTTCCACAACCTTTGCTATCCTGGGCTGTGTACAATTTACCCACGGGATAAGCGAATCCTCCTAAGCTCAAAGCATCTATACATTAATAATAATAATAAGCGAATCAGGGTTCTGAAATTGTTCGCCACTACGTCATCCACATCGTAGGCAACGACGATGCTGCGATCGACGTAGACGTCCTTAAGGTTTCCTTTTGTTTGTAAATAATCGATAAGTTACTATTGTACACACTAATAAATTGTTTTTGCAAAAAAATAGCTATTGTAGTAATGCTCATAATTCTGATTAATTTCCGTTACCCAACCTTAATAGATGTCTTTCCCTGCGGACTCTTTGAATATTCTTCAAACGATTTGAAAATAACATTCCATACTTATAATGGAAATCTGTATGACCATATGCAGAGACGATAGGAAAGATAATTTTCTGCAATAAAAAATATAGTGAAGAGAATGAATTGATTGGTAGAATGTTTGCAGTTAACTGCGAACGTTAGTTTTCACCTCCATTACAGCAATTTACATTTCATCGAATCAATCCATAGACTATAATGAAGAGAATCCAGTACAAAGTCATTCTGGCAAGTAATCCTGCATAATAAACTTCAATCGATTCATTGATTGATTATCCCACTTCTTAGATATCCGTGAAATTAATTTTAAAAATGGATGAACATAAATTAGAGACTTTCCCTTAGCTGGTTTTTCTAGTTTACTGTAGAAAGCAGAAGTAAATTTACTAATTCGACATGGCTTTTCTACATTTTCTGAAATAAAAATTGTAGTGAAGAGAATGAATAGATTGGTAGAAATTTTGCAATTAACTGCAAACGTTTATGGTTAATTCGCACTTACATTACAACAGTTTGCATTTCACCGAATCAAAGTAATACAAGTACAAAGTAATACTGGCAAGTAATCCTGCATAATAAACATCCATCGATGCATTGATTGATTTTCCTACTTCTTAGATATGCGTGAAATTAATTTTAACGTTGGGTGAACATAAATGAGAAACTTTTCTTCAGGTAGTTTTTCTAATTTATCGTAGAAAGCAGAGGTATTTTTGTTGTTCTGCATGGCTTTCCTACATTTATGGTGCATGTATTGTGCCTAATCATTTCGACAACACTATCATTCAGTTTTATTGAGTCATGCAAATGTGGTAACAGTGGAGAATGGTTTTCCAGTCACACCTACTAGGGAAACAGGTTTCTTTTTTTTATAGTTTAACTACAAGCAATAAAGTATAGCAATTTTAATTTCACTTATGGTTGCAGAATACTTTTACTACGCTTTAGCCATAAAGTGCATGTTATTAGTCGTAACTCTTAAAAATTCCGCCAGATTTTTAAAATATTTAGCTGCAACTATACTACTAGCCGTCGGATGTGTTAACGTTAATCTTAAGTGCACAATTTCTTCGATTTATTCAACCATCATGAGGCGCATTCGATGGTGACGATCAAAATGAAAGGCCTGCCATGAAGTAAGTATGCCGGGCTTAAAACAGCTTAGGAAAAGGAACGGAAAAAGCTTAACGAATCGGAACAAAATATCTTACAAATACTTACATTCCCTCTCATCCACGTTCTAGCAATTAAACAATGTGGCATAAATATTTCTTCTGCGACAGGTACAATCAAGGGAAAAATGCCACGAAAGTAGCGGACAGTGCGGGCTATCAGGAGTGGGTTGGTCGCAACCGGTTTCACAACGGTTGGTTGTGGGCGCACGAGAAACCCCGAATGGAAGGGGTGCCTTCAGCGCACTCCAAGAAGGGACAAATACGGCAAACGAATGTTTCTGAGGACCCTTACGAGAGAAGAAGCCCGTGTCCATTTCCCGACGGCCTGAGAGATTGTACGTGGGCAGCGTTTTCAGCCGATTCTATATCACTTGATATCGCCATTGGGGCGAGCGTGTTCGCAGTACTATAGTCGTCCTGCGTTGAGCCACTCTCATAAATTATGTCAGAAGAAAAATCTTCCACCAGTGAAAAGCGCTTCCTCCATGCTCCTGGCGGTCCCTTACATTTTTTCTTGGCTGATATTGATTCACGTGGCCCTTCGGATGTGCACGGCTTAGGGAACTTTCTTGCGGCGTATCGTTAGCGAAGCGACTTGCTTGATAGATTTACGACGGCAGAACATCGGGTATCAAGTATTATTTTAAAATTATTCTTCTCTTGGGAAATCTGGTGTTTTTTTGCGATCTCATACGTCTTTTTGGTACCATCAGTACAAGCTGCGAAAATAATTTATTTAAATAACAATTAATACATCATTTGAAACACAAACGCCATTCTACAAAGCGCACAAACCAAGGCGAACGAAACGTAATCGTGCATCCAGAATTTGTGTTGTTGGTGCATAGCAAGAAAAATTAAATACACATAATCCGCAAAAATAAGATTTGCTGTGGCACATGCCAATGAACTGAATTTGTCAGCTGTGCAAGCATTTTGATCGTTGAACCTTTCTAGGCCAGCGCCCTGCCCTGGCTTCAATTCCATGTACGGATTGGGAGAATAAAAATTTATGAATTTATAACCGTTGTCTCACCACCGTCGCCCGTGAAACTCTTTGGTTCGAAGCGTCTTCTTTTTCGATTCCACCGGGCGCATTGGATGGGTCACGAACGAACGCGGGCCCCACCATAAAGGTCTGCACTGGCAGGTCTTCTGCGCTGTTTGTCTGCACTGGCTCTGTCAGACTCGGGAGAGATTTATTTATGGACCCAGCTTGAACAACACGTTCTCGTTAGTAGTGTTTTCTGGAATGCTGTTCCCTGCGCTTTTATTTTGTCAGCTTCTGACCACCGACAACCGCTCTCTCTGCTGAAGTGTTCTGCATCGGAAGCAAGGCGTTTTTGCGCACCATAACCGCATGCCCTAGGAGTCACACCCCAATTACGGTGATCTCGCAAGCTTTTGCATGCCTTCCTCAGCGTTTGTGATCGGTTTTAACCGGATCCGAAAGACCTCGAGTCTAGGAGCCGCTCTCATCGCTGGGTCGGTGTTCAGAACTTTTTATGATGGAAGGTAGTTTTTTATGATATTGATATGAGACTCTTCGGTAATCCACGTTAACTCCGCCGGTGGCCGCTGGCGGGCAGGAGATATAACTTGCGGGTCTTCGAATTTAATAGCTTTTTCTTTAATATCATAAAAGCTAGCCTAGAGTAAATGGATGACTACTGTAGCTGGGTGTCTGATCAGATGTGGTCGCCGTAGCCGACGTATTTCCGTCGTTTAGAACACGAGGGCCATTGGCCGGTAAGTATTTATTGCAGGGGCTTCGATGAACAGCCGCAATCGAAACGCTGGTGGTACATGAGCATGCGTGGTTTAATGTATTTAGGATAGTTTCTTCATCGAAAGTACTGCCCGACCACTCAATCGAAATAGAAAGTTGATGGTACTTGAGATGGTTTAAAGTTATCGTAAAATTCCAGTTCCCAAAGGCGCCGTAGGCAAATGCTTACGCTTTTAAGGGTACGATCATTACAAAATGCACTGATTTTTCCATCCAGTAATGAAATTGAACCAATTAGTACTCGGAAGCAAAACGCTGGGAAGATGACACGTATAGGAGTTTCGGGATCACTCTAACAAGACGTTTTGGTGCGATTGGCGCATTACCGATGATATCCGTCGCTAAGAGAGCCTGCTGAAACTGTTGATGATATTAGTACTAGTACCCGAAATAGAATTCTTTTATCTGGTCCGAGTCCTTCGCTTGAAGATTTGTCAAATTTGATGTCTGTAAAACAGGCGGATACTTAAGTGTTTTATTTTTACGATACTTTGAGGAGAGGTTCGAATGTGAACATCATGATACGCGTTTGAGATCATATTGATGAGACATTGGTTGAGTGGGCTCCGATAACACCCAGTTGGGTTCTCTGTGTGCATCTCTCCATCACACTTTGCTCTAAATGTACTCATTTAATCAATTTATTTCGATTAATTAAGTTATTACAGAATCTACTAACACGGTATTCTTCAATAGCTGGTCCCACTCAACAGTCATCAAACCGAACAGCTCCAGTAGTTTCTATCCACTTTTTGGCCAATAGTTAGAAACCCTGCTGATGCTGGTAGGGGTAAGATTCCGGAGTGAAGCACAATCATCATTAATTTTTTATGGAATTCATGAATGAAAGTATAAGTTGCAATTTATTTCTACGCTCGATGGATATTGACAGTGTGGATCGAATCTTCTCTCATACCATAACGGACAGAATGTTGTAGGGATAAAAAAGTGTCCCCCCAAGAAAAAGTAATGAAATCATCGCTAATTGAACAACTATGGAGAAATATAATTTAGAGACACGTTTGTGAGATGTATCGTATATCTTCCAGAACGCAAGTCTCCAGAGGCTACGTGTACGCTGTTGTGTGTTCCCTTCTCGATATAAGACACGGTATGAACAAAATGGCTCCCATAAGAAAGCATTAACTTAGTTCGCTTTCGATGGAATCGCTTAAAAAGCATTTTGTTGTTCTGTTTTCCATTCCCGTGCGGCGAGGAACGATTCCCGCATCGTGAGGGAAAAAATAAGCCGAAAATGAATTCCCTGATTCCCATACTGGAACCTGATAGCTTTCTGAGGACGTCGAGGGAGACGCAATCGGTTTGAATTTAGTGTTCTTGGGCAGTCTTACGCGAGGAGGCGTTGGTTGCGCCACGGTAGGATTTGCATTCGATTGGTTGATGTGGCAGTGGCAAAGGAAGGGTAAAGGTAGGCCGTCTACGGTTTAGGGAGCCGGCATTTGAGATTATTGGAGGTCTCGATAAAAGCCACCGTCGAGTAGTCGATAATACGGATTTCTTTGCTTCTTTGTATTGATGTCTTTTTTGGTGGCTATTCTTCTCTTTCTCACACACGAAGCTACGAGAGTTTTTTCTTATGTTGCCTGTGGTCATTTTTTCAACTGTTTTAAGGATGGCTGAACCACAATCCATGGAGGGAAAAAAAACCGAATTAAAGAAGAAAAGAAACAGCGTCGGAGCAGCTTTTATGACCGTGGTGATTAAAACCCTTCTAAAATGGTTTGTGGTATGTTTTTTTTTGGTCGTCATTCTGCTTTATCATTATCGTTCCAACCGAGGTACCAGGATCGCGTCCTTGTACAAGAGCTCACGGCGGAGGTTAGGGTGAGAACATGATGCACTTGTCCAATGGAGATCGGAGTTGCCTGGAGAAGAAGTTTCCACTCGGTAGAACAATCTGGTCTCAGTTAACAGAGCAGAAATACGTCGAATTTATACGATACTAGGAAAAACCCGCCGTGCTCCTTGACAATGCGGAGGGATTTTGTTTTAAGGGTAACAAGGTGCCTTGAATAAGTACGAGTATAACGAATCAAAATCAATGGCCGAGGAACATCTCGGAAACGAGGAAAATTTTCTTTCTCTACGAAAATAGACAATAGATTAATGAATGATGATGATGACGATTCGACAGATCGTCTTCATATGATAATGCTATTTTTTCTCCCAGTTCAACCGTGGAGTAGAGAATATGAAATATTTTTGAAGAATTATAAATAAGCTAGCAACAGGAAATTGGGCCAATGAAACATAATTTTGTGTAAATTCTTCAGCGTCGGTTTATTAACGCAAATCAAAATTTACACTAGTGTATTAGTGTCAAAGAATCAACTAGAATACAATCGTGCTTGTACCGAACAATATTTTAGATTTGCGGCAATGTAACAATGACAACGCTTCTCCAAACAACCGTCGGCTGATTTGGAAGCCGTTTGCCCGATTTGTATGCCGATGTGAAATAATTTCAGAATGGACAAGCAAATGCGAGCGACTATACTCGTATTTCACTTCAATTCCAAAAAAACGGCCAAAGATAGTTTGTTCATTGTTTTTTTTTGTATATTTGGGGTTATAAACACACAAACTAACTACAACTCTACTTTGTATATTAGTTTTCAATTTCTATATAAGCATGTTAAAAAGTAAAGTAAATTCTGTGTTGTTGGTACGAAATACAATAGAACTCCAATTATTCGAACTGCCACTATCCGAATTCCATCCGAGTTTTTTTCCACATACTCTGCGGATGTGCGACTTGGCTGCACGAAATTGAATCCAGGCGCTTTAACCAACTTACTTTGACTTTAATTCAAAATGCATACGGTAATGAAAATAGCCTCATTGCCATTAAAAATATGTAATACATGTAATATATAATTCTTTTTTTTCGGAAATTCTGGAATTTGGGACTATGTTTATCCGAATGGGATCCGGTCCCAATCGATTCTGATTATTGGAGTAATGGATATAAATATTAGAATCAGGATAATCGAATAATCAATGATTTGTCATCACCGAAGTCAATCGGTTATAGTTAGTACATGTTCCCTTGGTGGTAGTTCCAATGTAAATAATTATCATAGAATTGACATGTAAAGTCCCAGATTCTGTAAAAAAGTTTTATTTACATTTATGTTTCTAGAAGTTTTTTAACAGTTAATGTTGCAGTCTTTTTTTAAAAGTTCTGATTGTAGCATTATACGAAAAAGTCACTTATTGATTTCAACATCTACTGCAACTTTGTCAGCATAATAATAATAACATTTTCCCTACCCCCCAATAACAGTTGTAAACGTGTCCAAGGGTTTTCTATGGTTTCCAAGCTAACGATGTGCATGGTGATTCACACATTCGTGGGCTATTGCCGGAAAAGAAACACTGCCGTATAGGGTTTTTTGTCAAAAGAAAATGAAATCGTGCTCACGAAAATCTTAATATTCTATTCACTCGCTTTTTTTGCAGATTTAGGAAGTCTGGGTGGCTGAACAATGCTACAAAATTCTTTTACTTCATAAAATAAACAGTTCTCATGGAGCATCGGGTTCAACTTCAACATCACTTGATACTATACCATGTATGTAGAGCTAGATTGAAATGTAAAAAAAATGTTGGTTATGAAAATTCTGCATAAAATACTTATGCTTTATGCAAGGGAATTCACGCCTGGTTCCAGCCTAGCACTGGAAAAGAGTAGAACCAATTTAAATCCCTCTCTACCGGCGATGAACTGATGGGAAATGATAATGAGATTCGTGCTTTTGAAATTTTCCTTACATCAAGTTTCCTTTTACCAGCACCAGTGGTGGCGGAATTCTGGCCGATGGGGACAGGGTGAAACCATCTCGGTGTTTGCCGTTCTCGGCTTAATGGCCAATAAAGCAAACATAAGCCATTTCCATTTTCCCGGAAGATATGAATGAAAGAGATTTTATGATGAAATTTGACAGCATAAAAATCGTCACCCAAAAAATCGCCTCTGCTAGGGGTGCAAGCAAACATTGAAGTCGAACTAACATATGAATGTTTGGGCAAAGGATGCTCACTTAGCGTTATTAGGTGTAAAATATTCAGAACGCAGCATGGCAAGCTTGCATTTATTTGACTCGGGAAACACGATAGGGCATGTAGCAAATGAGAACAGTGGGGGTTTCTCTTCCACGGCAGGAACAGGCTTTTCTTTAGCACGGCACGGTACCCAGCAATGACAAATTGTTCAAGTAAATTAGCTAGCATAATTGTTAAAAGTCTTCATAGATCAGCGCTGGCGGAATAAAAATATTAAAATTTAAATACGCACTCTCGCGTCTCTCGTCTTCGATATCAGTTTCGCTCGTGCTTCTTTTCCAGCAAAACATAAAAGAACCGACTTAAATGGTAGTTACTCTTGGATGAATTAATCCTCTATTCAATCATTACGGCTTCACGTTCTTGCTGGGTGAAAGCAATGCAAAAAGCGTGCAAAAAGCACGATCAGTAATCGTGGTAGCTGTACGGCCAGTAATATCCGAGAGTCTGGAATGGCCGTATAAAAATCACGCCCCGAATGTCGATACCCGCTTTCCACAAGATACCCTCTAGAGCAATGCTAAGCAGCAAGCAGACCATTCTATCTGTACTTTGTCTCATCCCTATAACCTGAGGGATTATTCGACTATTCTGTAGTATAGAATAAATTAGAATTTTAGCTACGTATAGTTCTATAATACAGAATATTAAAGTGCCCTGTGCAAGGGTGCAACAAATAAGAAAGCTTTTGTTGATGAAAGCAGGATATAATTTGGCTAGGTTTTTGACAACAGCCGCACCAGCGACCGAAACAGATGATGATTTATGAAGCATGCGTGCAATGTCCTTTCATCATAAATTCTTACCCTAGCTGATGCAATGATTCCAGTGGCGGCCTAGCTGCCATAGCAATAATCATCGGCCATTATTGAACTGCACGACAACAATATGGCTCCGCCATACATACGCTGCACAGTACGGTGTGGGTTCATCATTGGGATATATCGTGTTGACTACAAATTTCAATTATAACAGCAAAGCTCGTGTGGAAGGATTCGTCCGATACCAGGACCGTCGTTATGGTACCATTCCTTCCGAGTTCATACGTACGAGTCGTAGAAGAAAATGTTGTTGATGAACAGCGAGGGCGTGTGTGGCAAAGTGCGCATGATCAGAGAAAAGTGAACTCAACCACACTCTGTGTTTGTATTTGGGTGTTAAATACGGGTATGTATGCACGTATGCGACGGTAAAGATTTAAAGCAGAAGGTCCGAAACATATGTTACTAGTAAATTCCATTTCAATGTAAAATGGCCTAAGCGTTCCACAATTTATACAAAATTCCCCATGATCCATGACATCAGGTCTTTGTGCTTGTGTATCTATATTGCTAGAAAGTTGAAAGAAAAACTAACTTATACGTGAGCCTGAACTAATAAAGATTTGTTTTGCGTTGGAATGCCAATACGATCACAGGCAGTCAGTCACTTTTCTTGCACATGCCACCATCTTTTTGATAATCGTCTTAATGATCAGCTGAGTAGCTTCAGTTGGATCGAACGAGTTGGTTCGTAAAAACACACTTCTATTTTTACTAGTTCGACTAGGGCTTCACTTGAAAAAGTGTTTTTCTTGGCGCTGTCGTTAGCTACGTTTAGCAGACGCGCTGTTCTTGCATGGTATTGTGCGGTTTCCGTTGGTATGACTAAGTTTTTGCATGTGTATGTGAGGCCGTTTTAAGAGTATGCAACGCGAAGGAGCTAGAGGCTTTGCTGGGGGGACCAGCATACTACGGATAAATGAGCTTTTCGGTGGAAAAAGATCCCAGTGCCAAAGAGAACCGGCGGCAGAGGGAAAGAGAACACCATACGTACACCGAACGTTCCAGTCCATGGCTCAGGGCCAGGAAAAAAAAGCGGAAGGGTATTCGTCCAACCGTGGGGCCGCGAGGAGATGAGAAAATAAAAACCGACCCGTCATCTACGACGGGGTTGATGGGCGTCGATCGGTCGGCGCGGCGTGGAGGCATACGGGCGCGGATCGGGTAGGAAAGCCGCGTTTCCTCCTCGACGAGAATGAAACCGGTGTGAAGTAAACAACGCGTTGGACAGAGGAGCACTTGGGATCGCATCGTTCGAACATCAGTTGCCCGCTTGCTTCGGTACACCGGTCGTACGTTCGGAGCTGCTCGCCGTTGGCCTCAGTTTAGCGAGTGCAGTCATTCAGTCCGTCTGGTTTCTGGCCATACTCGCGCACGTACGTGTATGGCTTTTACGGTCTATTTCTACGGTGATGGCAATGTTCCATAAAAAATTTATACTCATCATCAATCCTATAATCATTTAATAACGACAAGAAAGCCGTCAATTAAAGGCGAAATAATAAAAAAATAAAAAATACCGGAGCAAATTGCGGCCTGAGCGCCGAATGTTTAACGACGAATTAAGCGAAGTGTCGGATAAATCCCTTTGTGGCAGCGTGTGGAAGTATGTGAAACAAATGTTCCAGTATGGTGTTAGCTAAATGGATTGAATCATAGAGTATTGAAAGTGCATAAACTAATGCCCACAAAAAAATTCAACGGTTATCGTGGTGAGACCTCCATTCAAATCGTGAAAAGTTTTAAAATTCCAATGCGTCGGTTTTTTTGATCAATTGTAATCAGCTGATTACAACGTTTCTGTCCCGCGGTTCACTCGACCCGACCCACGTGTTAGAGCGTTACAACAGATACAATTCCGGAAATGTTTTAACCTAGTTACGGGTATCATCGAGTGTGTGCAGGATCGGAAGAAAAAAACCAAAAGGTGCAATGCCTTTGGCGCGTTTGTATAAGATATTCGGAGAATACTGGTAGCAAATGCCTCACCATAAACTTTTACACATCACAATAAAATCATAAACCCTCCTGGACCTCCATCGGAAAGTGACTGGCACGGAACAAACGTGTGTTGATCCGATCGCGACGGTGGTTGGTGAAAAACAAATTGTCGAAAACAGGACACGCGGACGCCACATATTGAACGTTTTCAAGATTTGTTAAAACTATCGTAAACCGGTCAAGCCTGCGTGGGTGTTCTTTCTCATTACTTTATCAATAAAAGTGTTTCGTTTCGCACGATTATAGAACGGCAATAGATCATCTGATATCAGCAGTTGACAAATGAAAATTAATTTCAGTGAAAAAGCGTTGCATTTGAAGCTTGTGTGATAAACAAAACGAAATCTGCTGCGATTGATCTTAGAAATTACGCTTCTATCGAAGGTGTTGTAAAAATGATCATAAAGAAAGGTAAATATTATTCTGTTTAGCTAAGCTACAGTGTTTTACACGATTTTTTCCCCATTAACGCTTCAGGTTAGCTATTTAATTTTGAATTCCTTGTTCTGTGTGTTTGGTTTGCCGTCGAAGTAGAAAAAGTAGAAGCTTGTACTGCCCTAGTTTGTTTCACGGTGTTCCGTGTGTTAGAAAAAGAGGAAGTAACTGTGAAGTGTGCGTTTTGTAAGTTTAAAACATTTAATGCAGTATCCTTTTCATTAAACGAGGACGATGACCTTCACACCATTGTGTTTTATGCATCCTTGGAAAGTAAAGCAGCGGCTTGGTGAAGGTTTTGTCTAAAGTTTACCGCCCTACTTAGCGACCTTGGAAATATGTAACATTTCACAAAAAGAGAGCACACCAAACCCCGTTCAGTAAACACGAAGAATGCAAGACAGAGCACGGAAGGAATATCCTTCGAAAGGATGCACGAAGTAATGAAATGCTGAATGTTTTAGAGTTCAATCTTGAAAGCAATAAAAAGTTTAAAAAAGGGATCACGCTATATATTGCCCGTCTGACCTCGCACGTTTTGTAGCAGAAAACCGAAATCAGTTCGACCATGCTGGTCAACAGTGGTACAGGGCAGTAAAGTAAATTTAGACGAATGCAACACTCTGCAGCAAGACACGTGGTGCAATATCTTTTTGGGCGACTATGGAACAGCCATTGAGTGCGTGAAGGAAGAAAAGGAATAAAGTGCCCGAAAAATACCCCTTTCCAGCATGTTTTCGTTGCTTCTGAACAATATACAAATACAAATATACATTTCTTGATTCAGCTTCGTGTCCCAATATGGATCCACGAGGAACTGCTTGGATCCAGTTCCACTTGAACCATTACACAGGAAGTAACATCCTCGTGGAAGATAGTGTTGACTATGACTTCAAAGAAGCCGAAATGAACCAGCATGTTGGACATATTCGTAAAGGGCTTCACAATGATGTCACTAGTTTATGTCGGGCGCTTTCCTACGTTACTGTTGATTCGAAAGTTTCTGAATTCTGTGCGACTGTGATACAACTAGAGAAAAACTACATAATATAATACATAGTAGTGTCTCGCATATTCTATATTGATGGTACCACCGTGGAAAGCTCATTAGCGCATTGTTCTAGTCACGATATAGTTGCTTCATGTAGGCTACCATCGAAACAAATTAAAACGAAGGGGCCATAATTCTTGATTTATAATCATTTCTCAGTTATGAAGTTTAGCAACTTCAGAATGAATTACCAATCAAAGACAAATTATTATCGCGAACGGTTGCAGGCACACTTCAATACCATGTGATGAAATAACGGACACAGCAGAACCAGTAGCAGAATATTGTTCTACTTTCTTCAATTCCTGGTATTTTCTGAGACAAGGTTTAACACAAGGTTTAACAAACGTGTGAAAACAGTTTCATTAATGATCGCGAAGCACACTGTGCTCTCTGGAAAAAAGTCACGGCGCATAATTGGTGGAGTAAATATTTATCAAATATCTGTTGGCGCGTTGTTTACACAAGTGTCGGCGTTCAGCTCTATGCTTTCGGTGTGATGTTTTTCTTTTTGTCGGCTGCGTGCGCTGTGTGCTTTTGAGAGTTAATCAATCGTTCAATATTTGTTTGATTTGGCGTTCGTTAAATCGGGCGCTAAATAGGTTTGATTTTGTTTATGTTTTGGTTTATGTTTGTTATGCGCGTGGCCTTCGAGGGATGTCTGTTAACGGTGTACGTCAATTACATTTTAAGGATTGTAAAACTGGATTTGTTCATAGAAACTTTGGAATAATCAAATCAATTACTGGTTTTGTGGCTGAAGTTCATGTTTAAATATTGTGTTGCATTAAAAATGCTCGCCAATTAATTTGATGAATGGAAAATGTTTATAACCATAAGTGCTAGTGGGGGATGGTGATTGTGTCAGGAGTGTTGGCGTTAGCGAGAATTAAAACACATTGAATAATAAATCTTTGTGTGTATTGTGTAATATGATAAAAAGACATTATGATGTTTTCTATACTTTTCCGGATTATAACTACAAAGTTTTTATCAAATAAATCTGCAAAAATTATGAGCGTTGCAATTTAAACTTTATATTTAGTACCACAAAAACAGAGTTTTAAAATTTTAATATTTCACAACAACAAGGCACATTTAAGAATTTCTAAATCAACCGCAACATCACTTTTTCCTGCAATGTGCATGATGTAGTTAGCGAACTATCTAATTATGATTTTTAGATAGCACGCGATATTGATAGAGATAGCGAACTATCTCTGCAATAAAGCGAAATTTGTCATTCTGAAACCCCAGTCCTGATTCCGTGCTCAAGCAAATTCCCGGCGGAGGTGACTCTGGGCA
>JAOEFI010000003.1:47219915-47234802 GCA_034621735.1 Anopheles plumbeus
AAGCGAAATTTGTCATTCTGAAACCCCAGTCCTGATTCCGTGCTCAAGCAAATTCCCGGCGGAGGTGACTCTGGGCAATAGACAACCTTAGGCTCCGACGGCAGAAGAGAACGAACATATAGAAGTTGAGGGTGCCATTGAATTTGGCCGAGACTTTCCTCCAGTTGCCAAACGCCAGCCCTGTCATGGCGCCTGGTACCGACGACGGTAGCGATTTATAGGACGTTCCGCGACCTGTGTGGTTTAGGCCACCATCATACCGTCGGAGGGCGTAGGTATCAAACAAATTTTATTGGATAACGGGAATACGTTACTTGCATTTACTTCTCGCGTGCATTTACAATCTCGTGAAATTGATTGGAATTAGTTAATGAATTTTGTTTATTTCTTTTTTCCTTATTTAACTACGTTGTCTGCCCTAAGGGTTTAACAACTTTATATGTATTAAATATTATTGGTTATAGGAATGGATGGGAACAGCAGTAGGAATTAGAATGTTACCTGTTTAATAGAATGTTTAATGTTGCCATTTGAAACTTTATGCTTTCGAAAAGAAAGGCAATTTTCCGTTCCGTGCGGAAAAGCATTGGAAATCATAATAGCAGAAAAATACCATATACCGAAAAAGAAAAGCTGTAAAAATGAAGGAAACCGATTGATTCTTTATGCCGACGCCTTGCAAAATGGCAACCATTTGCTACGTTCGTAATGCGTCGCAACACACATGCGCAGTATGGCGCTTGTTTCATTACCGCCAGGAGAGAATGGAATTGCTTTTGTTCATCAGCGTAACAGTGTGCGTAATATCCATCGGACGCCATACTGCGGTAGGTTAAAAGTGGGTGTGGCTTCGGGCTTGGTTCGTGAGCTGTCCCAAAGGCGTGAGGTAGAGTAGAGTGAAGAAAAAATAAGGGTGAGACAAGGAACGACATATGTGGTAGCGAAGAACAGCGAAAACATAGAATTTCGTCACAAATTTCTTTTCAAGAGTTTCTTCCTTTTCGATGTCGGGAGCCATCTGGCAAAAGGTAAAATTACGTAAAGTGCCACTAGATGGTGCGACAATTTAAATAAAAATGTCAATAGATGACGCTAGTTTCTTTTTTCGGATGCAATTCATCGAGCAGTTGAAAGTTGTAAAAACAGTTTACTGCTCGATTCGAGTCCGGCGGGCAAATCCCGCTGCTCGAATGCAGTAGCAGCGGCTATGGTCGGACGTGGACTGCGTTGATTAATTCACGTCGGCAGATCGGATAGAGCCGCCGGGAGTCTCAGTATAGCGATATTTTATTTCATGTTTACACGTTGAAACCCTGGTTTTTCTCTGATGAGCAACGATCCGGGGTCGAACAACGATTCAAAGACGAGACTGATGAGACGGTTTTAGCCGCCGGAACATTATCTCACTACCTTTTACGGCCGCCGCATATTTCGGCTGCCGTTTCAGCTGCCGTTCCAATGTACCAATCGTTAATCTGAATAACGCGAAAACGGGTTGTCTGATTTGCACGTCGTTTTGTTTGTCTTGAACTACGTCGGATTCGTAAAAGGAAAATTGGGGAAGTTCCACAGAAAATTAGTATAGCAAATAATCTGAGGCAGGTGAAAAATAATCTTATAAGGCGTTCGGAATAGTGAGTGAACCAAAAAAAAAGTGTGCGGCAGTGCGACCAAAAGTTTAGTTTTACTCCATTGACCAACACCCTTACCAATGAAGCAATGAAGCCTTCCCGGTTGCAAGAGCAGTTGAATAAAATGGACCCGGGGAAATGAAGCACGGTCCAATCCTGCTTCAAGTATTTCGAGATCATTTTTGAAGCAACCAATGGTAAGCAACATGTTCAACTTCGAGACCGAACATAATTCGGAGCATTCTTACAATATTTGAAATATTGGTGATCACTAAACGTGGGAAACCTCATACGATCGGAGAGGAACTGATCTTGCATGCAGTAAGTGAAGCTATTCTTTCCGTGTTGCATGTACCGGCGGTTTGGAAGCTTTGTGTGCGATGTTAATAAAAATCAGGGTTTCTCTGCGGTTTGACGAGTTATTAAGAAATAATGATAATTTTACAAAACGAAATTTATATTTCGCTGAAATTCCAATGTGTGTCAGAATTTCATTTCATAATGTATTGGTTTAAAATAACCAAAATCTTTCATTGTTAAGGTCAAATGAAGGTAACCATGGTACGTTTGATGGTTTAATTCCTCATTATTAAAACCTGAGAAAATATCGCAAATTGAAGAAACAACAATATTGTTTTTATCGGTATTCTGCATCAGAATCACAAGCAGAATCTACTTCATGGTGTCCGACAGGGCCACCATGCCGTCGGTGTTTTGGTTTGTTGGTTTTCTCACCATACCATACCATATGTTTGAGGCATAGGACTGAGGCATAAGCCATAGCGTTCACAGTTAGAGCAAACAAATCAAAGTCTGCATGATGATGTGGATGGTGATCATCTGAAAACAGGAAACACATGGGCAAGTTAGCATAGTTTTTGTTTAATCAATCAAATCTCAATTAGTGTCAAGCTTGTTTGTTGAGTTGCGCTCGTCTCCTGGCAGAACTACGAAACTCGTCTAGTGTTTGTAGCATATGACAAAATAAAGGGTGATTTTCTTTTCACAGGTGTTGATATTTCTTTAAATTATACCCTTTATAGTTAACAATTTTATAGCCTCTTGATGTTGCCTTGATTCCGGATGATTATTTGGCTAGAGCTAGCGAAGTTAGAAAATTAAGTTTCTTGGTTCTACTTCAGTGCATCTGGTAATTAATTTTTTCTTGCAGGCGGATTTTATTTTCTGGCATTTTCTGGGCTCGCATGTTCCCTCGTTGTCATATTTCCCATCCTTTTTCTTGAAAGCGCTTCATGTTGATGGGTCTTCCGCAACCCACAGTAGATTGTTGGCGTGTCGTAAAACCAGACCAGGTCAGTCCCCAGCATAATGTGTCACAATTGGTTTACTAGGATAAACAAACAAACAAAAAAGGATAGAACTTAATATGTTAAAGCCATCGTCAGGTTACATTAATATTTTGTTTGAGAACAGCATAGAAAGAAAGATAGGGACATTTGAATACAGCGGAATTGGAAAAGCAAAGTGAAAGACAGGCAGAGAGAGAGAGAGAGAGAGAGACAGAAATAAGAGAGGTAAGAGAATGTACTGTTAAGAAGAATAAAGGAACGAAAGAAAAAGTGTGGAACAGAAACAACAGTTAGGTGCTGCAATTAATATGTGTTCAATATTTTGAAGGCAGGAAGAAAGCGAAGAATGTTTTTGAGGGAAGCTTTTATTAACAGTATTTGCCCATAGTAAAGTATATTCATATACATATAATTGTTTTACAATGACAAAAAAATAAAGTTTTCTTTGCTAATTCATTAAATTTTTGATTAAGCTCCGTAGCTCAAGGGCGCGAAGAATGTATATATCTGACCTGTCCGTCAAACTTTGAACACTTTTCAACGGAAACAATAGTATACCGTTCCAAACTTTTTCGAGCGGTCGAATGTAACAATGGCCGTAAGCTACACCGCTAATGAAATCTAGAAATGAAGTTTCCCAATAGCTACGGAGAAACAGGGTGGAGAGGTGAAATATTCGAATGAAACTATCATAAACCACGCCCGGGGGTCGTGAAGTGTGAAGAAAAGAACGAGTTAATGGTGCTAAAGCTGTAATACAGCAACAAATCGGAAGCTAACCCGGGGAGCTATACCGAAAAAAAGGTAAGACGTTTGGCGCCTGTGCTTAGAGAAGGAGTGTAATAAAAGTTTATGTCAAGACAAACAAACCATTCAGCCGTTTGCTGGTGAATCGATGAGTGCACACTCTCATTCATTGGAAGAATGGCGAGTGCGTACGAGATTCCACAGCGATGGCCATGTATTTGTTTGATACTAATAACATGAATAACTTAATCACTGTTATTATTGCTTATTAACATGTCAATTAAGTGCTTGGAATATTGGTGAATGAACGAACGGGGTCAGTTCAACACTTTGCGAGACTTTTTTTAAATAATGATTTACATACTATCTAGAAATGATTGATTAATGTGTTCGTTACATTCATTAATATGGGTGTATTATACATCGAATTGACGTTGTATCCATATCCTAGAGCGACAGAATATATAAGAGATAGTCCTTCCGCTGTCAATCCGCCCCCTGTTGTGTTGTCCCCTTTTCCAATGTCATATTACTTACCAATGCCTGTTGGCCAAAGGATACCAAATGAGACATTTAGACTAGGCACTAGGTTCTAAGGCAGCTCAACTCGGTTGAGTTTACCCTTGCTGCCGTTCAGCATTATTGCCACGAAGAACAGAGGACGGCGATCATCGGGTAAGCGTAGAATGGGCGGAATTCTAAGAAAGCGATGGATCGGTAAATTAGATAGTCACCGGAAGGCAAGGGTTGGTACGATCAAAACGAAGAAAAAAAAATTTCTTTCCCTCAGCATCTCAAGCAACTAGCTGCGGACTACCTCGGCTACAACCTGCCAGTTTTCTAAAGGCGGCATCGATAGCTCGATCGGTCTGTTCGGTGGATCGGTCTGTTGGGTATAGGAGCATCCAATCAGATCGGTCGGTACCTTTTAACTTGTGCATCGATCGTTCGCTGTCGCACGGATGGGTTTTGTGATGAAAACTAAGATTTCAATTAATATGTGCCCTGCTCGATTATGAAGTCGTAAAATGGCTTTGTTTCTGAGCGTCGTCATCCCATTTTCATCAATCCTCTGCATGCTCACACAGCGCTGCAAAGGCGGCGGCACAGTTCGACGTCGTTCACATCCTTTTTGGTTGCGACCTTCTGTTCAGAGTTCACCCGATCGGCCAGATAAGCAATGGCGGAAGGGACTGACATTAGGGGAGCATTCTACTATCAAGCCCGAAAGTTATGGTCGGAAAAAATTTGCATTTCCCTAATGGTGAATACTTTCGTTAACTTTCGTTTTGTACTTGTGTGTGTTTTGCATACTGCTGCAAACTTCCATACTTGTGTATTTTGCGTAGGGGCCATTGTAGATAAATTAGTAACTAAATCAGGCAAGAAATTTATTTTCTAAACTTCGATCGATGTTAAAAAAAATATCTACCAATATTACAAACAAAGGATGAAATTATATTCTTGGTTTTACATGCTTCTTAACAAGAAACCTGTTCAATTGACATATAAATGCAAGCAAGCTGTAACTATTCCCATGTCGCAAATCTTGTACCGTCAACGGATACAGCACGGATCCGGAACATTCCCCACAGTGACACAACTGTTTGTATCGAAAGGAAAAATAAGCCCGATGGTTCCAGAGATATATTTTTGCTCAAAGTGGCAAAGAATGCAGAATAACAATCCATTTCATCGTCCCCCATTCTGCGGAGTAATCACTAGTCCGATAACTATAGCAGCAAGGCGCACACGGCAGCTGATGGCAACGAAAACATTCTCTTTTCGAGAATGAAGAGTTTGTAGAGCAAACCGTAAGTGCAAGCGATCGTTGCGAAGTGCGGGAAGTATAAGGGAAGGAAATTCCCCTTGGAATTTGAAACTGAACCACCCGAAGCACCCCTCCATGGCAGCGTTTTCCCGGATACGGGCTTCGGTGAGATAGGCCGAAAAATTCCCTTCGCTGCTGTCGTTATTGGCAACGCAACTTTTTCGCCTTGCGCCACAGCCATGGGGTATTTGTTTTGTAATTTCATGGCGATGATTTTTATCAGAGAAAACAAGATTATCGGCTCTATCGTCGTCGGTGGGGGGTTCGTTGTCCTCAATTTTTTCTGTTCCATTTTCCTAGAGCACATGGAAGCCATTTTGCAAGCATAGCGTAACGGATAAATCTACAGACACCGACGTTGCCAGGCGGGCCCTCCTGCTGCCCATTCGCTGCCAGCGCAGAGTTTCGCGTTCCGAAGTCTTTCTTCTCGCTAACCCCGGTTGTCATGGTGATTCATCACCATCTCGTTTGGGCTTGTTTTCTTGCTTCTTCGTGAGTTTGATGCAAAAGGGGAAAAACGGACGAAAGTCGAAGCCCAATGTGAACGTGAAACTGATGCGTAGTATAACAGAATTCATTACAAGCTTCTTTCGTTATCATTTTAGAGAAATCTACTTATCGAAACTAGTTTTCATTTCCGTTTCTTATGTAAGCTACACCTAAGCACATTTAGATGAGTATGAGAAAATAATTGTTTTGTTTTTCTCAAATATTTTCACGTTATTATTACAGTCCCGCCTGTCAATAGTATAGAAATTCAATTCCGGGAACATTTTATATAGTTATAGATGTAAGAAACATGAATATTTATCCAACGTCATGCTGGAACAAAACACTTAAAGAAAACTTGGATGTTACGATACAACTTTAGGACGCTTGTGATGGGAATCTATAGCCAGAGCTCTATAGCAAAATTATATAATTATATCTATGTATTATATAATTATGCGGTAACCATCTGACAATGATTTATACGTATTTTAACAAACTGCGGAAAATTGAATGCACACATCTTTTTACGCATGTACAAATAGTTTATCTCTAAAGTAACATCTGAAAACATTGAGCTATCTGTTAGGAAAGCCCGAATGAAGAAAACATAAAACTTCATCCGTCGAGGTCAGCGCCATGTTTTGTTCGCCTTTTAGGAAACGCCGTTGTTACCTCCGTGGGATCGGTTCACCTGCACGCTCTCACACACACACATGCACACGTGAAACAGCGGCGAGTGAAGTAGTAGCCACACACTAAGCGCAGAAAAGACAAGATGGACAAGGGACATTATTATTATTATTCCATAAGTGGTTCCGCGAAAAAGTGTTTTTCGTCATTTTTCTTCGGCTGCTGTTCGCTGCAAGCAAATATGTCTTTGATGTTACTCTCGGCCGTGTGCATGCTATTATTATTGCTACTCTTTGCGCTCGTTAAAATGGCAGCGCGGCAGTAAACAGAGTTCAGGGTAGAGGAATCTGAAAACATGTCGTCACACGGTGCGCCGTGGCATCACTTCGATTAAACGTCGCTCCGATGTACGTGTGGTGAGAGAATCGCTGCACGGAGCCGGCTGGTACCATGCGCCCTGCATAGTAGTAGACAGTCGCAAGCAATGACAAACGGGCACAATTTGAACAATTTACAAAGAATGCTGAATGACACTGTCGCGACCCTCCGATCCGGTCCGAATTGAAGAAGTGACTCGCAAGCCAAAAAGGAATGGGAACACGCGAAGACGTAATTGCTTCGAAGAAGAAACGGGAGTATGGCAATTGGTGTGTCGTGGGATGCGTGTTCTTTGGCTAAAGAAATAATTTGAAGCAGTATTCCTCTACTGTCTAAATAAGTGTGACAGGACCTCTAAGTCCGGCATAGCTGATCAATTTGCAGCTTGTAAATTCCGTTAGCGTTGCCAAACGTGCCATTTACATGTTTGCATGTTTATTTGTAGAGATAAAGTGCATGTGCATACAATTCCATGAAACTTAGTATTCCATTATATAAAAACAATTCGTGAAGAAAGCTTTGAAAGAACTGAATTTAAGGTAATATCGGTCTGACTGTAAAAAAGCCTACTATAAGCTAACTTTTTCATTATCCTCGTTGTGTTCATACATCCATTTGCGTTCATGCAATGCAGGCAACGATATCTGCAGATATCCTTTATTAGTCATTTACGGAATAATTTCGGCCCGGAAAAATTTCCTGGTCAAATCGTCAAGGTGCTGCTTATCTTTCCGAACACGCGGCTCAGGGTTCCTGATAGTTTCACGTCACCGAACATACTTACACTCGCTTCGAATGGAAAGAATGCAACGCATGCGTCCAATCGAACGACTGCAGCTGCTGTTTAACACACGGAACATCTCGTCCTGGGCGTTTCGAGTGAAAAATGTTCCAGGCCAATCAAAAACAAAAAAAAACCTTTCTTCTTTTTACCTTGTGAACGAAACAATGTGTATGGAAGACGCGCATCTTTTGGTGGATAGAAGAAAGAAACCGACAGAAAACATGGATCGTTCACATACATGCTGAACATGGCAAACGAAGGCAGTTCCACGTTGCATGTTAATGATGACATTTTCGACATTTTATTTTGTTCTTTTCCATATTCCACTTTGTTCGAGGGAACAGTGTTCAGGTAGCGGGAATGGATTCCTTGTCTGTTTATTGGTGCGAGGGGTCTTAAACATGTTGATTCGGGTCTAAAGAAAGCAAATGAAGTGGCAGTTTTTGGCTTACGAGCAAAAAGTTTGATGAAGTTTATATTAAATGTGGTTTACCAATTCTACAGTACTTTTAGAAACATACTCTTTTATTAGAGAAGTAAACGTTTTAATAGCTTTTGAATGTGGATAATGTCTGTACAGGCGTATAGTTCACCAGCAATAGGTATAATGCTACTTATTTACCAAGAGAGTATTACGCGATGGTTTTCTTGGATATCAAAAGATAACAGACGTAGGAAGAAATTTTCTTCATCAGATCGAAACCTTTCACCAAAGATTTCTCTTTTCGAATGTAAAAACTTAGGCTCATCCAGTGGCGCTTTCACTCCATCTGTGCAAAGTAAGCCAAATGGGCACTGCGAAAAATATGAGCTATGATTCAAGACAGAGATCAGTTCTGACGAAGATTGGGGTTTTGGGGCGAATGGGGTTTTAAATAATCTGGGACTATACTATGCGCTGATGGTAAGCGAAGGGAAACGGAACACAAATGAGAAAGTGGGGGACACATGTGGAGGATTTGCTAGAAAGTTACACAGCGAAAAATCGCGTGCAGCAGTATTCCTGAATTACCGTTCATTAAACGTGACCACGTGACGAAGAAGTGAATCGATTGAGGAGTTTTTCGTTCCACTCACGATATCGACACCAATCCACATCCCTCATAAGACTTTTGTCATCATCTCGAAGTGGCATTTATTGTACAGCCGTATGAAAACAGCTATGGTGGAAAATGAAAACTTCTTCTGATTCTGATTCTGACGTACTAAAGCGTATAGCCGTCGCACTAGGGGGAGGCGAAGAACTTCGACCTCCTGCCAAATGGAAACGAATACATCTGTGTCTTGTCGACTTTTTGTCTACTCTGACGCAAGGGTGAAAAGTTCCCCATTGTGTTAGCATCTCAGCGTATCGGGACCCCGATGGATAAGTTTGACTGCTAGGGCACGAGCTAGCGAAAGCGAATGATTGGTTGTTCAAGGCAAACTCTGGTAAATTCGATATATATGCCGATGATCATGGCTTTATATATTGGGGAACGAAGTGACAGGGAGTAATGGTTGATGCTGTTTGAAGAGTAACATTTGTTACTCGTAGTCCGAAAAAAAGCAAACATCTTTGAGTGGAAAGGGGTTGTTTGACTTTCGGATATCGTGCGGATAAGAATGGCGGAACAGGTATGCGATTTATACACATTCAATCAATGTGTGTTTTAAGTAAACCAAATACTGGTAATTTATTGAGGTTTTAGGATGAATCACGCAAAGTGGGCACATTTTACCAACTCTGATGGAACGCGGTAGAGTTGAAAGTCCACGGCCGGTAATATGCTCATGTACTGCTCTTGTTTTGGTTGATAATTCGAAACAATATTGCGTCGAACGGTACCTTTAAGAGGCAACGCGTACATTAACCTCTTAAGCGACCTTACCATTTTTGCTTGCGAAATGGCCAGGCGGCATTCTTTATGCTCGCCAAACAACCAACCACCCTTGAAACGTGTTATCAGTAGAGGCTCGTTATTTCGGCGCGTTTCAAGTATGTCTACATTTTCCTCGTTTAAAAAAAAAATATTCCCAATTCAGCAACTCCAACCATGCGATTTACAATATTATTTCTTAATGTGAAGATTACAGAGGAAGGTTTGCTTTGCTCAATACTTCGGATCGCTTCAAGCACGCCCAGATTGTATTAGGAAGAAACCAAACATTCCGAATTAAAAAGTAATCCAAAGCTACTGGCGGCATTGTATAATTGTTGTGAAATATAATTGACCTATGACCTACCGATTCCGTAAACAACTCCGAATGCAATCTTTACGCTTCTTTTCGTTACAGAACACAATGACAATCCCTATCCTTCACTCCGTGTGAGTGATCTAATACGTAAGGTGAGTAAAGTGTATTTCCTTTTTATTTTATTCTTTCTCGTAGACTGGTATCCATTCTGACATTATGAGGGCATAATGCGTTGTGGATCTGTGCATCTCATGTTTAAACAATATCTCGCCAATGCAAATGTCTGAGCGAACATGCGCGACAACGGCGAAGAAACAGGTCCCCTAGTCAAGGTGCACTGTACGCATGCCCGGACAGGTGTATATTATGCTCGAGACACTCTCTCAGTTGGACGAAGTTTTCGAATGAAATGATAATTCCCAGTAGCGGAACCGTTGCCCGATTCGCAGAAGACCTACGCGGGGGGTTCGCTGCAAAAACAACGCATTTATTTCGTTATATACGACTGGTATACAGTATACAGGAAGCATAATTCGATGAAGTTCCAGTCCAACTGTGGTAAGATGTCAGTTTCCTCGCTTGGCTTGGCTTCCTTCGTCATTTTCCCCTCCGGGAAAGAATCCTACGAAAGCCAAACCGAATGCAGCGAGAAGATGTGGCAAAATGAGAAGAGAAACAGAGAGCGTCCATAAGAGAATGATAGCAGGAGGCGATAGCAGTCCTACCTGAGACCTGGGCGAGTGATAATAGGGATAAAAGAACCGAGGGAATGGTAATGAATCAATTAAGTTTTTATAGATTCCTCCTTCGTGCCTTCCTCTGGCGGCCCAGGATTCCGTAGGACCCAATCTAGAGAAATATATTCGTCGGTGGTTCCGCTAGAGGGTCCGAGACTGGCGGAAATGATCTGGAAAATTATAACAATATTACTTCTAACCATGTGAGCTTTAATAACGATCGACGGACGATGACGGTCGCTGTTGATAGGATAGGATGTCTTCGCCGACATGCGAACATAATTTGCGACGAGAAGGAGATGGTGATGACTGCCACTCACGTCAGGGCCAACCGGAACGGCGGACGCAATTGTACGGAATGAACGATAATAATGGTTACAATAAAACTGACGCCAGATGGCCAGTTTGGTCGGGTTGCACCATTGGATGATTGGTGGACATTGTTGCACCAATTGTAGCTACCAAAGAAAAAGTGGCTCAACGGCTTCGGTAGTCCATGCGGTAGGAAAAGGAAGTGAGTTGCAGAGAAGCTGTGCATTTGCGGAATATCATCAAGATATTCGCTGTCGCACCAATACGTTCCTGGCGAGAGGCAATGATCTGACATTGATCCCAACTAACTGAGTTCAACAGAAAAGCAAAGTCGAAAGTGAAGCCTTATTGAGCGTGGCGAGTGCCGTGGGGCAAGTAATTTACGGCCTTGCTACAATCGGTGTGCCTGCAAGTTTTGAGGTATTGACTCTGAGAATTAACACTTGATACGATCGTTGTTTGCGGTGCAGAAGAGATAGAGGGAGAGAGAGCGAGAGCTTGAGATCTGGAGAGACAGAGAAAGATAGGCAGTGCTGTACGAGCCTGGTAGTTAGTAAAAGCGTTTTATAAATGACAGACAGTGTATTGCTATACACGAGAGCGAACACGAGATGTGCTAGGAAAACGTGAAGCTTCCCTTCGTGTTGGCCATTACGGCTCAGGCAGGGAGGGGAAGGGGCGGATGATCCACGAACAGAAACCAGAGACATGTCGAGAATCTTAAAATATTCAAATAAATTACACCCTCTCTGCTCTGGGGACGCGTCAGTCGGCAACAATCGTGGACGCGGCATGGGACGAAATAAACAATCCCACAACCTTCATCCGTCCCCGGCCAGAAGTGGCGGCCATTACCAGCGACGGCGCGGATATTCCACCGCGCACCCAGTCACGTTACAGGAGATAAACATAGGACGAAGGCAACGACAAAAAAAAAAGAAGGAAGGAAACGGCATCAGCTTTAGATTAGAAGAAGAAACACAAGGGAAAGCACTCGCCCGTTGCTTAGTCTTTAGGTCGGGACAGTAACCAAATATCCATGGATATCTGTTCTCTTGCCTTCCCGGGGATCGCTGTCATGGGATTGACAAAGGGTGGCGCAGGGTAAAAGATTTGTGATACGTTTCTGCCTTGGTCTAGTCTTCGCTACAGTAATGACGAACAAGCCGCACGGAAGAAATACGGAGAGTAAGAGCCGCCACGGTGCTACGGCACCTGGCAGCTGTCATTCCGGCGCTGGCGCTGGCGGGGACGCCATTTTGTTCGGTTGTCGCTGCGTTACAGCTCAAGTACAGATATATAACTAGGTGAAAAAAACTCTCTCTTCCTGTACACAGAGCTCAAGTAGATTTCAAATACAGGAACACGCATCACATTTCACATCCCATTTTCTTAGCTGTCGCTGTGTCTTTCCTAGTCTAAGTCTAAGTGTTTTTTTAAAGACATGTTTTCTTTTCTTCCAGAACATACCTAACCTCATCGGGCGCAACACCCTCTTGGCCAGTGCCTACGGTAGGTATTCATTTTGCAGACGAACCAACAGCATTTCTAGATGCACATTTCTATTGCACTGCAGTTTAGAAGGTTTTCGCGCAACAGAAGAACTAACTTAGTAAAGCTAAACTGTTTTCTTATTTGAAGCGTCGTACTGCCTCAAATTCGTAACGCAAAATACCAGCGATCCCTGACATTCACCAAGTGTGGTCGTTTACGTACTCGACGTTATCAATTATTCCTCTCCGACACATTTAGTTATTTCATGATTTGACAAAGTTTCCAGTGGATATTTCCAAGTTTTTGTACATGAATCCGTCGGAGCCGAAGACGACCAAAGCAAAACTTTTATCTTGTCAGCGCGTTTTCGAGCTATAGCGTGTACATACACCATATCATTTCTATTTGTATATGTGATATTCGTATATGTTCTAACATGTCTAAACATTTATTCTGCCGTGCTTCGTATGCACCGTAATGAAAACTCAATTATTTCAATAAACTCAACCAGTTCAACTACGTACAACTAACTGGAAGGATTGGGCTTTTTCCACGCATTTACTTAATCGGACAACGACTTTGAAACCAGTTTTACGGATTATCTGGTTACACATACCATGTGCGGTGTTCCCGATGCTGATGATCCGTTAGTTGCCTGCCACTAGGGAAGATGGTCTCCGTATCGTTTCCGTTTCTTGCAGTCATCTTTTTACGTTAAAAAATCTCATCCTTGCTTAGAGGACGGGACAGGATAATAAAGAAACTAAATAAGGCGACGACGGCAAGCGTAGCCCCTAGCAGACCGTGTCACGGGTTCAATTGAAAACATCATTTACACGGTAATAAATGAGTTGAAGGAAAACATTTTCTGGAAACATGAGAAAGCAGAGCGGACCCATGGAATTGGAAAAGCAGTTAAACGCGTGAATGTTCGAACGTCCTGGAAAGGATCGAACCTTTGCCGGCTTTAGGAGAAATTTTATTAACAATGTTTTGTGTGTTTTTCTAATTTATGTAAGCCTCATTTCCTTGTTCACTGTAACGGGGCTCTCCCGTGTCACAACTGTTTGGCGGAACTATTAGGGTTGATGGTGTTACCCGTTTCAATGTTTGAAATTTGTCATGAAGGTATCTGACGTATGAATGGAAAATTTGTTTTTAAAGCACCAACACAGCAGTATTGTATTTCACGATGCTTGTGCAGAAGTCTTTAAGCATTGAAAATAATTACATTAAAAAAATTGAGCAAATGTGCAAAAGATTATGTATATTAACATAATTCGATAACATTTTTTCAAATTTCTTCCAGTTAAAGTTCTCTTTTAATTTAAATTCAAATATGTATTGGTTTTATCGAAAATTTAAATACCACCGACCTACGGACGACCCTCCAACACATACGAAAATCTTCCGATCAGCTGACCGAAATCCAAATCCTCCGGCAAATTGAATGATTTATTAGTTAATTATAGTCGTTTGACATTGATGAGTCCCGAAATTCGTCGCATTCCTGCCCTGGTCGTTGCCCGAGGCGGGCAGTAGTAAAACTTCCCTCAATGAATACAGCCGTTTAACATGATGCTCTTTTGGCACCTTCACACATTGTTGGCCGTTTTATTGGCACCGCCGGAGCGACCATATGGTTGTGCGTGTTTGTAACGAGTTCGAAGATTTTCCTCTCCTTTTGAAGTACTTTTTTATGCGACCGTGTGATGCTTCTGGGCCTATATGCGTTTCCGTCTGCCCGTTAGGACTACCCCAAATGGCCTACATACATATTTCTCCTCCGCCAGACGGCAATGAAATCGGTTCTTCATCCTTTTTCCAACCGTCGGTAAACGTTCCGCCGGTTTCCCTGTCCCAGCGCGACAAAAATGCCAAATAAACAATCGTTATAAAAGTTAGCGTTTAATGGCCGTGTAGGTCATATAACTGAAAAAGAAAAAAACCAAACCAAAGGCACCACACCACCATACCCGACGAATGGAAACTCTTGGAAAAAGGCACCGAAACTACTTCTTCTCTGGCGGGCTTCGCGCGGCTGACGTTGCCGGGAAGATCCCGGTTACCAGACCACTCGGCCCTGTTCCTGCCGGAAACATGGCGGCGATTTATTACTGCTACTATGATTTGTCAATTGCCTTGTGCGTTATGTTTTCGCTGTCCGCCTGGAGGCTACCTTGGTTACGCTCTTTCACTGCACCAAAGGAGTTATGGAAAACGTGGAAGAAGATGTCGACTTCCGCGGTGTGCAGCAATTTCACCTGCCATTTCCCTATTAGGCTCCCCGCGCGATCTAGTCCGTAATGTGCGTTTATGTGCTCGTAGCTCAAGGGGGGGGGGGGGGGGGGGGCGTAATTCTT
>JAOEFI010000003.1:47237612-47256913 GCA_034621735.1 Anopheles plumbeus
CGAAATATCGTAACCTCTACCCTGCAGTGCACATAGAATTAACTAGTTCATAGCCAAGCAGCGGACGCAAACGAAGGCGCGAGCGATATTGTACCCCGAGTGCTCTGGCCCGTGGCTAACTGTGCTCGTGCGTGCTTGTGCTCTCTCCGTGTGGCACCACGATACTGTGCAGCGTTACTTATCAAATTTTTTGTTCATACCGTTCCTAAAACACCGCAAAAATTACGATCACTCTGCTAAACCACCACCATCCTCATCACTCCTCTGACCTGGCGTGCGCAATATACCACGATCCCCACGATGTCACGGCAGGGTCACACGCTGCTGCCGGGGCCTGGTGGGGGCAGCATTCCCATCCGGTGCACACGGTCGGTGCGGCGATGTATGGCGAGGATACGAGCGGAGGTCACACAGGTGTCGGTAGCCGCAGTCCTCCGGCCTCCCTGCACAACGCCCCTAGCCACAACAGTACAGCCAACCATATCGCGCAGCAGCAGCAGCAACATCAGCAGCAAGTTGCTGCGGCTGCAGCGGCAGCGGCCGCAGCTGCCGCGGTTCAGCAGCAACAGCAGCAGCAGCAGCAGCAGGTGCAGGCACAGCAGCCCCCTACGGCCCAGCAGGCTTCGAATTCTTCCTCTTCGACCACAGCCCAGCAGCAGAGCAGTGCCGGATCCGTGGTGTCCGCCCAAATCGTTCCTCCCTCCGCGGCCAGTGAATCGCCTGGAAGCGTAAGCTCACAACCATCAGGTAATTACACCGAGCACCTAGCACAGACTATGCGAGTTTTTTGCATTGATGAGTTGACCAGATGATGTTTATGCACCTGTTATAGTTTCGGTTGTTTCTATGTTTTGTTTCTGTTTGTCTTCTTTTTTTCTCTCCTATGTATTCACTTTCGTTGAATCCCGTTATCACTGAACTGTGCCCAACCAATGCCTGTAACCCCATTAATGCTAGGTCCTATTCATATACCAGCAAAACGTCCTCCCGCGTTCGATCCGGACTCCCGACTGAGACACTCGTACCCTTGGGGCTACGATGCGGCGGCCGATTCCGCCTACCATGCACAGTATCCACCGTATTCGCTGTCGACCGACATCAAACCAATGTACTATCCAAGCTACCCGACCGATGCCAACTTTCAAGCAGTAAGTTGACAATGCAACCGTGGCTTCTGCGCGCCGGTTCTGCGACCGGCGAGGATGTATCGGAATGCATCCGGGCCGCTTCTGGTGCCCTCCATCGTCTGATCCATACCGGTGTTTTCTTCTTTCTTGTTCTACTCTACACGTCGTGCAGCATCACTACTATACCAAGTACGAACCGGACGCGTACATAGCAGCATCCACCGAACGATCCCGTGGGGTCACGGGCGATCCACCCTCGCTGCAGTCCAGCTATGAATCGTACAACTCGTCTGGACTGCGGTCCTACCCCGGCGAAACATATCCTAATCCTGGTAAGTAAACGAAGATGCACACCCTGGAGCCTCTGAATCGAAGTGATAGGACATATTTATCCATACACACGCTAAAGCGAATCTTACTTCTCCGTACTACAACTTTCTCTAAAAATGCAAGGTAACGCAAAACACGGAAAACCATTCAGTTCAGGTTTGATTGTAAAATCGATCAACAATAAATGTAACCCTCTAATCGTTAAGGCACGGAACGTTTGAACTTGAATTTCTTTCACTATCAACGAGTGAACGGATATCATTCGGTCACAACTAGTGGAGGGTTGTTGCCGTTTCGCTGCATACATGTGCCTAAATAGAATACTCATTGGAAGCAATTTCAATCATACTCAATTAGTGGGTCAGTTCAATATGTAGCAACCGGCAAGGAGCAGAGTGAAATTATTAGTTAAATCCACTATTGCTTCCATATAATGGGGATTTTGCGGGCAAACTAAACAAATGGTGAAAAAGAACAAACAAACCCTTCTTGGAGGATATATATTCAGAGGAAGAGTTTCGCACAAAGGCTTCACGAAGGTCTTGGAGGCATTCTTTTTTTTCTTGCTCTTTGCTCCCACGAAGAACTGAACACTAGAACGGCAGAAAAGCGTGAACAGCGGGTCTCCTGAGAAGACCTGCGCATTCGAGCGCGACTCTGGAATGCCGTCAGCTGAAAGGCTACTTTAATGTCATTGGTCCTTTTCTGCGGGAGCTTAACAATATCGACCCAAGGCCCAACACCGAATGCGGAAGGATGTGTTAGAAATTGACTGGTGTTATTTATTTACTCGAACGCGCGCCTGTGTGTGTGTTCTTGGGGGGATCAATCTTGCTCGTTTCGTCAGGGTTCACATAGGCGGAAGTGGCCGAGATCTACTGTTAATGGTGTATTTGTTATTATTTTGATTCATTGGTGTGTTCGTTCGTTTTTTTTTATTGTGAGCGAAATCCATATCCATCGATCAGTTTAGAAGACGCGGAGTGACAGGCAATGGAGGGGAATCGGCATTGGTAAAATTTTTATTGACTTCCGAAAAAAGGACTCCGTACCTAAACGCTGCTCGACTTCATTCGGTACAGTTCGGGTGGCGCGTGGGGATGTTTTTGTTTACACCCAAAGTTGTAAACCATCCAGCGAGACGTTGGGTTAGGGAATTCCGGTCCGCCTGGCTTTTTAGGGTTTGTTTACGCTCCACATCTGCGGCGATCGGCGGCGTCTGTCTTTCTTTCGTAGCCTGCTGCTCCGGATTCAGGTTTGGTTTCAAAAAACATCCTTTCCATTCAATTGATGCCGATGCGACCATGCGATGACCACAAGGTGATGAGTTTCTAGTGTATTTATTTATCCATCCCGGTGCGGAACCATCCGCGTTCCTTTACGTTTCTTGGCCGCTCAGATTTCGGGGGACGTAAGGGTTAAATTTGGAGAAAGTTACCGTGCAGGGTGCACAGGCCGCCAAGATGCAGGGTGCTGTTTAATAGAGGTTGCTACAAAGGGACGTTACGGAAAATCTTTTGCATTTGGCATCCACGCTAGTGCATCGCACGTGTGGTGCATTGCATTAGGGTTTTTGGGATTGTTTTTGCTGTAGAGCAAGACATTTCGCAGACTTGTGCCAAATAGAATGATGCAGTTGTATGATTTTTAACTTGAATGCAAATATCGCACCTTATTTTTTTTTTTCAATCGAGAAAGTTTACGAATACGATAAAGCAAATGGCATTCATTTCTTATTTGCTTTTTGCTACGCACCCAAGAAACACAAGAAATATTGCCTTTGTTTTTCTAGTTAATAATAAACTGTTATACAATCCAAAATAACTAAGTAAAGAGGTTTGTGACAATGTGAACTTGTGTCGGTCATGTTCAGAGTAGGAGAGCTCGTCACCCTGAGCTGCGAAGTTGGATGTTAGTTCCCAAGATATAGTGGCGTCAACATAAGAAATAACAGATATTAATTTTCGACTTTTTCAAAAACTACTTTAATGCCCACCCCAAGTGTTTTATAAAATACACTCACAATTGGACCATGATTTCATTCATAAATTTTTGATTGAATATATGAGCGCCACAGCAACAAAATTCTCACTTGCTCTTGGGTGAAACAGAATAGGTGGAAATAGAAATGCATGCATTTCTAAATTATTCATAATCACAAATTTATGCTGGTTCCATAGTGGAGCTGGTGCCGACCAGCGAAACACCTGACCGGTCTTATCGATTATCGTGAAACCAATCTTAATTGGATAAGGCACCGGCCTTTTACAAGGAAAATGGTCGGTTCTGATTGACTATTCTTTTACGTGAAAACAGTTAAGTTAAGTTAAGTTAAGAAGAATGGATGGGCTAGACGAGAAATCATGTGTTAATGTCTTGTTAAAAAGTGCCTCAAGGTATTTATGTTTGCCATTGTTTGATTGTATGACAGTTTAGTCGGTGTCTCTAGTTCATTGGTCTCATCAGTCTCCAACTCGTAATATGCGTGGGGTTCAAATGTTGCTCAGTGCGTCCGAACGAAGACGTTTCAATAGTTCAGTTCAACGGCCAACAACGTGGCTAGTCTGTGAATCATTTAAACCATCTGAGTCATGAAGTTTTATCTAATATTAATATGATTGTCAGTGAATTTAGAGGGGGTACAGTTGAACACAAACGACAAACAAATTTGTCCAGCAGTGAAGTAAACGATAGTTATTTGTATAACGAACGCTCAATCTTCAGCATGGACGATCGTTTATTTATCGACGTCCACTGACCAGTCGATATAGCACAAGAGAAGCTGTTTTTATCGATTTTCAAGTAATAGTGAAATTTTGTGGAAAATTTAGTTAATCAACAAACTGTGCCAGTTTACACTTCAAAAATCGTAATGTTTGTTCTGGTATTATATAATATATTATAATTCTGGTAGCCTTCAAGGCTCACGATTGGTCTTTCCGTGGGGCAAAGTTTAAAACTACTAAACGGTAAACTTTAAAAATAATACCTTAGGCCACAAACTTCAAGGAACCTTTATCGTTAAAAGAAGAAACTCGTACCGTTTGGTTAACAAACACACGGATTCGTAGTTACAATGAAGCATTCAAGATACCAATTTCTGGCACCAATGGCCACCTTAAAAACGATGGTTTACTTTACACGTCTTCGTTCTCGATATTAGTATCAACCTGGTAGTCTCTAATCACTTCGTCTCGATTAACACTTTTTACATTGACTATAAAACGATTCCATTATTAGGGCCGATCTTCATTGAATGTTTAAAACCGGCCGCTACGCGGAGTTTGTGGTAAAGCATTAACGATCTTTATATTGCGTGGTTAAGTAAAACAAATAGTTCGTCCAATAAAAAACATATTAAAGCTCCTCTTTGTTACATCTGGAATTGGTGTTTTTACGATAGCTACTGCTGTTACATTGCATGAGAACGATGATGTTAATGATCATGATAATGGCGCAGGGGTGTTTTTTTTATAGATATTATAAACGTTGATGGTTTCTGGTGCTACTGTTTCTATAAAACGCCAAACACCTGTTCAAGAGGTTTTACTGTATGTGATCAATGGCCAACAATGGCATAGGAGAGGAGCGGTCTGCAGAGGAACTTTGTTAAGTTGTGTTCGGATTCCTACTGTTTCGAATGAACGGCATTGGTGACATGAGTGTCACAGATCAGACCATTTTATTTCATAGGATAATAGATACTTTGATTGAGATGGGAAGCTCCTTCCCCTATCTCAGTGTATCTTCTTTTTTCTAGATAATGTATAGTATCCTGTTTAACCTTTACCATAGGTTGGGCCCAGACTACCGAAGTAGTCGAAAGGCCAAGCTGGGACACTGTTTTTGCTAGAACTTTAGGATAGTAATTTGTTTTGCATAGTGGGTCGGGCGATAGAACTGTACCTATACGGGGTTAGTTGGATGCGTTGGTAATCGTTGTGGAAGACGTGGCAGTCACTGACGATGCGTGTCGCAAGTGGGAATGAGTCCAACAGGTATGTTTAATCCGAAACCTGAATTGGTCAGTACAGGTGCTGCAAATTGCATGGAACCGTGAGGTAAATAGGGAATATGATACTCAACCACAATACTTCCAAATTTGAGCGAAGCATCATTCATTCCACTTCAGTGCAGCAGGGAGAAATACAGCTATAACTCAAAACCCCCAATATATTTCCTCGCTACTCCCATATATGATAATTTTATGTTAGGACTATCTAGTCGCGTAGTTCGTCTCATTGTTCGTCTTACAACGGTGGTAGAATAATCTATCACACCAATCCTACCAACATGGCGTCATCTGTGATAGCTTAGGTTTCTTATCTTTTCTTGAATTTACGCCTCTTTTCCTCTCACTACCTTTGTCACTTTTATTTTTAATTTTCTTGCACTTTACGGAAAAGGGTGGGTACCGGTGTAAATTATATGGGGGTGTGAATCCGTGAAACAACTTCTTCGAGAAAAAAAAAAGTGTCATTTTGACCTCATTGTTTTCCTGTGTAGGCCCCTTCCCCATTTATGCACGGTTTGTTTATGGTCTGACAACCGTAGACATTTATTGTTTCTACACAAACCCGGTCGGATGCGTTTACTCGCGCGTACCGCGAGCTTACTCAGATGCCATTAAGTTTCGTCACTTTCACGACAACAGTGATTATCAGCCATCGGTTATCGTTTTTGACCATCACCTATTATTGCACATTTATTACGCCTAAGGCTCAGGTGCTGACATTTAGCATCAAACGGCCGTCAAAGGGAAGCTACAATAGGTTTGGATGAATGTTTTGGGTTTGACAGTTTTCTGACTTCTGCGAGGGACAGGAAGCGTCTTACAACTATCTCATTCGTTGTGTTTAACAAGAGCTTGAAGGTCACTTCTTATAAGAATAGTTCACTGTTAGCTACAAACATTGTTGGCAACAATTTGTAACATTTTATTTTCATGAAAAGGTTTGTTTATTTTCCGGGACCAGTTCCGCAGCGCATATGAATAAGATTTTTCGTTTTCGTTAGTAAGTTTATCCGACAGAATGCACCATTGATGGTCATTAAACGGTACTTATGAAACTTAGATGGCGTTACATCTGCTAAGTGGTCTTGCAAACCTGTGCAAACCGGCATGCGAATACTTTGCTTTAGAGGCTACTCACCAATATACTACATGCATATAACATACAGCATTATGGATACTATGGGTTTGTTTAGTAACGCCAAAGGGTCCGGTGTGTTGGTTTATGTCCACTATTTTTAACAATTTAGACATATCCATCGTATAAACGGATATATGCGTTCCACATATTTTTATTTGAAACAGTGTGCGACTTCGCAGCGTTTCCTCTTGGAACGACTAGAGAACTAAGAGTACGGAAGAAAGTTGGCTTAGTGTTTTCAGCATATTTGAATAAGAATCAACCGTTGGCTCATGACAATGCACTGTTATCTTGATCTCGAACGCTCGAACAGGTTCCAGCTTATCGGTCGGCGTGAGCGGTGTCGGTTCCTGCACACCGTCGAATCCTCTCGAATGGACGGGCAATGTGACGGTGCGGAAGAAGCGAAAACCATACTCGAAGTACCAAACGCTCGAGCTGGAGAAGGAGTTCCTTTTCAACGCGTACGTCTCCAAGCAGAAACGATGGGAGCTGGCCCGGAATCTCAACCTTACCGAGCGGCAGGTACGGTATCGTCGAATCCATCCGTCGTCGTTGTTGTTACCGCTACTCGTAGATGTTAATTTGTTTTCTCTCTTCCGCTTACTCGCTTTTGCTGTTGCGCATTCGCCTGGTGCGCAGGTAAAAATTTGGTTCCAAAACCGACGAATGAAAAATAAGAAAAACAGCCAGCGGCAGTCGGCGCAGGGGAGCAGCGGCAGCAGCAACAACAGTTCCAGTCACAGCCATTCCCAGCAGCAAAGCCATCACAACCCGCATCATTTGGGTCTGGGTCTGGGCATGTCAGCGCTTCATGGTGCCAAAATGCATCAGTGACCTTTGGAGCAACAGTCACAGGCAACGCCGCCACAGCCGCCACAGCCGCCGCAGCCGCCGCCGCAGTCACAACAGGCTCAGCCGCAGCAGCAGCAGCAGCACCAGCCGCAACCCATTCAGCAAGCACAGCCACATCACCAGCATCATCATCATTCGCAGCCGCTGCAAACACAGCAGCAATCATCGCAGCATCTTCAGCCTGTCCATTCTCACAATCTCCATCATCTGCCACATCACCCCGACGACGATGGGCAGCTGAAGGTGGAACTCTGCGATGTCCCTACCGCACCGATGTGCAGTCACATTCCTCATCCGCACCTGGTGAACTATCATCATCAGCACTGATAGGAGATTGGGCTTTGTGATACGGAGCTCACCCGATTCGGCTCGGTACGGCGCCGAAGACCATTGCTCGTTGTAGTGGTAAAGCTAATACGTAAACGGAACTATTTTGAAAAGCGAAACAATCCAATCAATCGGAACTGGCGAATGGTGGAAATTGGAACCTCCATGACCATTTCGGGAAGGTTCACCGGGGTTGCTTTCTGTCCTACTGCGCTACGGCCGTGCCTGAGCCTGCGCGATGCTAGTGGATTGTTAGGAACTCCGAAACTAAGAAAACTGTAAATAGTAAATATTTATAATATAAACCATGTAGCCAGTGATACAGTCTGTAACATTGCTGGAACGATCAATGGCTGATTTTCAAAGAATTGTCCAGCACATCCGGTGGATCTTAACGTGTTGAGGACGAGGGAAAGAAAAATGGATGACACAACAAAGGAACAGGGACAGAACAAACCATACACATACAATGACAGACACATACCGAAATAAACAACATATTAACAGATAAGTGACGTAATATAAGGTTCATGGCTCGAAAAGTATGTAATTGTAGTTAATGGGGCTCAGTAAATTTGTAGAAGGTAGTAAATTCAAACCTCCAAATAATTTAAATCAATCTTCCTTCCATTTTCTCGAAAACTGAGTTACTTCCGCGGTGCGGAGTGGAGAACAAAAAAGAAAACGGAAATAGAAAGAATCAAAATAATCCACACAAAAACCATGTCAACATCATCGATAACGTAACTTACATAAAACTAAGGTGAAAAATGGTTGAACATAGAATCAAATAAAATAAGAGAAAAGGGATAAACACGTGTTAATAATACTAGGACGGTATTTTCTTGTATCCTTGCATGCTTTCTCTCTGTCAAAATTTTATTCTCACAAAAAGAAAAACAAATTTCCTCCATACAAGGAACAAAATGAAAAGGTATGGACAGTGTAATTCATCAAAATAGAACAGAGTTAATTGCCCGACATTGAGTTGTGCAAAAACATTGGAAAAACATGAAAATATTCTGCAAACGTACTGTAGATGGATAAAAAATAAAAACATATAAGAAAAAATCATAAAGACAGAAAAAGCAAGATGGAGAAAGGGAAAGAGACACAGAAAAAGAAAGAGAAGGAGAAAGATAAAGGGAGTAAGAGAAAGAGAAAGAGAAAGGAAGTAAGAGAAGGAGAAATCAAGAGAGAGAGAGAGAGAGAGAGAGAGAGATGAATAGTATCCTGAGTAACAAATATTACAAGTTGATTACTTTTTGGTTGTGCGCCACAACTCAATTGTTTTATACCTCTTCTCTTTACTAGTAATATTTATTTTTTTTACTCTTTACCGTTTTTATCTATTCTTCTGCTTCGTTTGCTTTCGAGTTCGCGTATATGGTCTTGTATTAGTTTTATAATATGAGTGAGTTCGTTCGACCGAAGAGCTCCTTCGATTATCTCGATAGCGTTTTTCGAAAGCATACCAGTCAAACCCAGTATCCGCAGTTTACCTGGTAACCCTGAATTAACATATTTTAGTTTAATCTAACTTGTTTTCGTCTTTATTCTGTCATGAGCGGAACATGATTTTCAATGGAATATGAATCAAAGAAAATTGCTTAATATCGTTTACTGATGTTTTTTGCTGAACTTATCGAATTCGGATGAAAAAGAATCAAGGACGGTCCAAAGGTATGTTTATTGGCTTGTTGGTTTTTTTTCATTTGTTTTTGTTTCGTTCTCAACGTCGATACACATATATTGGCTCGTCTGCTTTTTCAAAAAGGTTATTAGTTGTTTGCTCATTTCAGAGTGAGCTGTTCTGATTTTTTTCTATTTTTAGAAATTTGTTTATATTAATGGCATTTTATTTGATAAATCTACTGATAGTATCGACGCAGAGGAATAGTCATAATTAGCAGTAGGATACTCTAAGATAAGATTGGTTCAACATAGAAAATAAAAATAGCACTTTTTTCTACATAGAAGTGGAACGATAAAAGATTAAATCTAATCCGGGATGATTGCAAGTTAGTTTATATTCTTTTCTCTATCTGTGTTTGTTCAGTTCATCCAGCAATCGCTATTTATTGTTTTTAAACTCAGTTTTGTACATATTTTGAATAAGTAGAGACAGTTTTCATTATACAATAACTTTTTAAAACTTATTATCAAATTTTTGTGAAGTTTGTGGGAATCATTCGACGAAAAAAGATTACATAAGTATATAACTGAATGAAGCAAAGAGGAATGAAAACATGGGATAGCACTGATGAGTGAGAAGGTAGTAATTTGCAGAAAAAAGGCACATCCTCTTGCTGTAATGAAGAAATAAGAAAAAACAAACCGTAATGTAAAAAATGAGATATATAGAAAAAATTAACCAATTAGTAATTACGTACAAGACACATAATGGAAGAAGTCTCAAGAAGCTGCTTATATTTACCCTTCAAAAAACACTGGACTCACTCACCTTGGATAGGGTTTACATTGCTGCTCAAAAAAATACTGATCAAACGAAAACCAACAAATTTACCATGAAAGCAAAAATAATTTAAATGCTTCCTAGACATTTACATTGTTGTTAAGTAATAAACAACCAACGATAACACAACTGGTTTACTTATTTTTAATTCATGAGCAACAGACTTCACGTTGCTGTAGGTTATGTGTCTGTTGTGAAAGACTTCGTGAATCGAAACCCACCTTTGCAAAATGAGCATGCATTTTCTTCTTGGGAATGGTTTATTTTGGTCCCTTTTTCAATTGAATCACTTCAAACAAAAGCGAGACAGAACCTCTCAAACGAATTTCTTTATAAATGATAAACAGTTGTATAAAATGGCGTATCGAATGAGACTACAAACACCATTCAGTGCGTTACGATAGGAACAAAAACAACCTATCGATTGGTTGGCTCGTTTTATTCAGCCCGATATGAATTCTTTTTGAAAATTGGCCACGCTTAAGAAAATACAGTGGTACATATGTACATATAATGCAAGTGGCACACAAATGAAGAACATTTCTTCCTCTCTCTGCCTCTTACTCTCTTTTCTTATCTATGATTTCTCTTACATCAAATCTCTCTTTTAAATTTACTTCTCAGTTGTCGCACGTCCCTATTTTTGTTACTCACTCGGTTTAGTACGTGAAAATAGTGAAGGACCTTTCCTAGTTGGTCAAGACAAAACAAACATAATTCACTACACAGCTAAGAGCAAAGATCTAAGGATAGTGATGATGCGGAATGAACGGAAAACAAATCAACTAACCATTTGTATTGGAGAGCAAATGCGATCCACACGAAGAAACATCAATAGTGGAGAAATGAAGTAAAAATGGAACCCTGCTATTTTACTGCGAGATATGTTTAGAAGAAATATTTCAAATTGGAGGGTGTTGGTGGGTGGGACATAGTTGTACGAGCTGCTTGACTTGAACCTGACGGCATTTGTAGGGTGAAAACATTTGCATGCCCACTACAGTAAAATTCATCTTCTATCTATTGTAATTTAATTAAAATACAGTTAGTATTAGAAATTAAAAATAAACGTATTAAATATTAAATAAAAGTGGGGTCGTATCAAATAAATTTTGATTTAATGTATCCTATACTTCTGATAGTAAACACAGGTAAGCGAGTAAATTGCAAGTAGATTGAACATATGGTCTATAAAATGTATTGGTTTTTTCGGGGAAATATTGAGGTGAACGTGGATACGTGGATGCTTCTTCTTTTTTATTTGTGGGAAACGTGTTCATAATTGGCCCAAAACCTTCTTCCAAAACATTTTTTTTCGCCTTGTACACCTCGACACAAAGTTTTGTTTTACAAAATTGTTTCATCTTTTTGACTTTCATCAGTTATGACTGACTATGAGGCCATCGGCCATACCGTCTCTAAATGGCTTTTAGTTTATATGCTAATGTTTGCTAAACAATAAAAATTTCTTCTGAAAACTTCTGAGTTAATACTCCAGGGCACTCAACATGTAAACGAACGATACCAAAACTCGAAATCGCTTATGTACCAAAGACTCTCGCCAAAATTTACTTTTTTACTTTTATTTATTTAATGATGAGGGATGGAAGGTATAGGCGAGTAGACCAAATTAAGTTGGTAGAGATTTAAATGTTTGTTTAGGTCATTTCTGTATTGTTATAAATACAAACGATTCAAATACGTCACAAAAAAATAGACTAAAGAAGACAATATATATAAAAATATTGCTTTTTTTGTGTATACAATGCACACACGCACAGCAAGGCCAATTTATACAGCAAACTGAACTGCCTCCGCTTCCCGGTCTATTATTCAGACACGGGGACGGTATGCGAAGAGATGGTTTAATTTTGACCAGGAGTTTCAGTAAACCGGTGCACGTATTTGGACATCGAGTAAATTGGACCTTACCTGCTCATTGGGTGTGCGAAGGCGTACAATAGTCAAACGAAAAGCAAAACGTCATACTCTGTCTCTCACACACACGCACAACAGCTGGACTGTTTCGGAGCAATACATTTTGGCAAAATGGCAAAATGGACGACAGTGTGTCTCGGCACGTTTACAAGGAATCATAAACATTCGAACATCCGAACGGTGATTGAATATGCAGAGCGATGGATTATGATTTATTTCCGAATAGTTTGGGCCTGGCAAAGTATGGGTATTCTGTTTGTGAAGTTGGATTATTGATTTAGAAAAATGTATTTGAATACAAATAAGCTTGTACGAAGCGGTGATTTGCGTCGCTAACATACTTCACGAACCCATTATAAACAACATCATCGGCTGCTAATGACGGCTCTATGTTCCACCAAAGGAACCAAAACCAACTAATTGTTGATGAACACATATTATTAGTTGGAATATATTTTGTATTATTAACCCAAAATTAAACAGCCTCACTGACCCAGGAGAAGATGTTAACCTTTTCTTAATCACCAAAAGTTATGAAGGCCTAGTTTTCTTAACATCATTGCTTCAATAAAATGCTCCCCAATGCTGATTGTAGATGCCAAAAACGTTCTGCTTGCTGTATAATTGTGTATCCACAACGAGTGTACAGAACAAGAAAATTACGCATAGTTAATCGAATCGCTGCTTCTCATGTCAATGTTGCTGACTTATTTGCTATTGGAAGCAAATATTTCTGAAAAAATGTATGTCTTAATTTTTTTCTGTTAAGTAGTGTTTATTTCGCGAGTTTCAATGAGAAATTGCGAAGAGGGATTGCAACGTATACCAACTTTTCAGGTAACACTATACATAATAATAAATAAATAAATAAATATTGCCGTTATGTTTAATTGAAGAACAAGAAAGAATGGTAAAACGCATTATTGAAAGTAACTCCCATCGATTAATTTACATTTGTGTACGCCGGTACCGGGGAAATGTTCTCTGGATGATGGAGGCAAATCAGTCGTCCAGTCAGGTTTTCACCATTTCCTCATAGTTCACTAGTTCGAGAGTGCGAGGCCCATCGATAAAAAAACTTTGAAAATAAAATGGAGAGTATGCAGTATGCAAAAATAATTCCACCCTCGAACTCCGCAATCTTGCGCTTCACTGGTCTTCCTACATTTTGCACTAGTTCGCTTAATATTTTTGCGAATGAAACCTTCTCGTTGCTTGAAGTTGTGGGTCATGTCGAACAAACATAATATGCATTTGCCGCAAACACTAATGTCTGTCCAGTGCCAGCTAAGGTTGCGGATGATTATTGGTGGAACAAGAAATCGTGGGAGCAAAATTTCTTCCTTCGCATGATTATCTCGGAAATTGGTGCACGCAACACAACCTCTAGGATATGCAGCGGGTTGTGTGGAATTCTACCCACTTAAATTTTCTGGGTCATTGACCCCCCGATTCCTCCCGGTTCTCGTTACCGTCGTTGTGTTCACTTAGGGCCGACAAGCAGGCGGCGAAGCCCATCTGCGTATGGATCTCTCTGAACAATCCCTTCCACGTTTGCAGCTGGGAGAAAAGGTAGCATTCACACGATTCCTGCTCTCTACCTGTCCGCTGGAGCCAACCTTCCTTGTTGGTGTCTCCTTCCTAGTCGCGATGGCTCCACTTCTCCGACCTTGTAGGCAGCGGCTACTTCCTGCGCCTTGCCTGCGGTAGATGGGTATCATGCCTGCGATGGCATATGCTCCGGATTATGCTCCGGAATGCATCCTGACGACTGTGAGTTTGTGCACACCCTCGAGGCGGGGTAAGCGGGTTTATGGGCCGCTTGCTGCTCGGAGCCTTGATCGGCATGAGGAAGCGGACCGTGCGAAACGGATCCTTGGTGCGGTTTTCGATGTATTCAAGCGCTCGATGTATAAGGCAAGATCGTTACCTTGGGATGATTAGCCCTGAGGCTATCGCTTCCCAGCTTAAGCTCTTTCTTCGAGCCATTCTTTAAGGCAAGCGTGATGACCTCGCGGAACTGGTTGTAGATGCAATAGCTGCCCGCTACCACCTGTCTAATGGCGCCGATGAAGTTTCCTTTGCGAAAGCCGATTTATGAAGTCGGTCAGTTTCGCATTTCCCCTCCGAGAACTCGGTCGGACAATAGAGGACAGAGGTTCATTCAGCTTGCCGAAAGCGTTTATCATGCCCATCTATATGTATGAGTTCGGATGTAGACCCATGGTGACATGCTCGGCTTCGGGATTCTTCTGTTCGATTCGTTGCCGCTTCCAGATTCTTTGGGTGTCTTCGTGGACATTACCGGTATGCAAAACAGAATGCATTTTGAAAGCTGGACTTGCACCACATTTTATGTGGATTCAAACAAACAAGTTTTCAACTATGAACTAACTATAACTATAGAAAAAACTCGGATCAGTCTCTTCAACTTCTTCTACTCCAACAAGGGCATACAGGGTGACGTTTTCTACACGGACTTTCAAGCTGCTTTTGACATCTATCGGTGCCCACACGGTCCATTTTCGGAGTTTATTAATATCTTGTGAAAAAGATAACTAGCTATTAAACTAGAAGTGATTTGGCATTCTCAAACTGCTCCAGAGTTGTCCCAGAGAGCAGTCCAGTTCTTTCACCCCCTTCTTATTCATCATTTTCTTAAACGTCATCGTACAATACATACTGTTAGTATTGACTAACTCCCTTCAAATGAAAGCAACTTTATTCCATAGACGCTGGGGTGGGGTCAAACAATTAGTTTACTCGTCGCCATTCGCACATTTACTCCTCATTTAGTCCCTCTACTTAAAGACCCATATTGCCATAGCAATAAGTGTGGCCGCTACTCTTTTTATGGCACTATGGATTTCGGTTTCTAAGCTATCTGTTTGCGACCAGACGGCATTCGCATCAATACAGGGTAACACATACTTAACACCAACCCAATTCTATCTAGTGATGTCCTGAAATTTTACTTCACTGTATGTGCTTATTATCCCTGATTATTGTTTAAAACTACAAGTGTGTGATACATCTTTTCACTACGTTGTGATCTATAAATTGTATTTCAGTAAACATTGACATGTGCTGCCGTATCTCATCTTCCGACAAAACCGACAATTTATGAATATTTAATTAATCATCATTGTATCTAACCGTCGAGTAAACTCGACAGTTCGGCTTTGACATAATATTGTGGCTGTTTAGCCATTTTGACTGCACCGTTACTATGGCGCTACAATTATTACGTTTAATACGTAGGGTTTTTGTACATTTCATGGACCCTTACTGTTTCCAGCTGTTAAGGACAGTATGGTCCTTTACTGTTGAGATCAGACTTTAGGGCAACGTGTCTTGGCGCTAGGGATCCGGTAATCTTTCTACATAATTTTTTTAAATTATTTTTATTTTATTTTTAAATTTAAGTCCAGGTTTTATTTAAGTAAATTTGGTACATAGAGATATTCCCTGAAAGGATGGCATCTACACATTATGTAGGAGTAACATTCGCTTGAGTTAGGTGACATAAAATGTGTTAGTATTGTTGGTTGAATGGGGTTGACTTTCTTACATACTAACTAACTAACAATTGAGAGACTTAAAACTAGCAACAATTGATCTGTTAGGTGAACAGGTTCCTGATATGATTGAGGGGTGATGATAACGATTTAGACATTAGTCTCTCATTTATGTTTTCGAGAATTGTAGTTAGGTACTGCGTTCCAGCAAGTTTTAGTAATCTTTCCGTTGGAGTTTCTACATAATAAATAATTGCAACGCTTTAGGAAACACATATAATTTACTACATCCGTAAAAAATGTAATTAGTCAATTTTAATTTTAATATTATACTTTATATTTGCATCTTTCAAGCTGGTAACAAAAAAATATCTCTAATATGTGTTCTTCATTCGGGAGTAGCGCACAAGCTTCGCTTATTTCAAAGCTGAGCCTAAAGCTATCCCACGAACTACGCTGAAATCACATTACATTTATTGTTTTTCAATTCGGCATCATGAGCTTTGCCTTCTACATGGTAAATGTCGTAACTTAGTGCAGACTCGGATGTTATGCAATTGTGCAGCGAGAAATATGGACGAGTCGGAAATTGCACTTTTTGGAAAGGACCCGCTTGCCGTAGGACAAGTGTCCGGAGAAACTCAAGGACATAGTGGAGGAGCTTTTCGTGATCCATGACGAAGTCTCCGAAGATTGTAGGGGATCGATTGGATTCGTACAGGTATCGACGCTGTTTTGTGTATAATGAAATACATTTCTTTCAGGCAACATTCGTTTGACTAAATATCACGTGTTATAGCAAAAAACATGTTTTAAAGTTGTTGTATATAGCCTTGCAATGTTATATATCCCATTGCGAGCGTTTCGTGATTATATTGCTTTAGAAATATGCTAATATTCTGGTATGATTTATGCTGTATGCCAGAGCAAATGGAGGATATTGATTTGACATTCTGCACTGCTGAAAGTATTGCGATATCTTCTGCAAACTTCCGATAAGTTAAGACTTTCAAAAATTTTTTATTTCTTTACATGAAGCAGGATGAAAATCAATAATCTCGTCTATTTTTAAGTCTATGAAAATCTCCTCCCATGCTGTGGCAGCCATTGCGTGGCCATTGTGAATTCAACTCTGTTCTCGGGCTGTTCTGGCTGCTACAAACGGCGATGATTAAATTGGGGTTTTAGTTAAGCAAACAGCAGCGTCATTTATAGTCGTCCCATATATTGCCTTCGAATCGACGTCGTACTACCATGAACTAGCCGAGTGAAAATGAAACAGCCGAGATCTATTAAGTAGCGTTAGGGGGTGTGGGTTGATTCTAGGAAGAGGGGATCGTCGTACGTGCGAAAGTGTCTAGGGGAATTGTGGTGCGCCAGCTGTGGCGGATGGAAATGAGAAATGCAACACTGGAATGAGGGAATGAAAATGTTACTCTCCCTAACTCGTGTAGATAAACCGTCCGCCGCGGCATTCTTCGCTTGCTCATGCGGCCAGAGCTGAACACGATCGTAAACTAACACCACACACCTTCTCTCCCACTCCGTTCCTCTTTCCCTATCCCTTTCTCATTCTCTTTTTCTCTCCTCTCGTCCTACGCTTCTCTTGGCCCACTTGTATCGCAGGGTGATATCTCTATTTAAAACTCTATGCTTTTCTTTCATCCCCACTCCAAAATGCATCAAAAGAAATTTGCTTTCTCTTTTCCATCGCCCGGTGAAAGCATTCGAAAGCCGGGGTCGCAGCAGGATGCCGCTCCTTATGTACTCCAGTTTTCTAATGGCACTTATTGCCACTCCCTTTTGTGCCCCTCCTCTAGTGAAGAAAATCCGACACTTATGGATGGCGCTGAATGTTAACTCGCGGCAACGGAGAGGACACCACTTTCTTTTATGTAAACCTTACACAAACCTAATGTTGTTTTTAGGTGGGCGTTAGGAAAGCGCCGTCTTTGCCAAAGTCATCACTTTCCGCCCGGGGAAATTGGATCCCTTTTTCTGTTCTTTCAGCGGATTTGTATCCTTTGTGACCCCCGTTTGCTATTTTCCCTGCCGGCACCATTTTAATTGACGGCGAGGGTTGGCGGCTGGAATTTAATTAGCAAATCCCCATGATACCGGGTGAGTCTTTCCGTGTCCTGCTGGGTCGTAAGTTCATGGCAGCCACTAATATCTTTGAGTCGGTTCTTCAATCAGCCTTTAATTTCTTATCGATCTTCACGAAACAAAGCCGTCGGAAGCCCGGACGAACGAAATGAAGTCATTTTTGTCACCTTAAATAGAATTGTTGATGGAATCTTCGTTCCTAGGCTTATGAGTCGAGCAAGAGGAAGGAATTGTAATATGTTGTTTTAAATAATATTTTATATTTTGGTTTGTATGAAAAATTACCACTGATAAGGTTGATCTATTTGCAAATGTGGGTTTTGCTATTCAGTGATGCGTGGAAAATTGATCGTGATGACTTTTCGTGCTCACGAATTTCCACAGAACACGATTCTATGGGAATGATGTTTTATTTTTATATGTCAGACAATGACGTATATACTAGTGTTGTTACGAACGAACATACTTTTCGCTTGCATCCTAGATAGTAGGGAAGGTTTCATAAATCTATAACGAATTATTGTAAAAATTCTGCAAAGTATTGTTAAAAGATTTACTTACATCACTAAGCTCATAGTTTTTGGTTTATATTTGGATGTACTTGGTTAACGGTAGTACTTGGTAATTCTGAGATATTTTCAAATTATGTTATATAATATGTTCTTATAACATTTCTATTATTTCTACTACTGCGTGCAAATGAAACACAACAAATAATTCTACAACCTGCTTTAGCTACTTTAGAGCTTCCTGTTTAGGAATGAAAATATAATTACAATGTAATATAAATACAGTTTTTACGTTCAATATTTCTGTAATACATTAGGTTCACGAACTTTTGTAATCTGTTTTCGTCCAAACTAAATCAATGTAATTTGAAAAAGTGAAATCAAGTTGAACAAATATTCAGTGGCATTTCCTGCAAATTTGATGTCAGCGATAGCATATAGAAAATAATCTGATGAACAAAAATCAACTTCTCTCTCAGTGGTGCTGTTTTTGATTCGGTTCGCCCCTTTCGGGAATTTGATATGTTTGATTAACCATGCCGCTAAAGTAGGGATCTGATTTTAAGTTATATCACTAAAACTTAAAGTAAGTATTGTGGAATGATAGTATCACCGAGAGACGGCCTGTTCTGCGCTGTGTACAATACTACACTATATTTTTATTGTTTCGTATTTCGTTTTTTAGTTCGCTATTTGCCTCAAAATACCTTTTTTCCCTCGTTTTCCAAAGATGAGCTACCCTTTTCTACACAAAACCAATATTTTAGTTAGTATGGTTTCTTTCATACACGAATTTAATATTTATACATTGCAACAACACTATATTCTAGCCCATTATATTTCTAAAATACTTTTTAGACTTCTGCCATCACTTAATTGCTATCTTTATATCTAGTGTTGTTTGAACATTAGTGTTTGTACTTTCCTCCGACGTTTCGATCGGACTGCCCATCTTCATTAGG
>JAOEFI010000004.1:7912-26116 GCA_034621735.1 Anopheles plumbeus
GAATATGTTTTCAGCGAAGTAACGAATGACGAAAGATGGTGAGGCTGAAAGGTTATCCGACTCTTTAGGGAAGAAAATTGCACGACCGTTCTCGGTGAAACCCGCCCGAAAACTCGCCAATCCAAAAGTGCCTACGTGCTGATGAGAGAGTACGAAAGAAAGTTGAACAAACAGATTGTTTAACCCGCACGCAAAACATTGTATAAGGTGACCGTTTCGCATATGAACCGACCATTATCTCGCAAGTGAGTGTAGAATGGAAAACATCCTAACGCCATCGTTCGATGTTCGGTTTTTTGTGTTTACGGAGGATTGTCCAGGGGATGAAAAGAACAGAAAAACATCCCTGGTTCCCTGTGACGTAAAAGCGTTTAAATATCAGTCACATGATGTACGAGGATCCCCTTCGGAAAGCAAGAGCAGAAAAACATGTTTTGTTTGTAATCCTCCTCGGTAGGGAACCGATGGATGATGAAACCATGGACATATATTTTTCTCAATCTCATGATTTGGTTGATCAATTGGTATGGTAAATATATTGACCAGTCGGTCAATATTGTAGCTAAACCCGATCGATACGCGATCGAGGCTCCTATGAAGTTCTGACTGCGAGAATATGTGATAATCAATTCTCCCTTTTCATTTGTGACCTTTTAAGGTTATTTAAGATACAGGAAAAGATTTTTTGAATTAAACATATGCAGGTTCGTACTACACATAATACAGTCCGACTTAGTCACGAATAAACCAATAGCTATATAAATATAAATTATGACCGACTTAAAAGTAACGTTCATCATTGTTGAAAAAGAAACAAAATTGGAATCGAACCGGCGTTTTATAAGGATGTTGTAGGCACAAAATACAAACCTGTTAGGAAATTGTGAAAAATGGTGTATTCTGAAATCACTTACTTCATGTACTTTTCAATTCTACTTACTTAAAAATGAAAGCTTAAGAAAGCTACCAAACCAATCTAAACGGCATAGTCTACTTGAAGGCGATTGCTGAGCCGGACAACTTTGTCATCTGTTTTTTTTCCCCTGATTATGCTCAAGGAAGATGATTGGTAGTGCCCGTTATCAACTGCACTGCATTTCCACTACATTCATACATGCAACACTGAACCCCTCGATCGCCAGCGCCAGACCAAAATGCCCCCCATTGCTTCTTACATTCTACACTCTTTATTATCAATATATTCAGTTGTATAAAAAAAATATGTGGTAATCGCTAAATCAGTACAATGGAAATCAAATCTCTCCGGCGGCGAGAGCCGCGAGGTTCGTCCTACGCGTGAACAGATCCGGACGCCGTACCAGCGCATACGGTTCCGCAAATCTAGACCAGAGAACCCGCAGACGAACAAACGAAAAAAAAACACACAAAATAATATAACACACATCCAACGGCGTCCAAACACGTCCGCACCGGGGAGCACTTAACGAATTAAATGAAATACAAACGAGTGTCACCCAATTGATGTTCGTTGTGTCGACGAGATTTCCGGTCGGCGCACCAACGATCCCAATCGCCCGTCGGTCGGTTCGCAGCAGCGGCAGGAGGATCGTCGGCCAACGTCGGCGAAACGTGGAAATGGCGGCTCTGTCGTAAATTGCGCATCATTTTGGACTGCAGAATCGACATGGGCGCGGACGTTGACGTGACGTGGGACGAGGGGCCCGCTGGCCGTGGCATGATCCCTCCTAAGCCATAGTAGTTCCGATCGTCCTGCTGTCCTGGTTTCGGCGCCACGAACGCGCTAGAGGTCGTCCCCGTGAACAACAGCAGCGCCACCAGCAGGCTCCAAAAGCCTTCCCGGTTCTTCGAGTGTCCTGGCATCCTGGCCAGAGGCTGCGAAGGCTTCGTTGTTCGTTCGATAGCGGTCCGGTACTGACATGAGCATTATTCTTACTTTCACTAAATACCTCCCGAACTGGGAGCACACTACACAGTAACATTACACAATAAATACACAGTCGTATATTACAGAAACATCCAGTGGGCTGATGCCACCGGGTGGACGTGGGGTTGGCAAAGGCGAAGGCGATGAGTGGAAGGAAGGACAGAGTGCACGATAGAGGAAAAGGGAGACACGTGCGGACTGCAAATAAGGATGTGGATGTGGGCCTTGGCGCGTGTTCACGACGGAATGGTCGCCTGCGTCGTGAATTGTGTCGCCTCACTAATGGTTGTGCTATCGTGGGACTGCGTCTCCTGGGCTTCCTGCGGGTTCGGCGACGGTCCGAAGTCAAAGTTAGCGTTCACCTGAATGTGCGGGTTCTCCACTTCCGGCGTCAGCGTGCTCGTCTCGCCCTCGGCATGGTGGTGATGGTTGACGTGGTAGTAGTGCTCCTCGGAGTTAATGCCATGCTCACCGACGCCGTGATGGTGGTGGTTGTGATGATGGTGATGTCCGATGCCGTGTGCCACGTGCCACAGGGCCGCCCCGGTCAGGATGCTGCCCATGCTGAACGGGCTCGAGGCTCGATGGTGATACCCGTAGCTGGATCCGTAGCTCGATCCGATCGCGTTAGAGTCCGCGTACAGCGCACTGTTCGGGTTGTAGTTGTAGTGCCGCGGAGCGACTAACGGCGCCGCTGCTGCCCCTGCATACGACGGATGGTGGTGGCCCATGGCTTCCCCGTAGCTCGGCGGGTTGATCCTCGAGTGCGAATAGGCCGGTGGAGCGCCACCAGCCGGAACGGCGTGATGTCCCATACCGGGATATGCCGGCGGCGGTCCTATCGGATGACTGTTCGAATGCCCGTCCACACTCCAGCCGATCGGTCTCGGGGGCTGTACGTCCGGCACGGGCGGGTTCCGAACCATTCCACCGACGCCCTCCTGGTGCATGTGGTGGTAGTTCTTGCGCGAGTTGCGCCCCAGCGCCGCCCCCGTGTTGTGGTTGCTTTTGCTACGCATCCGGATCGCGAACGCACGCTTTCCATCGACAGGCGTTACGGCGAACAGCAGCAGGTGAACAGTGAACACCAGCAGGATCACCGCCAACCGTTTGGCGTGTGCTTTCTGCGGGCTACTGGAGCCACTACAGTCGCCCATTTCCTCCGGTCGTTTCAGCTCGATGCTACACTAAACTTGGCTTAGAACTCAGACGGGAAAGTCCACGGGAAGGTTTCTCACTGAAGGATCCTACTCTCCGATTCTGCGGCTTCACCGGCTTAGCTGGATGGTTGACTACAAACTTTCTAGACTGCTGCGTGCCAGCGGAGGACTTACTGCTCGTTCGCGTTCTCGAGAGGAACTGAATATCGGAGCACCCGTAACGCGATGAATACATACTGATGTTGGTTTTGATTGGTTTGCTAATGGAATGATTGGGGCCCCGTTGGCTCTACCCGGGGGGATGTGTCCCCGGACTACAGAGAACTTTCCATTCGTCTATCTATGGTGTTTGTGGTGCGAAGAACACCTCTCCCATGTTCACAATTCAAACCAGCATACACCCGCAAGTCCCGCAGCATCCGCGGCCATCCGCAGCTCGGGCGGCCTGGCCGAGTCAGTAACAAAGTAATCTAAATCGAATTTCACTCTCTCCCTTTCGCCCTAAAACTCTTTCCCTCCCCCCTCGCATGCCGTACCCTCCCTGAACCAAACGGACATTATCTAATTCTGCCACTCGGTGCAGAATCTGTCACAGCTCCACTTCCAGGAAAGACTGATGGCTCGGAATCTCGGAGCGACAGTGGATCAGATCGCTTTCCGAGACTTGCGGGCCCATCTTCCCTGGGGTGATGTTGTTGTTTTTCCCTCATCATGATCGCCAAGAATTTGTCAACCGTTATTGAATTAAGACACAATGATAAGGTGCTGGTTGGGCGACGTCTTTCTACGCCACAGCGCAACGGAACGGCGTGGCCATGCGTGGCGGTGCATTGTGCGTACTGTGGTCTCGGTATATTTGGGGCTTGCGAACCAACTCGGTTCGTATCAGGTCGAAAATATTTGTCGCAGCAGAACGGACTGATGTATAATTTTATCTTCCTATTTAGAGCACCGACGAAACGTCCTCTTCACTATATACCGAAAGCGTAGTAGAGATTGAAAGTGGAGCTAATTTACGAATTATTCACTGGGCTGGACATACCGTGCAAACATTTCGATGTACATCAGTCCACTCCTATCGATCGCTCAAATGAATATCCCCAGATGCGCAATTACGGATTATTTCATAGCATTAACTTTACTCTTAATATGATTTCCAATGGTAAGGCGATGATTGAATGTTTGTATAAAGTAATGTTTCGGGTTGTACGCAAATGTGGCAAATTAAGGCCAACGCTTTGCGTTGCGCCAATTGATTTGTTTCAATCCTCCAAAGGTTCGCCAACGTGATGTAATCTAGCTTTCATGCCATTCACCTCCCATACCATTACAACCAATTTTAAATTAATGTTCGTGGTCGAATGTAACAGAAAGAATTGCCTGCGTGCATGTCTTACGCAACAGTTTGAACATTCTCGTAAGCTGCGCAGATATTGTTCATAATTTGGCAGGACGATGGGTGGTTAATGTTTTATCAAGATGTCGGTCAATCAACGTGTTTCACGTTTAATCTTCTTGGTGGAGAAGAATCGATGCTCCATTTTTCAGGCCATCGTAATCAGTTCGGTTTCATCGACCAAATCCTGGCTTTACTATGGCACGAGAACAATCACCAATGCCTGGCGAATGTTTGACTCGTGATAATAAAGACTAGTAAAACTGGATTGGATTGGTTGGGCCGACTTAAAACGGAGTAGTCTGGTGAGCTTCAATCCAAAGCAAAGTTGATAAGCCTCATTTGGGTACGGTTAGCAAGTGCATTAGGGCGAACAATATTTGGTGCAAACGAACAGCTCATCCTCAGTATCGGATCATGAAACAATTTACACACCTTTCGCTGGTGATGTGCCTGTTTCTGCTGGTATCCAGTGTGGCCCTGGTATCCTGCGATTCGGATGAACAGGAGCAGGAAGCGCAGGATACGGTTGACCAGGACCACGAAGCGGCTGAAGTGCAAATAGATCAAGACGCTGACGCCTCGGCATCGCCCGCTGCCGAGCCGGTAAACTCGCCGGAAGCTAGGTATAACTGCCGCATTCCTACTAACGAATATCATGTTCTCTAGACTCACATCTTCATTGCGCCGGCTGCATGCCAACCGGGCTATCGTGTCGATCACAAAGGCAAATGCCGTCCGGGACTGTAGGTGTGTGAAAAGGTGAGTGAAAAGTGCCCTTGTTTGGAGCCCATTTTAGTGCGAAGTAGCAGATCCCCCCGAATAGGGTGGAAGCTGGTTAAACGAATCCTCTTGTGGACGCGGCACGGATACGACTGAAGTGCCACAATTGCCAGTGCTAGCGCTGTCTTGATTGATCATGGCGCACCGCGATGGTGGCTACGTGATACCCTTGACCTTTTTTTCCTCCAACGACGGCAACGACGACGCGCAAACTATCGTTCAAATAACGCCCAAGAAACGCACGAAGCACACCCTCGCGGGAATGTTGGGGAATACCACAAAATCTTGCGTTCAATGGCGCGCGAGGAACGAGTTAGATTGCGAGTAGTCTACACTGCGTTTGCCGACGGTCAATATTTACACTCAGCAAAGCATCACTTCCAATACTGATCAAAAGTCGAGGAAAGACACCTCGAAAGACACTATCGATCGAAATTGCTCGTGACGTACCGCGGGTCGGACACTTTCCTTCGCCTTGTGACACAAGTTCAAGAACGGGAAGATGTGATTTTTCCAGTTTCAATGTTTTACACAACACTTTGTTGATTCGTTCAAGGCTTACATCTGCCGCCTACAACGTTTAAAGGGTGTACAACACTGCTGTACGCAGCGATCATTTGTAACGACTAAAAGCGCTCCCCGGACAGCAAACAATGTCAAGCCAAAGCACAATGATGGCAGCGCAATGTTAGTGCAATTGCATTCACAGCATGTTTCTTCTGATAAGATAAAAAATAGCAGACATACTCGCAGAATCTCTCCCTCTCTAAGGAGGGGCAGTTTCATTATAATTTTTCCCAGAAGATGTGGCCAGTTTAATTTAGATAAATCACGGAAACACACTCTCTTTTAAGACTGTTTTGCTAAGCTAGACGCCAAAAACCGTTTCCAAACCTGCACTCCGTTCGATATCAGAAGCAAAAGTCGGTGAAGGGTATTGAGTACGCTTACATTGCGTCCCACGGTCAAGAAAATGGAGAAGATTAAGATATTCCTTATCATCGGTTTGGTTGTGGTGGTTGGAGCTCAACTACATTCTACCACGGAGAAGGAAGATCCTTACGTCACTATGGCGGAAACAATTATTATTAGGGAACTCTTGTCAACGTTGATATTGGAATCGGTAAACACAGAGGATTGAAAAGCATTTTATCCTCGAACCAAAATGGAATACTTCCCAATTGTATTCCCGTCTAGGTTAATAAACTTTTTTTTTCTTTTCAGAGAGCCGTGTTTGATGCCCCGATTTTATGTCCTGCCGGATTAGTTCTAGATCACCAGGGAGTTTGTCGACGACCGCTGGGCTAAACGGCCATTGAGAGGCCGGATGTTGAACTTTTCCATACGCGGGCTTAATGAATAAATTTGAATTTAGTAGCGTTGTTTTTAATCAACATTATCAGTGGATGACTCAACAAAGTCATCTCTAGCAATTATTGATAACAATACTTGGGTTTATCGTACCAATATGTTGGGTCACAAATAAAAGCGGTTGGATGTAAACTGTATCTAGAGTTCAGCTACCATTTCTATTTGTTGCGAAATATTCGTCCTACTCTAATCATTCGTATATTTTTAGGCTGTGAATCATTGCTTCAGTAAAACGCTCGATAGCGGAATGTGGATCTGTATCGATAATCTTTTCCCTCAAAAAAATAATAATCGAAGTATCATTCGTTATCTCCTTTATGTGGCTCCTTGAGTTTGAACCATGTAAACCACCTCTTTCGAACATCGCGATAAAGATGTGTAGCAAATTCCTCCCCATTTCCGGAATATTATCGCGTAAAACCGTTTGAACGTTCGGAATGATTAGATAGGTGAAAATAAGCCTTCAATAACTTTGATTCCTTGTGCTTCTCGCTTGAAGCATTGGATTGCTTGACTATCTTCTCAAACGACCCACACCAGTTGTAACATGAACGGAAAACAGTCAAACGGACTCGCGTACATTCCCGTTCATTCAGGATTCTTCTATAACCATCCGAAGACAGAAAAACAAACAAGCTCCACCTGACCTTTACTCAAAAATGAACAGAAATTTAAAATTATGTGTTGTTTTACACCGTTTGAGGAGAACGTTCGCAGAGGAAGAAGCTAAGCGCTTGCCGTCGGGTTACGGGAATTGCCGATAAGATAACTGATAAGCCGCACAATTGAAACGCAACTGCCATTGTGCTTGCGCTTATCTAGGCGCAAAGGCAACGGGATGAATTTAATTGCAAGCTACCCATCAAAGGAGCAGGAACTGGAAGCTAATACTTCTGGAAGATCACTGTTGGAAACACATTCCGTACGTGTCGCTCGTGGTTTCCTAGCAGGAGTTACAATGAAATTCGCCGTGGTATTGTTCGGTGTTGCCTTTTTGGCATGCGCGATAAATGGCGCCCCGGTCGGAAGCGAAGATGAGCCGGATACAGTTCCCCAGCCTCTGGACGAGAATGTTCGCAACAGCGTAGCGAAGGCCATCCTAGCGCAGATCCGGGATTTAGTTGAAGAGGGTTCATCAAAAACACCGGTAAGCGATGGTCAAATTTTAGCCAGACATCATGATCTACCAAGGGAGCATTTTTTCAATACGTTCAATTTCTTTCAGAAGCTCAACGTCATTGATGCACCGAAAGTATGCCCCGAGGGACAATTGCTTGACCATCAAGGAAAGTGCAGGCCCGTGCTCGGCTAGACTCTATAGAGCAGAGGCTGCGGTATTAAAGGAAGAATTGATTTCGTATTTTGTAAATAGCCTATTGTTGCAAGTAGATGTAGAATTTTAACCTTTTCGTTATCGTCAATTAAACCAACAACTTGAACTTTGCTCCAAAAAAGTAAACGTTGTAATTTTATTTTATCTTTTGAATTTTTATGATTCGAACCCATACCGTTAGAAGAACTCCGCTATCTTTTTGCACTTTCCTCTCCCATCGAGCGCGTCTCCCGGTCGGCACATTGTGGGAACATCGAGTATAGCGAAACGATTCGGCTTATCGTCAGGGCCGTAAGTTGGACTGGAGTTTTCAGGAGTGATGTTTTCAGTAGATTGTTCCATCGTCAAGCCCTCCGAATCCTCTGGGGAATCTTCTGCCGGCAGAAGTTCGTACGTGTAGGAACTTAATTGATACACTATTGGATGATTATAGTAATGCAATTGTTGTGGCAGTTGAACCTCACTCAGTAGGTTTCGCGGGAGGTAAACGCAGTGTACAGTATGCAAAATAACCAAACCCCACGTCACGATCTTTAGTGGTCTGTTCATTTTTTATGCGACTTTCGAGGGAACCGGATAAACAACAACTGTGACTGAGATCGATCCAAAAGATCGGTTTTATAGGCACCGATGAGAATCGAATGCAAAAATCCATTAATAGATCGACGGCGGAGGAGGCCTATTTGAAGCGTGTGGTCATTGTCAAATATTAGTATTGCAAACAAAGAATTCAAGCATTTCTTAGCCTCCATTAAAACAAAATCGGTGCCATTGCGCACGAAGGGTAGGTATCGCTAGGAATAACATCTCATAAGCAACAGGAAGACTGGCCATATTCAAATGTACAATGAAGTAAAACTAAAGTTTGGTAAATATACGGAAACATTCAATGCACGACGATAAATGTTTCGTACTATGACGGTAGTAAACATTTTTTGTATTAGATTTTTATGTTTAAGAAGACCGCATCTACCAAAAAACATGTAAAAACGTGGTTAAAAGCAAAAAATGCTAAAGCACTATTTTCTTAAAGTTGATGGAAAAATTCAATTTTTTTTCAAATTTGCTTGCATTTTCTTTGAATACCGAAAACTTGCTTGCTTGAGCTGTCAACTGTTGCAAATTTCGTCGATGAAGATACTTGCGCACAACAAACTCGCATGCAACTTTAACTAGAAGGAAAGGAGCGTCAAAACATCATATTTACAAATATACCTGCAACCACGTGCGGTTTGGAGTAAGTTTACAACGCCAGAACAAACGAGCGATACGATAAGTGCAATATGAAATCGAAGAGGAAGCGCGTTGATTCCGATGGACTACTTCAACGAAAGGCCGGCGGCGGTCGTAAAACTAACCCCTTCGAGACTGTCGTGATGAAGGCAAAATTTCCCGTCCTGAACCGTGATCCGCAATCGAAGCAGCCAGGAGTTATCCGGAAGCGTGCGATCGAAAATCGTAAACAAACGCTGGGAAAAGAATTTGCCGCTCTACACAAGACGAACCGCTTTGTGGACGCCCGCGTAGGAGGCAATCATACCCGGCAGCCATCGAACACGTCGCAGCGGAAGGAAATGTACAACCTTAATCTAACTCATCGTGGCCAAACTTTGTCGGAACTAGAGAACTTAGATGATGTGGTCGATGACGATAATGATGAAGATGAGAAAAGTGGCGTGTTGCACGGTAATATCGTACGATTTAAATCTAATGCGGCATATATATAAATCGTAACATATCACTTAATTCTACTTTAAAAATTCAGATGACTTCACGAAGGTGACACACTTTGGTGGCGGGTCCGACGACGAAGGCAACGATGGTGGCAGGGATCGAAAAACAGTGATCGAAGAAATGATCGCCGAGTCGAAGAGGTTGAGGGAAGAAAAACAGCGTGATAATGACCTGGTGTACGAGAAATCGCAGGAGCTAGACAAGAATTTAAAGCTACTGATGTCGCAAGTCGGTGCGCATATGCGCAAGGAGAACAAGCGGCCGGCGGTTGACGACTACGATCGGACGATGCGCGAGATGGTTTTCGAGCGACGGGGCACACCTGCTGAAAAGCTAAAATCGGAGCAGCTAGCGCGAACGGAACAGGAACGGCGGGAGAGACTAGAGCAACAACGTTTGGAACGCATGAAAAATGACCCAAGCGAGCTGGGTCCCGACAAAACGAAAAAGCACATTTCAGCGGATGCACTTGACGATGGGTACCTGTTGGATGTGGATGCGGATAACGTACCGTCAGAGGAAGATGATGAAATCGGCGATGCTACCGGATACGACGCACGAAAAGTTTCCCAGGAGGCAACAGGTAAACCATCCTCAACACAGGATGACAGCGATGAAGAATCTTCGGAACAACAGGGCGATGATGATGATAATGAGGATGAAAGCGGCAGTGATGTAGATAGCTTGTCCGATCTAAAAACTGCCCCGCCGGCGAGCGACAATGAAGACGAAGAACAGGAATCGGAAGCGGAAACAGAAATGGACCCTGTCGAAGCAGAACCACAGACAAAAGTACAGCTACCGGTAGCTTCCGTTGCACCACTTCCATGCTTCATAGAGATACCGAAACAGTACGAAGACTTTGTTGTAATGATCGCAGATCAGAGTGTGGAGCAGCAGGCAGTTATAATCGAGAAAATAGTCCAGAAAGCAAATGAACATAATCCGCGAGCCAGATCGCAACGTCCGGTGCTGTTTGTCTACATCATCCAACATTTGGTGGATCGGTTCACCGTGACGAATACTGCCTCTATAGAAGCGGACTTTAAAGCCCTCCATTTGCTGACGCCGCTCCTGTACGATCTTGCTCACAAAGATCCGGCAGCAACTAGTGAAATGTTTCTCGACGTCATGCAAGAAAAGTACGCAGACTTTCAGCAGCATCCCCAGCGCCATCCGCCCCTGGCTTCTCTGGTAATTTTGAAGTTACTTCCGTCACTCTACTCTGCCTCCGACGTGCGTCATCCGATCGTAACGCCGGGTCTGATTTTTATCAGCGAACTACTGACGCGCTGTCCCTTTCGCAATAGACGCCACATAGCACGCGGGTTACTGTTGGTAACGATAGTGCTAGAGTGCGTAGAACAGTCCAAGCGATTCCTGCCGGCAGTTCTGTCCTTCCTTACTGGTGTCCTTACTCTTGCTGCACCTACTCCACCTAAACCTACGCACGCGAGTCCAAAATCCCAACACCCGTTTAAGGCAGCATCCGCTATATTGCTGCCAGCCCAGGATGCTGCTGTTGATTCTTCGAAGGGTGCTTTGAAGTTGATCGCCGAGGACCTCATACGGGGTGAAATGACGGAATCATTTAAAGTTCGCGCCATAGCCACCGCCGTATCGATGATGGCAACCCTGGGCACACAACTGTCTGAATGTACCGCAATTCAGACGATCGCTCAAACGTTTCTAACCCACTTAGACGGCCTGGAGAAAGCTAGATACCCGGCGACGGTCAAAAGTCTCGTCAAGAAAGTGCGACGGCAGCTGGCGGACCTGGGTGCCCGACCGTTGGTGTATCTGGTGGCGGCGGAGAAAAAACCGAAACCGTTGCGCCTGCTGGAACCGAAAATTCAGACAGTGTACGAAGACATCCGGTGCCGCCCTAAGGCAGCCGTTCCGCTGCGTGAGCAACGGAAAAAGATGCAACAGAAGGTGAAGCAGGTGGCACGCGGTGCCGCACGGGAAATTCGACTCGACAACGAGTACATTGCGAAGCTGCAGCATAAGCGACGCATGGAGAGCGACCGAGAACGCAAAGAAAAGGTTCGGCGAATCTTTAGCGATGCCACAACACAGCAGGGCGAACTGAATTCGTTGGATCGCAAGTCAAAGTATCGCAATTAGTATGTTCTAAACGACGGATCCCTACCGGTCATAAAGATGGAGTTAAGTTCCAATAAATAAATTCGAAAAAGTGACAATTGAATTAGTGTTTTTCAATGTCGAAAGGCACGGATCAAAATGCCGTGTAGAATAATGGAAAAGCCGCCGAGATAGGTGTAACCAAATGATTTAATTTATTTGTATAAGCTTACAAGAACGTGACAGATGTTTTAATTTACTCACTGATCGTGTAACTTTAAAATGGGTCGTTTTACTTTTGTCGTCTATCACCAGGATTCTAGCATATCAATAGTAATTCTAGCGCTAACTACGAATCATATATTTTCCCTCTCGTTTCTCTCTCTCTCTCTCTCTCTTCCAAGGTAATGTAAGCCCTGCATATTTTTCTTATCTCTATATTTCCACACCAAATTTGTTATAGTTTGATTTCGAATTTGAAAGGATCAACTTTTTCTCGATTTGCCTGGCATTCATCCGCCGAAAGACGATCATTCGTTGGATGGGATAGAACAACCTTACATACATTCAATTTTGCCTGTTCTGGGGGAATTCGGTAACAAAAGGATGTCAACATTTTGCTTGCCATATAAATACGTCTGCTTCTTTCAGTAGGGTGCAAAAATCGCGTGTTCCAGTCTTGAGGCGTACTGGTAAGACAAATGTTTGAATTCATCAATAGCGGATTTCGATGTTAAATAGAGTGAAAAGTGAAAACCACTCGCACAGCATTATTTATCAATTTTAAAGTTCGTGAAAGGTTCGATATGTTCATGATTTCTAGACACTCTTGTGTTGTTTTGAGGCGCTTCTGATGGTTTTTTTTTCTATATCACTTCACGTGTCGCTTTATAAGTATGCATGGCTGCTCTTTTCTTTCCAGCATGAATGTGTCGGAAACGATTTTCTTGGTATACTTCCCGTGTCTTTCAATGGCTTCAATAAACCTCAGTCGTAAGTCGTCCTATGTTTGCCACATTTGCATTCAAGTCTTTCAAATATGTTTATCATTCACGTTATCTACCACAACAGCTCAACTACATTCTTTAGAAGGTTGGTTCTTATAGCTTTAAAAAGAAATTAAAGAACGGAAATCAAACTAACGCATTACAAATGTATTGCAAAGTACAAGGCTCCCTACACGTACATGTAAAACAAATTAAGACATTTTGATCATTATAAATTCGTCATATCACCAAGGCTGAAATTCGAAACCCTTACTTGGATGGTTTCGCTAGAACGTTAATTTTATCGTGGTCATGAATATTTCAATGAACGCCTCACACCATGCCATGTCCGCGATCCCATAAGTGTCCAAATAGTTAAAATGTACAGTAATGCAGAACGATGCTGTGTCTAAACTACCAGAGGAAATGAAAATAAATCTCACTGTGGCAACTAATACTGTTAGATAATGACGATGCGCTGTAAGTCGGATGACCGTTTTCTACACGATTTCTTAGCACTTCCAGCGTGCCTAAACCATTTCTAAGCCGTACGTAAGGTGTTACGTCCATCCTGGACGAGTAAGTGTAATAGAACTACGGTTCTGGTACTTCCTTTCTTCTTCCTGATCTTAGTTTACTGGCAATCTAGTTTCTCACTGAAATGTATAACAACCGGTTGGAACGACCACAGCCTAGAGCAAGCACGATCTGTCCGCGGATTCCATGGAGCAGAATGAATTTCGTTGGCGGCCACCTTTGCTCTTTCATCCATCATACGAGATTTCCCTTTTCTTCCTTCACGCTCATTAAAACTAGAAGCTGGAACGTTACCCAGCTGCCTGGGGGACATTCGGAGGATGGTTCTTAGGCACGTCAAACATGCGGCCCATCGTATGGGACGATCAATAATGCTGCTTCTCTCACTTTTCCGGATCCGCCGAGGGTGCCTTTCGCGCGTTGTCGCCGCTGTTCACCGTATCGATGTAGGACTTCTTTGCCAAACGGTACTGATTTAGCCGGCAGAGAGCGTACTCCTGTAGGCAGAAAACCGCGGAACGATATTGGTATAAAAATTCGACAATATTCGACGTAGAATCATCCCCCTCTCTCTCTCTCTTCCCCTCTCATACCAGATAGCCGAACTCGATCTCCTGATACACGTTCACGATCGCCCAAAGACTCCAGAACAGATGGGATGCCATCGTGAAACATTGCACTTCGCGGCGCAGCTGCTCGACCTCGTCGGCAGCCACGCTGTTGTGGCCGGTGACCGACGATGCGTCCGAACCTTCTTCCTCCTCTGCGGCACTGTCGTGATCAGCGATCTCCAGCCTATCCACGGGCGACAGGTGGCTCAGGTATTGGCGTATGAACTGTTCCTATTGTCACGATACCGGAAGGGGGAAAATTGGAGAAAAAAACAGAAGAAACGAAACCATTAGTAAAGGCTGCTCGAGGGGGGTGCTCAACTATTAAGGCGCTACTATCATCATAAGCTAACTATTTTCATTCATTCGTTTGACTGTGTTTAAAAATACGATTATGCTTGGAGAGAAATAAAGCTAAATAAACGATTAATGTTTATTTGCAGGTTTGCAGAAAAGAAATATTTAAAGGAGTAAAGAACTTTGGTAAGAATCAATGCACTATAGGCACCAATATGACGTTGGTTCACCGTGTTAAATGGGAAAAGTTAGAATCGAATGAAAAACGATGGAACATATGGGAGGCAGGGGAAAAGCATAGGTTTGAAACGACACAAGTTTGCGCGGATGAATGAAAGGAGCGAAAAATGATAAATGAGTGAAAAACTCTACTTTTGCAGATCGCTAGGCTAGGCTGTAGTGATCGGATAGCGCTACGCGATCGGATCGGACGATCTGGCTGCACTCAGGCAGTAGTTTGCAGTTTGCAGTTGCGAACTGCCTTCGCCGTGTGTGATAACCGGACAGTGTCGCCCAAACACACTCGTGAAGGCCCCGGAAGCAACAAGGCCTTTCTAGAACGAGAGGAAACCATTACTGACGCTCTGGCACGCCGGGGGCCGATCGGGTGATCAACCGTCCAGGACGCGTTTTCGGTGGAGTGCACGGAAATACTTCGTATCATTTTTTGCCTTTGGTCTCTTTTGCGTTCACTTCACCCGACACGTGAGGGCGAATCCGGCCGGGTAGCAGACGTACATTCTGCCGAGAGTGCGTACGCGAGTGTTTTGCCAATTTGGGATTGCGAGAAGCAGCCTGGCAGACCCTTCCCAGCTGCTGCTTCTTGACCACCGCCACCCTGCCCAGGGTCGCAAAGTTTGATGAACTGAAGAGAGAAACAATAGAGAGCGCAGACAAAAACAAAAAAACGAAACAGCACAGCGGTTGGGCTCATCTCCGATGCCGCCAGTGTGGGATCCTTTTTTTTTTGTTACGGCGCTACACTTGGGTAACTGGCTTGTCCGGCGCATGGGGTAGCTTACCTGTTGCTCGGCGGTAGGATATTGATCCAGCTTGTGGTAGTAGTACGGCGATTCGGCGTTGGTGTAGTCGAACGTCCACTCGAGAAAGTGGTTGGCCAGGTCGAAACCGCGGTAGTTGTAGGCACAGTACTCGAAGTCGATGATCATTAGCTCCGGAGCGCCGTCCGTCAGCGATGGCTCCTCCGAAAGTGCCTGAGAGTTGCCGCTCAGGACGGAATCGTGGGTGTTGTCGTGATCATTTTCCATGTGGTCGTGATCAAGGGAACGCTTTCTAAAAGAAAATTTGTAAACTCGTCAATACAGCCATTCACAAAAAGAGCAATTATTTTACTAAAATATAACCTCTCCTTACCTTGAGTTTCGGTTAAGATTGATACTGCCACCGTTCGATGGAGCGAGTACGTTGCTGTCCGGAACCACACCGTTTGAAATAAGAATACCGCTGAAGTGCGAATCAAGCTGAGTGGATTCGTCAAAGGTTTCCAGAGTTGTACTGCAAGGGGAAGCATACAGTAAGAGAATGTTCGTTGAATTGGCTCTTGTGATTTCTCTGGCCTACTAACCATTCATAGTTGCTACCGGCTGTAATGGAGAAGTCCTGTCGCAGCAGTATGTTGCCCTCCTGCAGATCGTTGTGGCAAAACACCACCGGAAAGTCTTCGCTCTCGATCACCGATCGCAACCAATTCACCTCCGCCGCGAGATCCATTTCAGTCAGTATGTTATTCGGTTCCCCTGCGCCATTGTTGCATGATCCTTCGTTTGCACCCGCTGTCACCGTCGTGGCGGCGTCGTTCCCATTGGCACGGTCCCGTTCCATCGTCTTGAGCGTTCCATCGACGCCCTTCAGCCAACGCGACATCGTGTTCCAGATCCAGTCCGGTTCCTTGGACACCGGAATGTCCATGCTGTGGATGGCGGCCATCTTTTCGGCGACCGTGAGCGAAATCTTCGCGTCACTCAGCTCGGACGTCAGCAGGGCCCGGGCGGGGATGTACTGTTCGATGCGACCGCCGGGGAAGATGCCGTGCAGCTTCGGTCCCAGCTTCCGTTCGCTCAGCAGCGTGAAAACCACGGACTCGGTGAGCATGGTTTCAAGGGCGTGTTCGCCGTGCGTCTGACCATAGATCCTCAGCAGTACCTGTAGGGAGAAATAAGATAAAATATGTAAACCGGCATGTGACAACAGACAAAATGTTAACAACAAGTTTGCAAGTATCGAAGGGTTACGTCTTGTGTCATAAGTTAGTGTAAAATAGTTGGACCAAACGTGTGATCTGATAAGCGGTTGCAAATTACAGTTAAAGCGGGCGCTACCAACGTCTCGCCAGCAGACCACCATGGTGGCGAACCTCGAAGGCGTAATTATCTTATCTGGCGAAGGTAATCGCGAGTAAATTGGCAACAACATAGCCGTGTCCTAGAGATATAGCGAGAGTGTCTGTTGTAACGACGCACTTCTTCTCAAGATAATAAAAGTTACCGCTTACGACTCGGAAAGATTTTGCTTTGACGGATGGCCATCTCGGTTCGAGAGATCCCCTATAGAGTTAACAAGCAAACGAACGACGACTCGGTGGCGCGACAACAGGGATAATATAATCACACGTAATCAGCAAACTTGACATGTGACGGTAGCGCCGTTAATGACGGATGGCATGTGGAAAATTTGAGCAATAATGGGCACCCTCGGTTAGAATGCCGATGTCGCTCACAGATAGATTGAAGATCGTAAGGAGTTATCATCTGGAAACAATTCCGTGCGTAAAGATTGCGTAGACAGTTCAATGCATCTGTGCCGTCCTCACCTCCTTCGGTTCCAGCATGTTGGCGCAGCTATCCTTCCGTGCACGTTTGTTACCATTCCTTGCCTTGGGTCTCGCGGACGTCTTCGGGTTGTGTTCCGAGCCCGTACCGGTGGCGAAAGAACTTCGTCGCGAGCCGCCGTTGGATCTAGTACCGCTGGCGCTGTAGTAATGGTGCTCCGGCAGGCTGACGTAGTAGAGGAAATTCGAAAGGCCACCACTGATCCGCTTCAGCTGTAGCTCTTCGGCGGAAATCGTCTTCCATGCGCCGGTTAGATAGTCCCGACAGATCCGAGCCGCGATGTCCCGCATCTCGGTGGGAGAGTTGGCCTGGGGGAGAGTCAGGGGTAGTAGAAAAACAATGAAAGGTTCTTATTGTTATTGGACCATTAGTGAATATCACCGTGCGGACGTGATATGCTTCCTTCGATTTTCAACCTACCGTAGCCGCACAATGGTAACGAAATTAATAAATAGAACAACCTTTATTGGCAAGGCTCGTTGAAAACAGGATTCTTTTTTCTACGAAGTCACACCCCACTTTTCTAGGAAACACAACAAGTAGGAAAAAGTCGTATTTTCCAACAGACTACTGCGTCACCCTATGAACCATAACCACCAGCACGAGTCTTGAGAAGAAAGCCTAATTTCTCTTTCTTTCTACTTGCTAACAATGAAAAAAGGGCGAGCAACGATTTGGAAGCCGTTTAGTTCACACAAAGGTCTAGGGAAAACGCAATTGCACCAGTAGTAGCATTCAACTCGACGTTGCAGAAAGAACTGCTGGGTCGAGCATAAGAGCAGCGACAATGTGTGTTGCATATTTGCCAAAAATCGATACGAGCCCGTTCGGGTACGGAATACTTTACGTTAGCAGCAAGCACAGGGGGAAAAAGTATTGTAACGAAGTTTCTCTAATTTCTCTAAATCGGGGTTCGGGTATCGGTTGAAACTTTGATTAGTTTGAATTTTGTAATTTTCATAAAATAATTTAAGTCAATAGCAACACGCATCAGGTTTCCATATCATGAACATATGGATCTATAAGGAAGCTATTTGAAATATTTTGCCAGTCTACAGTCCTAGACTTGGAGTGGACTCCAAGTTAACTAAACGTGGCGCATCATCCAATGCCTTTTCCAGACTGGAAATGCGAACTGTACCTAATATCGACTAGT
>JAOEFI010000004.1:40643-64325 GCA_034621735.1 Anopheles plumbeus
TGCTGTTTTGTGGCAATGCAAGTGGCGACATGAAAATAAATCCGTTAATCGTTTTCCCTCCACGGAGCACACCATCTATCAAAAAGTGTAAAGCGGAAAAGAGCCAGTGGAATGTAGTCTGGAAATCTAACGGCAATGCTTTTCTCACCCGTGAAGCTTTAATCGATTGGATTAACTAAGAGTTTGGTCCTTCGGTAAAAAAATATTAGCTGGAAATGGGTTTGCCGCTACGCGTCTTGCTCGTAATGGACAACGCCCCTGCCCATCGACCAAGCGTAACAGGAAACGTCGCTGCAGAATTTAAATTCATCCGGGTTCAGTTTCTGCCCACGCACATCACGTCGTTAGTACAACCTATGGAGCTGGAGGTGTTTGCTACTTTTAAAAAGCTCTACATCAAAGCAATGTTCGAGCATTGTTTCGATGTCATCGAGCGGACTAATCTGACCATCGGGGAGTTTTGGAACTATCATCTGCACAGCGTTATCTGTCTGAAGATGATTGAAAAAGCATGGCAGCAGGTTACCAGCAGAACACTCAGCTACGCGTGGCGAAAGCTTTGGCCAGAAATCGTAGTGGGATATGAAGATGTTGCCACAGTACGGATGGAGCTTGTGGCAAACGATATTGTGTGCGTGAGAAAGTTCATGGGGCTGGAGCTGGATTCTCGAGACATAGAGGAACTGGCCAAAGAAGTCTGCCGAGAACTGACCACCGTAGAGGTTAAAGATCTGCAGCAGATGATTCTCGAGCATAGCATATCGGAGACGAGCTCGCCAGTACTGCAACAATCATCCGCTATCGATTGTGACGTTTCCATAAGGACAGGAGCTAGTGAACAGTTAGCTCGAGAAGTCGTGTGGATAAAGAAGGAAATCGAAGATGAGGAAGAACTTCGAGAAGGGCATATGACCAGGGAAAATTTTGAGGATTTGCAGCGTCACCAACATTCGGAAAAGATTCTGTCAGAGGTCAAGACGGATGAAGTGTAGCACTCGTCTGACAAATTGGAAGAAATACTGCAAGCGTGGGAGAATGTTTCGTTATACGTTCGTCAGCATCATCCTAATAAATCGGCAGCGTCGCGCGCGGCAGACGATTTTGCTGCTAACGTTATGTCATATTTCAAACCCAAACTTGAATCGTCGGAGAAAACAGTTGTGTTTAAACAATAATAAAAACCAGACAACCTGAAAGATATGGCGATTATAAATCTGATTGACTGCACGTGTTTGCTACCGCAATTAATACACGTGCACGTTGTTACCTTTTTGGTTGTGGGGATCATGTATATGCCGCTTTTTGCCTGCTCACAGTTGCTTTTTTATCTAGACGTGGATGCGCGCTTTTGCGCTAAAGTCTCTCCACCACCATTGCCGAGTAACGGTGCGTATCGCGATAGCGTGCTGCCGCGAAAAAGCGCTGCTTCGGTTCGAAAGCAAACCGCGGTGAAAATCCTTGACACACAAACCGTACCAGCGACCCAGTTATGGCTCGCGCTGCCATGAGCGCACCTTGGGTGAAATCGAGGGCGAGGCCAACGCCAGGGCCACCGCAACCGCCAGCGAAACTCGGCCGCGGTCAAGGTATCCACCAAACGGAAACCTTCGTGCAAGTTCAATGCGACGACGTCACCGGAGAAGTGGAAGCTTTCGTAACCCGAGCCATGGCCACTGGTGCTAGTCGACTGCCACTCCATCCGGGTGTCCCAGGGCAATCCCGGATGATACACTACATGACACACTTTCACAACTCCAACCATAGGGGACCACACGGCGCGGGTCTGCAGCCAGTGCGTTCCCAGGTCCCAGTACTAACCGGACCGAGGGCATCGAAATTTGTTAGTAAAATTACCAACCGGTCGAACGGGAGCGCAGCAACCAGCAGGTGGCTGCAAACCCATCGGCTCCACTACCCGTGAATCAGGCGAAAGGCAAAAACCCGTTCGCGCTCGGAAACATAGCTGTAGCGGGTGCAGTTGTATTGGAGCAAGCACGTTCAAGCTCGTGCTGACGATGCGCTTGTTGAAATTAGTAAAATAATAACAATTATATACACATTTTCAAGACGATCTTTTTTGGTTAAATGTTGCATTTCCACTCATTATTTGCCTTCTTTTGAAACAACCCATTTGTTCAATATGCTCCAAAAATCGACGACCGCAATACTTTTCTCCGTATCTATTACGGATTGCTCAACTCGTTGCCCCACTTGGGATGGAGATTGCGACAAACTTTTGTTATTATAAACGAGGGTCAGGTACGGGCTGCAATATCGCACCAGGATAGCAGCACGCTGGCACGGTCGAGGTGGGTAGCGCGCGCCACCAGAGCAATGCCGGTTTGTACGAACATATAGTTGCTGCGATCGTGTCGAGCCCCCCGACGCTGATTGGAGCTTCACATTCGGCCGTGCGTGGAAGCAGTACGGTTTACGAGCGAAAGAGCAGGCAAGCTGTGTTGTAGCCACATTTTACTGCAATACCGTCGGAAGGAGGGAGAAGAGTGAGACGTTGCGGTTGAACATCACCAACGAGAAGCTACCATTTTTGTCGACAGCCCTTTGCGAGGTTTATCTCTCCCTTATCTTCCATCTGGATGGTTTTATGTTGCATAATGCTGTTTGTTTTTATGCCAGCTCTACAATAAAGGATCATATTTATTTAATTCGATACTGCCCTAGGTTGCGAAGAAAATTGAGATGCAGAGAATGGTTTTTCGAACAAGAAAAATAATACCAGGCTAATGACAAAAGTTGATACCGACTAAACTGTGCTCCCAGCCGCTATAGCTGTTTGAAGCTTGCTAGACAACAGCGTTGGATAGCAGTTCACTTTCGAGAACGGTACTTCCCGCAAGTTTAGGTCGTCGTGACTAATACCACGAGACTGTAAAAGAAGACACAGCGGCGACACCGTGCGTGCCATCATGTGCGCCTGGTTGATGTAACGTTTTGTTGACGGTACAGCTATAAATCACGCGCACTTCTTCTAATATGTTGGCTGCAAAGAAAGGCTTTAGAAAATATGTCTAACGTCTCGGTGTGGCTGGCGCTGGGGAATGAAAAATTGGTGCCCAATGATACCCGCGCCATGTGACCCGCGCAGCGGGGTGCTGCGTTTCTGCAGCACAGCGAAAAACAATCGTGTGTCCCCAGCAGTAGGGGACCCTTAACTATACGCGGATCGCCGTCCCCTGTTAGTACTATGACTGCACTACAGTGACAATTTAAGTTTGGGGCACTCCAAGCGTCGAAAGAAGAGAGAAAAGTGTCCCCAAAGATATCAGGCGTCAAGCCGGCGTGGAGCACGAGCTGGAGTGACACACGGGCGACAAAAAGGCGGAGAAAGCGCCGGGTCTTCGCGCTTCCAGCATTGTGTCCCCTCGACCGCACCACTCGAGCACGACAGCGCGCGCACTTGCCGGCGACAGGCACGTGTTTGTGGCTCGCGAGTTTCCTCCAACCGCCCGGCAGCGGGTTATCTATGTGTGAGGAGACACATTCCAACCACCGCGGAAGCCTGCGTCCGGCCCAAGGGCGAAGAGGCAGCGCTGCACGGCGTCGACGACACACTTATGACACGTTGTGCAGATAGCAGCTCCATTAGGAAGACATGCGAGTGTCGCCTTTCGAGTCGTCGGCAGTTCGAGCGCCTGGGGCTTCGAAGTTCCCGCGTGCTTCGCAGCGCCGGCGTGCGCTCGCGAAAGAGGTTTCATTTTTTAATCCAGCCAGCGCTACCCAGCGCCCATATTCGTTGCCGTGCCGAAAAGGGGGATCCGACCGCTTCTCTAACGCGGCCCCGATATCTCCGTCTCGAGGGGCGAAAGAGAGAAAGAGTGAGAGAGAGAAAGAGAGAGAGAGAGAGTGAGAGAGAGAGAGAGAGCGATAGGCACAGAGGGAAGCTAGAGAGCAGAAATGGACTGCGCATGGTTATGGGCGTCCGTATATATTCGTTGGAATTCGCGGCTTCCACCTATGAGTGAAGGAGGAGCACGCCGGGCATTAGAAAGAATCGGTCGCACGCCGGCTTGAAACCATCGCTACTTTCATTCTTAGTGACTGCGGATCTCTGGCCAAGGAGTGTTTTTGAGTAAAGACGACTTGTGTAATTGTTAAATAGTAAGCGCCGTCGCGACCAGGGCAGCATGCCGCCTAGGAGTAGCTTCTTTGCGTTCGTTTGCTATTGGAGTCGGCGTGGGAATGGGATATGGAAACAGCGATTGGGTTGTTGAAAACTTTTGGACGAACAATATTGCAATTTAGAAGGAAGCATGACCCTAGGTGAATGAATACTATGTTAATGCTAAATTCAATATGTGAAAACTATTCATGAACTCACACGAAAAGACACACAACTACTGCACGTCTTTTGAAATTCACTTATCTATCCTAACTGCCACAAAAGTTGATAAAAGACATAACAATAATAACTTGTCGATAATAAACGACATTGATGTAACCCTATGTTTGATATAACAAATAAAATACTACAATTGCAGAAAACAATCTACAATCTTGAAAACCAAACAAAAGCACTTTTCTGCTAACCTAACGCCTGCATTCCTGCACTATCTAACGGCATCAACGTTTCGAACAAAACGTGCTACTCTACTGCTACTACTACTACTACTACTGCTACTACACCAACGCAGTGATTACTGGTACCTACACCGTCAAATCCCTTCGCCTTTTCTTCTAAATTGGAGGTTTTCCCCGTCACGGTGGAAAGTGTGTGGTTCATTCTGTTTCGCGCCTTCCGACAGCATGCCACTACTGTCGAGCACAACCGGTCGCCCGGCGGGTGCAAACATGCGCTCTTTCTACATTTTCATGCAATTACAGATGGTAAGCGTGCCATGTTTGGCTCACCGCGTGGCTGCCCAGGCGTGGAGTTAAAGTTCATCGAACTCTGCATTCCACTTCGATCGATGAAGGCAATTGCATTTGCCACGTTGGAATACCCTATCGTGAGCATATTGGTCCCGAGATTTTTGAAATGTTTCGAACTTATTCCAATAAGCAGGTGCTTTATCTTGTTTGTTGTTGGGAACATTTTGTCAGCGTTTATTTATGCTGTGCCCCTGCCGTCTGCCCCTGTCCGTTGCGTTTCCATGGCAACGTCTATGTACGTAGACATCGGTACCTCTCTTTTCTTCCCGTGCAGCCTGGCAAGGGGAAAAACCGGCGTTGCTCTACCCTCCGTGCAGCCTCGCCGTTGCTGCGTGCTTCCCCGGTTCGGTACGAGTTGGAATTTTTTTCTTCCGCCAGTACCAGCTGGGAATGGTTTTTCATTTCCCACGTGAATCTCTAGCCTTGCTCGGCTCGGGGAGATTTAGACCCCGCGCTCGTTCATCCCGGCTCCGGTGCCAGCAGCCTCCTCCGGGCATAGGAACCTGGGAAATTTTTTATCTCATTCACTGGACCGAGATGCTGGTTCTCACGCATCACCCGATGATCATCAGCTTGTCCGCTGGAGAAAGAAAAACAGAATACAAACCCGAGCATCTTCCACCCCGAGTGGGCGTTTTGTTCGTTAGCGGTGGCGGGGTTTTTTCCGACATCTCAACTTCTCCTTCGCGCACGCCAAAAACGCGGCCGCGATTCGTCCGCGTTGCAGCGAACGTCGGACGTTGGCCTCGCATGTGAGCTTCTAAAAAGCCCCTCTCCTCGCGACAAGCATTAGAAGCGGCATTGGGGAGGGCAAAAATGGTCGTTTTCTATTCGTTTCTATCTTTCATACTCACCTTCTCACTAAATCCATTGCCAGGCGCCCAGGAGCCGTACGGATGGGTTGAGTTGCTTAGACGGGGCGATTAGAAAAGCGCGCGCCGTGTGCAGCTGTTGCCGGCTCTGTCCGCCGCACGCGTACACACGGCGGGGCCTGTGTGCTACCGGTCTGGTCTGGTCCGGTGTGTTCGTGTTGGCACACACAGCTTCGCCAGTTCGCCGTCATCTTCGGTCGATCGATTTGGGTGGGGGCTCGTCGGCTCCGTAGCGGCGATAGAAATGCGGCACGCAACTAACACGAGTGCGGGTTCACAGTAGAATTGGTTGAGATGCCAGCGAATGGTCACCGTTAGAGTAGTGTGCTGCTGCTGCTGGTGCTAACGGAACGGATCGGTCGCATATATGAGCATGGCGAGATACCTCCCCGAAAGCCTTCGACGCTAGTCGATGCATTAGATTGTCGGATCGTGTACCGGCTATTCCAAGCTATATGCTCCGATGCCGGGTTGCTGCTGCTGCTGCGGATATAGCCGGGCTTGAAACGGAGATTAGTTCACTGGACGGATTTACACCCTCGTCGGTCCGACGCTCGAGTGCGGGATCTAATGTTTTCTAATGCCGCTACAGAAAAGCCACCGCATTCAGCGTGTTGGCGACGATACGCGAAGCCGGTACGAACCGAACTTAATCAGAATCTACCCGGCTGGCAGAAGGCAGTAGCAGGCGGACCAAACCGGTTCGCTTGCGGCGGTTCAGGTTTCTAGCACAGTCACACCACCGTTAGACAGCTGGTAGAGCAACTGGATTTAGAACAAATGACGTTCACTGCCTCCTAGAGCAACATGCGAGATTTTTCTTTGGAATATCTTTCTCATCGGATAGAAATCGAATATTTCCATCCTGTGGACGAAAATGGTTTTCATACACATTAGTAGGGAAACTTCGATGCGATGAAAGGAAACGATTTAAAATAACCTAAAGTGCGTCAAGTGCAATTAATTTTTATCCCCGGCGTTTTATTTTTATTTTAAAGTTTGGCAAATTCTGTTTCTAAATAAGAAGCTTCCTACGAAAGATACCTATGCTTTTCTCCATCCTACTACAGCTTGTTGCTTGTTTATTTGATTTTCGACCAGGCACACGGCCCTCTTGTACCAGGCGCATGGCATATATGCAATATTAACACAACAATAATAAAAGAAATTGAGAGAGAGAGTTAGCAACACCGCCCAACCAGGGCCGCAGGAAGCATACGCTAGAGCCCGGGGTATCCCAGCGGTTCGCATTGTGTTCGATACCGGTTCGTCAAGAAGCATGTTGAGATCTAATCGGATCGGTGAAGCCGTTGCCTGGCGACGGCATCAGAGACACCGCTACAACGAATACGCACACACTTGCAGTTGGCTAAATGAACAGTGGGGCGAGGACCGGACATTCGGTCGATCGAAGGGTTATTTTTTTAATATTTCTCAAAGCAAGGGTAATCTTTGCTGATGCATAAACTTACTCACCGATAAAAAAACGTTGAAATATTTTATGTAAAACAAAAACGACAAATAGAGCCAATCATCGCAATCATTGTAAGAAAACCATTTATTTTATTTCAAACGCATTTCTCTAGGCAACACACATCCACACGCACTCGCTAACATACATCCATCTTCGAGGACACTCGTGCCAAAGAACAGGGTCATATATAGTATATATATACTTCCATAATAATATCACTACTGATAGGCAGCTATTTGCTTTACATAGTCGCTCGTCGTCAAATAATTCGTCAAGAAAGAACAGTAAGCACCTCCTAACACAGCAATATTATCGTCCCATTGTCACCGCCGACCAGCATCATCCGGTTCAGCGGGAGCAGGGCGAAGCTGGTCAGCACGCCACGGAACGTTTCCGAACGGAGCTTCGTGTACGAGTAGGGCGAGTCCGGGGCGATGGCGCTGTAGACACCGATCCGGTTTGTTGGCGTACCGACGATCAGCTCCGTTCCGTTGTTCACCATGCAGTGGACCGGTTCCGGACGATTTCTGCAGTCAATCGTATTGTTTTAGTAGTGACGAGAAAAGTAACGGGAAAGAAGTCAAATATGTTTGAGTTCTCTAATTAAATTGGCGCATCGCATCCCTTACCTCATATGATACTGCAAATGTCCCGTGTGCGGATTCCATACGCCGAGCAGCTGGTCCAGGCTCGAGCTAACGAGTTGCCCATCGTTCGGCGCCAGCAGCTGCAGTAAGTCGTTATCGTTGGCGCGCCAGGACGAAATGATGCCACCGGTGCGCGCATCCAAAACACCAATGTGGCCCGAGTTGAGCCCCACCGCAATCCAGTGTGCACCGGGCGCCACCGCGATCGTTCGCACTGTGCCGGCGGGCGTCTGGGCAATCTTCCACTCGTGACAGTAGCTGAACGTGCGGGCGTCGATTAGCTTCACGGAGCTGTCGGCCGTCCCGGCGAGCACGAGACAGTTCGGCGAGGGGAACGTTTTCACCACCGATACGGGCGAGTGCTTCGGCACGTCCAGCTGCCCGATCTGGGACCCCACAAACGGATCCCACAGATGCACACCGGAATCGCATGAAATCGTTAATCTAAAACCCAGAAGAAACAGTACAGGGTAAGTAATGTAACTATGTAACTTAGTTTACAAGAATCGGTCTTGGGAGGAAGCGAATGAATCCTTACCGTAGCGCTTCGCAGAACGCCAACGAGTGTACTGACTTGCGATGGTTTGCGTACGTAAATTGACAGGAGGACACTTTCGTCCCATCGCCCTCGCTGCGTAGCGACCACAGCTTCACCGTCTTGTCCTTCGACGCCGAGATGAAGCTGTTCTCGTTGTCTAGTGCCAGCACGGCCTTGATCGAGCTCGAGTGGCCCGTGTACGTCTGCAGCTTGATCTGCTTCAGGTTCAGCTTGGTGTCCTTTTCCGAGCGCCCGATCTCGTGCTCCCAGTACGCGAGCCAATTGCCGCGCAGGTTGCGCGAACTGTTCATGTTCTCCAGCTTGTATGTCACCATCCCGAGGAGGTCCTTGTGCTCGATCCGCGACGGTGTCGAACTGCAGCCAGTCGCTCCCTGGCCCGCCTCGATGCGATTACCGATGATGTTCGACCCGAAGCTGTTGGAGCAGTTGAGCGAATCGAGCTGCTGCTGTTGCTCCTCGTCCATAGCAGCGTTCGTTTGCATCGACTCGGGTCGCTGTGCCGCTGACGACCTGCCATAGTCGAGCTGTTCGTGCTCATGGCAGAGGTTCAGAATGAGCGGCAGGTTTCGCACGCACTGCGCCAACTCCTGCTGGCCGAGGTAGTGCAAAAACGGTACAAAGCTGTAGTACGCCAGATTCGGCGTGAACACGTCCCGTATCTCTTCCATCGCTCTCGCCCGTGCCTGTCCCACAATGTCTCCGGCTCCTGATACTCCCCCTGACGACTGTCGATCGAGCAGGAGTAACGCACTCGGCGGAGTGAAGCTTCCGAACGGAGGATCCCGCTCTTGCCCGCCGAAACGATCGTGTTCCGCACCGGTGGAGCAGAAGGACGTTTCCGTTGTCGCCGCGGTGGCGGGGAAGTACTCCTGCTGCCTTGCGTACGCCTTGTCGAATATGAGAAAGAAACGTTGCAGGGCCGGAACGCATACATTCTCCCGCGTCATTACGCGCCCTATGCGCACCGAGATGACGTACAGCGCATCGATGAGCTTCCGCGCGAGAACTGACCGCGCCAGAAACCCGTTCGGCATGGTGTACTTCGAGGATTCGAGCAGTCGCACCGCGGGGTGCAGAATCTGCCGCAGGAAGACCTCCTTCAGCTGCTCCATCACGGTCGAATCGTTTAGGTACGGAATCAGGCACTTGAGCAGCTGGAGCGCACTGATCAGCCCACCCTCGAGTGTCGGTGTGATCTTTTTGCGGCAGAGGGCGATCACTTCGCTAATGTGCGGGAGGTACTGGGCCAGGATGAAGTGTTCGCCGAACAGGGCCGAGATGGAGGTAAGGCAATCGATTACCCGTAGGGCCGCCTCGTCCCCTACCACGCATCCCTCGGCGATGGAGAAATGATTCAGTGCCGCAGGACCGCAATTGCTCGGCGGGGACGTATTACCCGACTGCCGATCCGAACCTTCCGCACGTCCAGGGCCGGGAAAGAGATTCTCGGCACCGATGTAGCAGAGGGTGAGCATCTTGAGTAGGTTTCGCGAAAGGTAGCGCGCCGTCAGAACTGGGCCCAGGCGGTGCGAGAGCCAAATAATACTCTCCGAGCTCATCTCAGAGATCCGATTCGAGCGGGTCTTATTGGAATCGGTTGATTTCGTTCGATTCAACCCGCCTCCAGTTGCTCCTATCGATCCACGACGTCCATCGCTCGTAGCTTCTTTCTCCGCTCCCGCTCCCTTCGCCGTGGAAACATCGGGTGTTTTCGAAAGAAACTCGCCAGAGTCGATGCTCTTCTTGCTGCCAATTTCGCAACCAATCGAATTGAACTCAATGCTCCGCCGAAAGGACGACGGAATCGGGATGGTTGGAGACTTGAGCTCGTGCTGTCCTGTCCCCACCGGTACCTCCGTCTCTTCGAATACTTCCTCCGCTTGCGAATGGTTCAGCTTCAGTTCAAACCTACCCTCCAGATCTTCATCGTCGATGATTCGTCGCATGGCATGCTCAACTACATCGTCGTCCTCGATCGTGACGGTGCTCCTCCGCTTTGACTGTGGATCTTCGTCGAATGCGAACATCTCTTCGTTCTCTCGAGCCCTTTCACTCGCTTCCTCGCCAGCTAACATCGTTTCTGGCGGAAGAACGTTTTCGTCGAGCGGATTGAAGCATCTTCCGGTGATCGTGGGTGAGATTGTTTTATCGGAACAGTTCGGTGAGACGAGGGTGTTTGAAAGAGATGGCGGTTCGGCTTCGACATCTGTTGCTTCAGGCGCACCAACACTACCACCACCAATGGAATCGTCAACCGTAGCAGCGGCGTTAAGCTTGAAACTTCTGTATGATCGAGACTTTCGAAACTCTCCAAACGGTCCCCAGGTCGGTTCGTGGACGTGGTATGACGGATTGAAGTCTCCATCGCGATACCCACCGACCGCTTCGACCAGCGGCACGACAAAGTGGTCCAGAAAGCAGCGCAAACCGAAGCGCACGATCAGTTTCAGCAGAAAACTGTGGTGGTAGAGCTTAACCGATTTCTTCGACTTGAAGGAAGTGTTGCGTGGGGTAAACTTGAGGTAGGATGCCGGTACCTGTTGACCACCGTCGTTTCTCGCTCCCGGCAATCCACTCCCACTGAGTGGACCACCGGAGGATGTCGGATGTTTTCCTCCACCGGGAGGTCTCGCGTTGCCTCCAACGATCGTGTCCATCTCGTCGGAGTCGTAGAGGGCCAGGATCGGTTGGAGCAGGCACGTTTGTGTCTTTCGCATTCCCAGCGACGTAGCGATCACATCGAACAGGTTCCAGGCGGCCGGTATCGAAGTATCATCGTGTAGGATCAGCTCGACAATATGCGGCAGAAGCAGGTCAACCGCGGAATATTGTTCCCCGTGTCCACTGGGAAGTAGAAGAGGATCGGCAAGGGCATAGCAAGCGTTTACCTTACACTCGGCGATCAGCCTCCGGTACTCAATGCGGGCCTTATCGAGCGCTGAGTAGCGGGAGCAATTTTTCCCATCACACTCGAAAAAAGTCTGCAGCTCGAGCAGACGGAGACACTCGTCGAAGGCGCGCAGGGCGCGGATGGTTTGGTAGAGCCGGTGATAGTGCAGCGGGAACGGTATCAATAAATTCGCGAGCAGTGGCTGGAGGAACTGGTGCGGTGTGGGTGGTGGTAAACCTCGATCGGTTACCGCTGGGAACGGACCGTCATTGGTCGAGTTTTCCAGCCCGAGCAGTTGACGCACGATCGGCAGGAGACAGGGTGGCAGGGACTTCGGTTCGTCTACTGCGAGCCGGGAGCAAGCATCCAGCCGTTCGTCGAAATCCTGTCGCAGGCAACTCCCCAGGGGAAGCAACTTCGGGGCGAGAAATATCTCCACCATTAGGCAACCGAGTACCTTTAGATCCTTGATGCGCTGCTGAAGAAGTAGTTGTTTGACATTTTGTCGACATGTGGCCGTCGTTTGCTGGTGAGCCGTGTGATCCTGACACCCGGAACGGTCCTTCTGCAATGTCCTCTCGTACACCTCGGTAAATAATCGATTGACAAAAGCATTTCCACCGGCATTTATTGGACGGGCGTCCATGCGTGAACACCACAGATCGTATTCGTCGGGCTGCTTCATAGATTCCCGATCGAACGGTGTCGATTGACCTCCACCCGCACCGGAGTGGAACACCTTCATACGGAACGTGCCCAAGTTTTCCACTGCCGTCAGCTGTGCGGTCGGATTGTAGCTTCTGGGGAGTACGATCGCCACGGAGGACGGTTTCAGTTGATGCACATTGATGTTGTAGCTTGACTCGGACGACTTCAGATTCTGTGTCGAATGGCGATATGACGACCCTTGTTGCGATCCGACTGTCGCTGGAGAGCGATCTCGCTGCATCGTGGAGGAGTGTGATGATACCCCAGCATCCAACGTTGGGGGACAAAAATCCATTGATACGGATGGGAATCCGTGGACCCGGGTAAGATCTTCGGTACTACGCGTTAACCTGCGGTTCGTTTCGTGTTGCAGATGCTGTAGGCGTGGTGGTGTTTTGCCATTCCAGGCCGTCGGGAACTGGCGTGGTGGATGCGGACAGCCGAACAGCTGCACCACGCCCCGATGGCAAAGGTTCTGGTGTTTGTCCACCAGCGAGAGGCAAACGTTCTTCGAGCGAACGGCGGCCGCCCCGGTCAGCTTGTAGCCGAAGGTGAGATCAATCCAGTGGTGGAGCCGCTCGGAGACAAATTGACTCTCCAAAAGTTCGCGATGCTTGAGGACAAAGTCTTCAGGGCAGCTGGACCAGCTCGGTATTTCCAGATCCGGAAGGTCCTCGTGGATGCTCTTGAAGACGGCCGGATCGGTGAAGAACTCCGGAATGCACTCGTCCGGAGTCCACTCGAAGAGACGCTGTATAGTAGCAGGGTATTCCGCCGGTACCCAAATCGGGCGGACGTGCTTGCAAAGCACGGCCTTCGGTGTTCGACGCGCCATGTACACGTAGTAGGTGATCTCGGAAAGCACGTCCGAGACGTGATGTGGGACGGTACCCTGGCCTGTTCCCTGCTGTTCGTGAACTGCCCCAATGCCACATCCGAGTGCAGACGCTGCGTGGAATGTGAGATCGAGCTGCGCGTCACCTTTGTTGAGTCGAAACTTGGACTTTTTCAGATCGCGCCACGCCTGTCCTGACCGGGAGGAGAAATCGGTCACCCAGGGCATAATGTGATGGTACTCGGCACAACCGACCCGCCGCCCGGTCATGTTGTTCAAGATGGTAAGATAGTCGAAGTTGGAGAGCTGGCCGTGGCACCACATCTCGCAGTACTCCCTCAACGAGTACCGCAGGTCCGGCTCGTTCACGTTTAACGGTTGTATGATAGATCCTCCAGTCTGGCTTGGTCCAGCGACAATACTCAACTCCCCGATCTGGCGGATCAGCTCCTCGTCATACTCGACCAGGTTCCCCTCCAGGTTTGGCATGACGCGCACCCAGAGATTCTCTGTCATGTAGATATCCTTCAGACTAACATCGCCCAGGTTCAATCCCCGGTCGTGGAAACTCCTCATCAGCTGCAGCAGCTGGTAGACGATAAACATCGGCTTATTGTACGACCGTTCCACCATCGCCGGGCTGTAGGTGACGCAGTCGAGCAGATTGTTTGTCAGGTAGAGGTCGTAGATGATGTAAAATGCGCAACCGGACTCGATGGTCGCTAGGACGGGGAAAAGATTCGCATTGGCCAGCTGTCCATCTGCACTGGCTCCTGTGAGAGTTTGTGACACCGGCGGATGATCCTCTCTACCTTGCAGTACAGGGCATCCGAAAGCGCGCGCGATTACCTCCCGGAAGACCGCGTCGTGCGGTAGCGTGGAGGGTTGGTTACCCGCTGCTGATATGTGATTGCCAACAGCACCGCCATCGGTGGCGACGGTTGATGGTACTTTTTTGCTATTTGTACTTTTGTTAACACTGGAATGATGATACTGGTCGCGATGATCGCGCTCACTGAATACACTGCTCACGGAATTACCGGATGCGGTTGTCGGAATGTTGTCGGCCCGCGATCCGGCATACTTCCGGTAGGCGGCCTTCCACGCGTTCTTGTGGTTCGTGCTGGACACGTACTGGAGAAGCTGCGAGTAGTGCAGTGGGTCCTCACCATCGCCGTTCGTGGTACCGAGGGGCGAATGAAGAAGATCGTTCGAACCGGAACCGGCGGAACCGCTGAATTGCTTGTTTCTCGGCAGTGGGATGACTTTGGTGTTTTGCTTCTGGTAAACCTGGAAAAGTGATGTGAAGGAAGACAAGATAGTGAAGTTAATAAAAACGAGTATGATTAGTTTGCTTGGGATTTCACTGCCTTGCTTTGATCGTTGGAAAGTTTTGTGTTTACGAAACGCACTGGGTATCTCCAGCGAAGCCGGTATTTACTAGCGTACATACACAGCAATCCCTTACGCAATGGTGTACGTGCACTCACACTATAGCAAGTATGGAAGCGAAGTGCTTTGTTTTGACATCGAACAGCAATACGGTAGAGGCACCGAAGCACGCGCCTCAACTAACCTCTTGAGGGTGGAAAACTGTGTTACGAAACCGTAGGGGAAATGATAATAATCGCTACTAACGGGGCTTTGTATTTATTGGCGAGCAAATGGAGTGAACCAGCCAAAAGCAAGCAGGAGAGGTTATAACGGGATTTTCCACTGCTACTTACGGCCGCATAAATTCTGCTCCATGGTCCCGTTTCATTTTCCGTTGGCCACTCGAGTGCATCCGCGAGCCCGTAGGTGGGAAACTCATTTGGCACTTTTCCCTGGGCCAGCGCTCGCAGCCAGGACTTGTGCACCAACAGTACGAACCGATTCGGGCACCAGGTTTCCCGTATCTGGTGCTTGGGAATGGAAAATTCCTGCATGAAGGCTTCCATTACAGCGGGTCGAGGGTGGCCTGACCACCGGCCAACTCTGGCGATCTTGATGAACGAGAAACGATGTAGATGCGTGCAGAAAAGTACAACCAATATTTAAGCAACGAAATGCATGGTTTTGCTTTGTTCCGCTCACTGTTATTAGTCATCACGGACTTCCAGCAAGCAAACTGCAAAATATCGCCTTGAAATACACATCGGAACCTTTTAAATAAACTGCATTCCTATGAAAACGGTGCACGGAATGATCACAGACGGAATGTCAGCACTTTCATTCGGTTGCAATGCCCGAACAGCACTGGAAATTGTATTTTCCCGCACTACCCATCGACAACGCAACGAAAAGCGATAACAAACATCGATTTTAATGCTGTACGATTTTTGACATTTTGTACGTGACAAGCGCGTGCTCTGCTCGCACGCACACATTGTCTGTACGGTACACAAACAGCTGATCACAAACTATGACCGGTTGGCTATACACGACCAATGTTTTGATTTGGTTGTGATGTTTCGACAGCGCCGCAAGTGTCGGGTTCCGTAAGCTGGCAAGTATTTGACCAGAACAGTTTGAATTTAACAGTCTTGTCGTCGAATGGCATGGGAATGCAAATAAATGGTTTTTGGGATAGTGTGTATTAAAGAATGCTTGCTTACAAGAAAATTCATTGTCATTGTAGATGATTATCGTTTCGAGGATCTTAAATGTATTATAGCTTAATATTTGATAAGTGGAAAATGGTTAGCACACGACATCGTTAACAAGCATTCATCACGGGATCACATAACTCGTGCCCGCTCGTGTATCGGTCAATAAAGCACGTTCCAAAAAAGCATAAAGTAAATATGAAGTCATTAGATGAAGCCACGTGCGACAATCGTTAAAGTAGACATTGAACCGAGAAAGAATCGTTCAAAACACCCTGTCAAATCAGGATTTTCTCGTCTTTTCGTCAAGTTCGTGCACGATTAATGTAGTAGTGTCGATCATCTCGTTCTAATAAAGATTTGTAACACCCACAGGCAAATTCGCATAATCGGCGGGCAGGCTTTTTTCACTAACTCGAACGCACGCCTTACATTTTGTCTAATCTTTTGTTTGGTGAGTGAAGCTTTGTTGTTTTGTCTAACTTCGTTAGAAGTTTCTCTGGCTCAACGTGCAGAGCTTAGCAGCTTACGGTGCACATCGAGGCCAGAGCACGTACAAAGTATGACGACGGTCGTTGATTTGGTCCAGATTTGTCAAACGCCGTGGATCCGGATGATGGAAAGGAAAGCAGCTCAGCCCAGTGAACTGACGGAGTGCGTTATCAGTTAATCACAGAGTCAATTTAAACTTACCATATGGCAGCCGCCAGCCCGGTAGGGAATAGACAGTTCACTTTAAGAGGAGTGAGAGCTGTGCACTTCTTTAGTTCCGCCGTTCCATACGATCCGAATCGGTCGTCGTGCCGCGGGAATGAAATAGAGTTTAACGGTTTCGTTTCGTGTTTCCCAAGGTGAACGTTTGCACGAGGATGTTCAACCTCAGTCCGGCTGGTCCTTCTTCTGGAGAGCGGGAACCGTTGCTCGGTGGGAAACAGTTGCGCCCGGTGGAGTTTCTAGGTGGCAAATCTGATGCAGTGTTTCGGGAAGGTTCGTTACACGAGGACACCGAGCATGCATCACGGCATCCATGTTTAGAATGGCTTTCCGGAGGTAAATATGCATGTTTGGAACAAAAATATCGAAACCATCTATTCAACTGTATAACATTCTAATTGTTCAATGCCACCAACGCGACACTTTTCGTACGCTTTCATGCTCTTTCGCTGTCAGTGACTTGACATATCTGATACAATCTCGTCCGTGAATAACAATTCGTGGAAAACAATCACTCCGTAAGGCGTATGATGCTACACATCTGGGCTCATTCAATGTTATCAAACCGTTCGAAACGGTGATAAGAGAGAACAGTATTCTCTAGTACTATTTTGTACATTTTATCTCGAAACGGGGGCGCTTCATTTATTATCTCGTAGTGTAATCCGTCCTTACTTCCGCGTTGCACTCCGCGGCAGCGAGTATGTAAAATAGTCTACAAGATGTTTAACGACACTCGAGACGCACTCGGCAACGACCACCCCGGGCGGTGTTTTCTGGTGATTGCTAAATAATCAAACCGACAATAAAATCATGCCTTAAACGAGCGGGTTAGTGGAGCTGAAACTTAAAACGCCAAACAAGAAGAGGACATGAGGTGGTCTTCAATTCGTCGTAAATGTCAACGTAATTATTCCTGCCATGCAAGGACACGCCGCGGCAGGAGTATGTTGCTCGCCGAAATGAAGGTTGATAACCCACCGCGGGTCGCAATATGAAAGAGACGGACGGCCGATCGTCTACACCGGCATTTGGCAAGTGATTTCAGCCTACATCAACGGTGAACTTAGCCCGGGACACGGTGCTGCATTTACAAGCACATTAGCGGTTGTTGATCACATTTTGCCGCAAATGAAGCGACCGGCGGTAACTTGGTGACTCTGGTGCACTGACTGCTAGTGTTGTTTTGCTCACAACTGATTAGTATTTCGAGTAACGCATCAAAAGCCGATCGACGGGGGCGCCAGTAGTGTGTACAGTCACATAGACGCGTCGACTATCGAAGAACTCATTTGCATATAGCTCCCCCCGATGCAGCTGACCGTCACGCACGTGATATCGCGGGAGTAGGGGCAGCGGCGCAGCAGGGCAGACCGGCGAGGGGAGGCCGGCGTTTCGACATTGATCTGTGCTATTGACCTAACCATGCGAGTTGAACTGTTCGGCATGGTCTCATGTATGGCATATATGCGCATGGTTGGAATAATAATGTTTAGTACCGTGAAGCCTGGAAGAGAGTCCCGGCGGAACCGGAATACCGGCGCAGACTGGCTAAAAAGTCCGGAAGCGTTTCGGAGGGATCCGCTACTCCTTTTTAATGGTGCAACGTATTTTACGATTCAAAACGTGGAAACAAAAAATACTTGTATCATGTGTGGACACGCTGGCTGGTTGTCATGTGGCTACCAGGAGACTACCTGCGACTACCAGGAGGAACAGCTTAAGGGATTTTTTGGTGCAGTTTTCACTTCTATCTACATCCTACCCGTCGTTTGAAGTATGAAGCACTTCCTCGCACTCCCTGCAGGTATCACTGGAGGACTCTTCAAACAAAGTTTCAACAACCCCCCCCCCCCCCCCCCCCCACTCATCCCTGGTAGACCGGCTCGCCAGACGAAGCCAGCATAATCCCCGACCTAGGACAACCACACCACCGGGTGGGCTTCTCCTAGAAGAGTGATCACTGCACTCCCGAGACCCCTCGTGCCTTCACGTGCAGTTCACCGACCGGGAGGATTCCTTCCGACGAACGTGCGACCCTGGTACTGTGCACGCCAGTTCATCTTTGAAGTGAAATATCAAAGGAACACACTAGTGTCTTTGAAGTGCGTGTTGCCGCTGTCTTGTTGTTGGTGGGCAAATTAATTTCATTCCGTTTTCATTAACATCAAACGGCTGTCTGCGCGCCACATCCGGTGGCGAGTTTGTGCGGGGCTGAAGGGAAGATTTGTTCGTCCTTAAGTTGAGTAGAATGCCTCGGGGAAGTACGGGCGGCCCCCGGGAAGGAGGGTGGTCGATGTTTCATCTTTTTGTCCCATTGTTTGGAGCGGCTTTTCGGGCTTTGTCGGATGTAGCGGAATGTAGCGTTAGGGGTGAGTTTGCTGTTGCTTCCAGCGGAGGGCGCTGCTTGCAGCTGCTGAGGGAGATTAGATAAATATGGAAGCAATTGCGCTGTGCAGACAAATTGAGGTCCTTTGAAGTGTCTTCCTGATGTTGCTCACATATGATTGCCTATTGTACATGAATGGGAGAAACGTTTACGCCGACACTTTCAAGCTTGAAACGTTGTTTTGGATGATTGTTCACACTGGAAAGTTTTTGATGATAGAAAGAGAAAAAGAAAACATACATCTTTACATAATTTTTTTTCACTCGAATGTCATTTGAAATATAAACAGGCATAACAAGCCATGACATACTGAAACGACCCATTTTGATGGTAAACAATAGTACTGAAGGATAATCAAACTAAAATTGCGGGACAACCATTCGCATCGGCGATATTCGATGAATTCCTCTTCAACCATCCGGCTTCAAACAAATAAGCTGAATGAATACTAAGCGTGGAAACAGTTTTTTGAAGGACACTTTCTGCACTAGTTACCGCACTGGGTGCCATTGTACTGCCAATGTCATCTGCCGGAAATAACCATCCCGCTGCCGGTTGTTGGCATATTTACGAATCATAGACTTGGCATGGCAAAAATTATTGTCCAGCGAGTTTTGTTGTTGCGGATGTACCTGCCTGGTCGTTGCACGCTCATAATTGACTTCTATAGATTCACAACCACGGCTTTCAGTGCACGTCCCAATCATGAATCATTAGGTTGAAGTGAGTTGAACCTGCAAAAGAGTTCAGCAAACACCAGGTACTGGTGAAATTTAAAGAATGAAAAAATAGCGTCAAAATTAAGTCACAAAACAACTATTTTGCGATTATAAATTAAGGAGATATTTATCAAGCATTTTATATCAGTTTGATTGGCAAACATTTCAAAACCAAAATCGTGTTTCAAATAACATTAAAATGCATAGGACGACCTGAGTTGGTTACTATTTGAGGTTCTTCACAGCATATTGGATTGAATCATGCCCATCAACTCCCTCGCAGTGCTGGACATTGATTGATCATTCGTTGACATTGGCCTTCGCTACTGAAGCACTGTGCTACGGGGCGCCGTTTAAACCCCCAAAGGTTTACGATCTTGAGATGAAGGAGCCCTCCATCTTCCGCGCTAAGAGGCCCAGCTCGACCTCGTCCATGGCCAGGAGTCTGATAGCACCGCGTTATCGAAGGGGAACGATGAGAAACAAATGTGTCTCACAAACGGTGCGCAAACAAGATCATTATCACATGTGGCATTAGTGAACGTTTTTTTCCCGAGCATAAAGGCGCCTTCGTAGACGTTCGCGGGTAGCCAGCCAGCCAGCCAGGAGATGTTCCCACCGTCTTCCCACTCGACCGGCCATTCATTAGTTAGTGGGAAACGCGGTAGAAAAGAAAAAAACTCAAGAAGAGCACGAACCGTTTCATCTTATCACATTTACGGGAGCGTTCGCGGACACCTCCTTATCGTGTTGTCGATTGGTGTGTCGATACACACAATAGGGAATTGATATTATTAGAGCTGCTGTCAGTACTCATTAGCGAGACATGGTTGTTTCGAGTGTGTCATCTGGTGGCGATAGTAGCGGTTTTCTTGTTTTCAACAACATTTTAGTCTCTTTCAACCAGAGGGAGTTGTATGGTTTTTCCTTCCCAGTGTTGCAATATTCACTTTACAATAACGAACTTCTAAAAATAGTTCGGAAATCGTCACCGTAGTCACTTTCCTCTTCTTTCCGCACTTTATCTACTTGATGCGGACACATGATACTACATTTATTGTATCGTTTATAATCCTCATCACATGATACTGCCTACCTGGGGTTGACAAAACGTCCCTGTTTTCGGAATGTCCCTGTCTTTGCCTCTTCCCGTCAACGGACTCAAGTATGTATGTGCCCCGAATCGATCCGAACCAGTTTCGAACAGTTTCGTCTCACTAAATCCGCCAAAGCTGCTGACGTAAGGGAAAATAAAACGTTCAGACCCACATCTGCATGCCAGCATGCACTTTTACTATCATATCAGCCCACCATGGCGGAGAATGTTCATACCTTTATATATATTTATAGATTGCATTACATCATCCATGATCTGGTTTGTAAGTCCGTCATAATGTTTATAGTTTTGCATCACGCTTCTCGCATGCTTTCGATGTGCCGGAACGGAAGCGGAGACACACGTACCGTCGCCGTCGGTGTTGCTCTAAATATGGGTTTTATCACTTTACGCGGAGGGCGAGCGTGTGTTTAGAAGAGTGACAATGAACATGTGTTGTATGTTGTAAAACAAGGAAGCTGCGGCGTGAAGATACTCAGTAGGGAGGGAGAACATTAATTATTGAATGACGTTAGAAAAGAACAAGTCAGGGAGGATGGTCCATGAAAGATATCAAAATATGTATAATAATTTCATCAATAGAGGTTTCATAAAATGTGTAGGAAAAGTAATTTCCCCCACCATAAAGATTACGTGGAAAAGGAGGAGAGTGTTGATCAACACTCGCCCTAAACAGTTGGCATAAAATTAATTTCGAGCAAAAAAAGGTCTCTCCAGCCAGCAGAAGCCGGCGCCATCGTATCTAAGGCCGATGACAATTGTTTCACCGCCTTTTATTTGCATTATCGATCGTAGACCTTCGCCGACCGACCGGGAATCTGAATCTGACACACCTTATCTCCAATCTCAGTCCCGTTTCCGTCGGTGGCGGTGAAGTGGCCTCGCCCCCCTGTCGAGGAGGGGGATCTACCCCACCACCCGAAGACAGGCCGATGCGCACCGGTGGATGATTGATTTATGGGATTAAAATACCGCAATACAGCTGTAAACGATTGCACGCGCTGACGTGTAGTGTTAGGAAAAAGAACAAAATCGACCACGAGGACGTGGACTACATTAGATAGGACACTATCGGGACTCGAGCGCTTCTTTATCGGAATTGCCATAAAGTGGGAGGATGATTGCCTCGGGGCAGGGAGAGCTTTTATGGCTGCTCCATCGATTGACCACTTGTTTCGAACGCCACACGATGGACGAGAAGGAACTCAAGGATTTTTCCTTAGGGAAGCAACAAAGGAGAAGTAATTCCGATCACTGGCTCCAACCATACGAACAGCGTCGTCAAGGCTTTCAAAGGATTGTTCTTGTGAGTGTTCCCGGGGTTATTCCGTTCCCAGCGGGTATTTGAGAGCCTTTCCCTTCGAGGAAAGTGGCCGTAAAGTTCACCAACGTATTTCCGGCGTCATTCAAAGTCGGCCGAAATCGGAAAACCAGCCCATTGACATCGTCGAAGTGTCTCGTTCATTCCGTCATTTGGTGTCGAGTAGGCATTCTTTCCGCTTATGATGATTGCTAATGATCGTTCTGCCATTCATGGTCGGATGGAGCAATACGCCGGTAGCGGTTGACCAATTTTGACGAAGAGACATAGCGACGCACTAGACAGGTTCCATTGATCCTTCTGTTCTGGTCTGAAGTTCTGTTTCACATGATTCCACCATACGACCTCCATTTCAATGTGTTGGCTTTAAATTTAATGTTCGGCCGATCTTCATGCAATGATCAACTTGTACCATGGTTGACCTTCCGTTCCTGCTGACCCTAAATGTATCCTCCAGACAGCAGACGGCTTCACGGTTCTTCCTTTCCGGCTGGTTAGTTATGTGTATCGCAAAACATAGCAACACGATGAGTTGAAAGACAGTTGTTGCGGCCGCGATACTTCGCCACAACAACTACAACTGGTAGTAGTAGGGGGGGGGAGGGGGGGGGGGGGCGATAAGCCCCACGGAACTTCGGCAAACGTTTGTCTGGCACACACAGCTACTACTGCATGTGCCGGCTAGAAAGCCGGGCCAGCCAATGCCGTCAGCAACAAGCACCCATACGGCTGAGCACGTACGGCCACCCACAACCAACCTGCCACTAGACAATCACCTGCAGCACTGCGTAGCGAATGATACGCGCGTGCCACACACACCCGCGAACACACACACACACACACACACAGTTTGTACCCACAGGTGCCCGCGGGCAATTATTTATGAGCGTTCCGTTCGCGCCAAGCGGTTCAATCGATTCGCGAACGTCCAACCGCCGACAGCAGCCGCCGTCGCGGAGTTTCGAGTCTCGAGCATCGAGTGGAGTTCGGGCGATCGTACGCTCCAAAAGGTTGTCAGCTGTGTGTGGGGCCCTCTCGGCTCGGCTCGGACTGGAACACCCCCGGGGTGGAGATTTTGTTCAGGGCACAGTTCGTCGCTTTTCCTTCTGGTGCTCCATCAAACGAGATCCTACTGAGCCAGCATGTGATTAGTGCATGATCTAAACTTCAGTTCTACATCTACAGAGGGTTCAAAAGAGAAATTAGTGCATCGTTAAGATCGCCCTACTGCCAGGACGCGTTGAAGTGATATCCCGTCTAGTGACAAAGACTCCCAAAAGTGCACCAGATCGTGAAAAGGGCGAAGAAAGCTTTACCGTTTTACGGCTCCCTACCCTACGGCCTCATTCTTGACTGCGCCAAATGCGGCGTCTGGCCTGAGCCGAACCAAGTGGTAGACGTGGACGTGGTCTTCAATACTTTCCTCGCAGCGACCTCAGCCGAGTGGGACGATCGACGACAGTAATTGTGGGCTGGCGAAAGTGTGCGTCGGTCGCGTCGCGCGGTTTCGCTCCAGTAGTGTGCCGGCCAGTGTGTCTGTGGTGTTTGGTTCGTTTGTTTTTCCCCCCCGGGTGAGGCGGCGATAGCTGCACACTTTATTCATTTATCAAGAGGTGCCCGAAACGCTACGGCGGAAAATCAGCCAACATGTATAGCGCCGGTTGGCAGCAGCGGTTATCCCGATGTGAGTAAAATCTCGATCATTTAGAGAAAAGCGGAAAAGGATGATTGATCGAAAGGATTCAATTTTGCTAGGACGAAAATGTGTTTGCGTAGGAAGAATAACTTTAAAGTTTTAATGGATTTTCCTCGGCTTCGGAGAGGGGTTTGGAAACATCGAGCGTGTCGTAAGTCCCGCTGCTCCGCGTTGTGATGTTGCGAACACTTTCAACAACTGTTTTTATCAATCTTGTAGTAAACGAACGAAGCAAGTTGTCAATGGACGTTTGTGAAAACATG
>JAOEFI010000004.1:64425-74806 GCA_034621735.1 Anopheles plumbeus
TGGTAATGGTTGGGAAATGCATTAGCTTCATCGTGATCCTCGAGGTCCACAACAAACCTCTCTTTTTCTCTCTCTCTCTCTCTCTCTCTCTCTCTCATCGATCGTTCAATGCCTATAATATATTACCGGTGTATGGAGTATGCGCGGATTGCAATGCAATACAATTGAAGCACGAACGAAGTCGGCCGGCTTCGCTGCGGTTACTTTGATGTACTTCCACGCCTTGTGGAATGACAAACAGACCTCGATCATTTTGTTGCTTCTGAAAATATAATTCATTTTTATGCTAATGTTGAGTTTTTGGAATTTTGTTGAATAATAATTAAATGGAAATTGGAAACCTTACGAACTAAAGAACTATAGAAAGATAATTTCAATGTTGGTGGCTTTCAATGATTTCAATGATCTATGTTACGAAGAAATTTACAACCCATTTAGTAACACTAGATAACATGGCTTTTGCCTGAGAAAAATAAAGTTATTCTTCTTTCAACCTGTGCCATACAAAGTGTGTATACACGTGTGATGAGTATACTGATGGAAACTGTTAATTAGTGATGCACAGTTTGTAACAGTTGTCACTGGACGGAAAACTGTACTGCTGGACATTACTAACCAGATGCACATGCAAAGATACGGCTGCGTAACAAAACGTTACACCTGTCGAAGGGTGTAATTAAAATTCGCAGCCACACAAAGTATTTCGAGTAGTTTACTGTACCTATCCACCTTGAGGTAGTGAATAAGATGAAATAGATTGAAAGTGACATCAGTGGAGTTTCCCTTCGGAGACAAACAAGTCAAGTCTAGCAGAATTTTGGGGGATTTCTACATGCTTTCACATATTAAACATATTTTAATACTATTAAATCATATCAGTATAATCGGTTCTTCTTAATTTTACTATTTTTATAGCCTTCAAATAGTAAATCAATAGCTTTCTCCGGCCGGAGCGCTCCCCACTTGCCCGTCACCGGGCAGCACGAATGCAGCCATCGTTTCTATTATTTATTCAACCTGGCAAACCACTGACAAAACAGCAAACATTAAAAAATCAAACAAACTTGCGGTGAATCGCAATAAACCCAAACAAGGTGATCAAACAATAGTTCGGTACCATATTGACGAGTTTTGTCACCGATCGAAACGATCGACCCGAGGTCATGCTGCGGAAGGCAGGAAGGTGGAGTAGTGTGAGAGTGAGTAACACACAGTGAGGTGGGGGGGGGGGGGGGCAAAACAATTGTTGTCGCGAAAAAAAAAATTATCTATGTCGCGAGTGCACGTGCGCGTGTGTAGGTGAAGATGTGCCTTGCCGTGCTTTTTTTTTCCAACCCACCCCGGGAGTGCTTGATCTTTTCCATATGACCGCACAATGGAATGCCGAAACGGTGCCGTCATGCGCGGAAATGATCGAATCGTTTGTGTTCGCCGGTTGATACAATTGCAACAGAGGCACGTACCCCGTGCGGGGGCGTTGGGGTGGTGGGCATTCTTCTTTTTCACTTCTTACGTGCGGTCGTTTTCCCGTTCCCGAGTTCGCGCAGGCCGCACATCGGTATCATTTTCCCGGGTGATCACGTGCGGGTTTGGTGGAAACTTTCGAGTTGAGAGTGCTGACGGTATAGCCTAATAAAACACACCGTTTATATGGTAGATGCGAATTTTAACTCTATTACAACCGTAAAAACGGTTTCTTTTTTAGATTTGTTTAGAACTTGTGCAACAAACCGTAGAGGTGTACATTCACTAAGGGTACAGGATAGCAAGCAAATCCATTGTGAGTGTTTCGTTGATCCGGCTGGTGGTTACTATCGAATGATTCAGGAAAAAAGAAAACGGGGGAACAATTCTAATTGCACGTTAGGGCGCTGGTGTTGGTGGTGGATGGCATACAACTGGTATCGGCATGAAAAACAGTCTCAAAAGGCGTTACCCAACATGGAGGAAGTGAGTAGGGGATAGGCATCGGATTAAGCGTGCAACGTGATGGTGTGTATAACGCGCGGAAAACATGCATAAATCTAATAACGTAGCCGCTGTTGGGGTTTTTTTGTATCCCCCAAGTGTGGGGCGATGGGCGATGTACAACTGGCTGGAGCAACGATCTTCCAGGAAACGTAACACTTCCGGTAGCGTGTATCCCCTAGAAGACGTAGACAGAATCAAAAGGGTTTTTGGTAGCTTTGGTCAATACTTCAATCATTTTCCAAGCGTTTGTAACCGCACATTGATCGTATGATAGAGCGCACCACTTGCCCGACACGTCGTGGAACTTTCGATGAGGTTTCACTTTCATTTTTGTGTTCGTTTCAAAACACAAAGAGACACCCCGGCGCAAGAGCGTGACAGAGGGTAGAGATGGCCGAAAAATGAAAACTACAAACGCGCGGGACATACACGCACTGGTGCGAATTTTCCATTTTCGTTCGCATCGTGTGAAGTTGAAGTAAAAATGTAACCGGAGAATGGAAACAAACACGCACGATGCACTACCGGTGCAGTGGCAATATTGTTGCAATTCGTAACGCAGTTTGGACGCTGAAGGTTGCAGCAGCTGCAAGTTCAGGGTCTCCACGGGTGGGCGATTTCTTGGGACAAGCCGTTACCGGGTGCTGTTAGATTTGAAATTTGTTAGATGTATTCCTGGGAAAAATTTCGACAAATCGAACTAGTATTACAGGCACAAAGAAAATACTTTAAATTGATTTAAAAATATAAACATTATGAACCGAATGATATTTGAATAAGGAGTGAGAACGAAAAGTTGTTTGTGGCAGGAAGGGATTGTCATGGTTGCACACGCCGAATGAGGCAATAAGGCCTTCATACACCTTCTACTAGATAATTTAATGTTGTTTGCAAAACCACAGCCCATTAGATAGTAGGGCCTTCGGTAGACGAAACGTGTCCCTTCAACACTCTCACCGTGACGAAATAATACATTTTTCGAAACGAAATGGCACGATGCAAAGTTGAAGAAAATTGTCGATCGACCGCAAATGATTTCCGCCGACACCCGGGTTTATTACCGACACGTCAGAATTACGCCACATTGTGTGGCACTTTTATAACCCACCCTATTTCACCGACCCTAGTGTGGGTCAGTCAGCTAATACCTCCTTCCTTGCTTTCGCCGGCGGGGGTGGTGATAACAAAATAATCTGACCATTGATTGCTACTCGGTATATTGTTCAGATGAACTACTCGTCCCCCACATTGGCCCTTCACTCAATTGCTGGAGTTCTTGATTTTTATTACAGTGAGCGCGAGGACAAAGAAAATATCCGTTTCAAATGAAGGTCAATGAAATCGTTTTGAAAATTATCGTTATGTGATTGTTCCATAACATGTTTTGATAGTTGGGCATGTTAACGTCCGAAAAAAATTGAGTATGTTCTGCAACTCCGATAAAGGGGAATAATTCCCCTTAACATAAAGAATTAAATTCTTGCCAATCGATTACACATTTTGTCACAAACACGTCCAGGGTTTCTATTTTCCTCTGCGTGTAGGAACAGAGGCACTTCCCTCTGGAGTGTCTGCAAACAGTGCAATTAGGATCCCACTTGAGTGGCCGAAGGCATCCCGCACGGGAAAGCCGGTACGCGCAAACTAGGACAGGGATACCAACGGGCTCAAGTAGTTCCCCTGGACAAAACAAAGATCATCGTTGCCCTCTCGTTGAGTGTCGTTTAAAATCGTCATAGTGGACGAACAAACAGCGTCGAGTGGCAGGGATCAAACATGACACTGTAACCATTAACCAATATCGTCGCCAATTCTCTATTGATCCATATACATTCCTGGCGTTCGTGGACTCTCGCCCAGCGGGTTTTGGGTTAATCCCGACATTGCAGGGAATTCCCCGTCACGAAAACAGTGTGCGAAAGAGGTATTTTTCTCGAAAAATCCCCAGTTCAGGCCCTAGTGTTTGCTGGTCATTAGGAGTACAGTGTTCAGAGTACACCTCGGCCCAAGGAGAAATGAAGCAGCAGGAGGGACATTTGTTTTTTTCGGCCATGGCAAACATGCGTAAATTGTTGCGCAAACTTTGGAGTGGAAATTTCCGTTTTGGGAAAATCCCGTGCGCGCGCCGAAAGTCACTCTCGCTGACTTTTGTATTGATATTTACATTTGCATACATTTGCGTGCACACCCGGTGATCCGACGAAAGCTGTACCGCCTTTTCGGCCGCCCCCCGAGGGCGACGAGTTAATTTCGCACCCCAGGGCCTATCGGTGGTGCCGAAGGATCGAACAGGTGCTGGTAACCTGCTGCCACCAAGTTGGGACTTGGTTGCCTCTCTCGGTTGACCTTAATCCTTCTTTACCCGCGCTTATTAGCATTATCGGCGTAATTGAGTTATGAAGTTAGATAACCGACGGTCGGTCGGTCGGTTGATTGACTCGACAACACCGCTGGCATATTAACTACGCCGACTGTTGCGCCTGCTGCCGCTCGTCATAGACATAGAGCCGCGGAACGGGCGTGGAACCTTATCTCAACCTTAGAGCCACTTTATAGGCCGTAAACCGCGATAGACAGCTGATAGGAGCGAATTATCATGACAGGTGGCTCCCGGGCCCGGCTATAGGGCCACTTCCAATGGCTGTTGGGGTATCATCACTGATTGATGGAGGAAACCCACGCACCCGCAACTTCACGGTATCCAACCTCTGTTGCCAGTCAAGCCCGCGGTGAAGGTGCTACCATTTGATGAATTTACGGCACCATGCCACATGCTAGAAGGCGGCAGTGATTATTTCACCCCAATGTAACTGATCGTCTATCCCAACACACACCGGCACGGGATTGAGTACTCCATCCAGCGACTGCCGATACCGTTACTGCCAGAGATCAGCTGAAGCAGCCAGTGATCGCGGCCGAACGTAGATCGCGGGAAGGTGATACAATTTAATCGCAACACCTGCTCGGAACTCCGGCACCGCGGAGTTCACGCTGTTTACATCGATGAAAAAAAGATGTCTAGAGCACTGTCCCACACTGTTTGATACCTCAGTGTGGCAGGTGGGAAATACGCCGCTAATTGCTCGACTGTTTAACTTCGATTTGACTGAACAAAAGTGTTTATCCGACCGATTAGCATGGTTGGTTTTTTTCTTCTCATTCTTCCATCAGATTCTCGCGATTCCCAGGCGTTTGTTTACTAACGATCAAAGTACAGAAATGGATCAGCAACGTAGAAGGGGAATCAATTTTCTAATGGTGATTTTCCACTTCAAGTGAAGCTAGTTTCGTGTGGGATAAGATAGGTGCTTTTCCCGATAGGAATGGGTTGGATTTTAATTCTATTTATGGGGCCTCCAGGGGTTTCCCTTCAACTTTTTTTGTTTGTACCGGAACAAATCTTTCATGCAATGTGCTAAAACCAACGCATCCGTTTAAAATTATCGGGACCGGACAATGTCAAGTTTCTTGGAGTGGGCCTTTCCCAGACCGACAAATCCAAAATCAAGAGAACAACTAAGTAGAACTAAACGTTTCGTTTGCGTCAAGTTCAGCGAAACTGTTCACGAACATCCAAGTCATCCGTGAAGGTTGCCGGCTCGTGCAATGGGAAACGCGTATTTCACACTTGATTAAACAACGAGTAATGGCGTGTCATTGGACGAGGGAACCGTAGTAGAAGCGCATAGTTCTACTACTTCGTCGTTACTTCTCGCTTAAAGGAATTCATTGATAACTAATCTCGTGAGTAAAAATGAAGTCTTTAGTTCTTAAGTTTGGGTTAAAAATAGAATTTTCATCGAAATGTTTCAGACAATATCCACATTTGTCGACCATTCAATACCACTTATGTTTCTTAGTTTAGTGCGACCTAAGTTGACCCAAACAATAAGCAGGAAATAATTCGACGGCGACAGTGGAATGAAGTGTTCCAGAAGATCAATAACCCATTGATAATTTCGATGCAAACAGTGTCACCCACCCCTGCTATTGCACCCCTATGAGAAGCGAGCGTAAAAGAAATACATTTTATCACTTCACACTTGAGTGTTTGGACTCGATAGTACAATTGACACATCTAGTAAAAGATGCAAACAAACAGGACGCCAGACGGTCGATGGAGTGCATCACTAACTTTCTTCCTCTCTTCGTTCGCTTCGCGCTCTCTTCCAAAAAAAAAACCCCAGTTTTCATCATCCCGCAGCGGGTGGTCCTCGCAATCATGGGCTTCCTGGCGATCATGAACGCGTACACGATGCGCATCTCGCTGTCGATCGCGATCACGGAGATGGTGAACAAGACGGGCGGGGCACACGACGACGACGAAGGCGTGTGCCCGATCGACCCGAACGCCAACCCGGACGACTTCACCGGCGGCGAGTTCGACTGGGACGAGGAGCTGCAGGGCATCATCCTGTCGTCGTTCTACTGGGGCTACGTGATCACGCACATCCCGGGCGGCATGCTGGCGGAGAAGTTCGGCGGCAAGTGGACGCTCAGCCTGGGCATCCTGTCGACGGCCTTCTTCACCCTCATCACGCCGTGGGCCGTCAACCTGGGCGGCTCGACCGCACTGATCGTGATCCGGGTGATGATGGGACTGGGCGAGGGCACGACGTTCCCGGCGCTGAGCGCCCTGATGGCCACCTGGATACCGGCGAAGGAGCGCAGCAAGCTGGGCTCGCTGGTGTTCGGCGGCGGTCAGGTCGGTACGATCCTCGGCAATCTGCTGTCCGGGGTGCTGCTGCACAACATCGAGGGCTGGTCGTCGGTGTTCTACTTCTTCGGCGGCATGGGAGTCCTCTGGTTTGTGCTGTTCGTAAGTATCGGAACCTGCACCAGCATTCCAATGTACGTGTGAAACTCACCATCTTACCTCCTCCTTCCAGACGCTGCTCTGCTACAGTGACCCGGAGTCCCATCCGTTCATCAGCGAGAAGGAGAAGGCCTACCTCAAGCAGGAGCTGGGAACGCTCGAGCGTGACCGCACACTGCCGCCCACACCCTGGCGCTACATCCTCACGAGCGTGCCCATGTTGGCGCTGGTCTGCGCCCAGATCGGCCACGACTGGGGCTTCTTCATCATGGTCACCGATCTGCCCAAGTACATGAGCGACGTGCTGCGGTTCTCGATCAAGGACAACGGGCTCTACTCGTCCCTGCCGTACCTGGTGATGTGGATCGTGTCCCTATCCACCGGAGTGCTGAGCGATTGGCTGATCACGTCCGGCCGGATGACGATCACGTTCGGGCGGAAGCTGTTCACCACCATAGGTAAGTAATGAAGGGACCAGAAGGACTCGGATGTTTAGAAAAATTGGATGATTCCGTGCTCGAGAGTAATTAATCGCATTTATCCCACATTCCAGCGTCAATCGGTCCGGCCTGCTTTATCGTCGGCGCATCGTATGCCGGGTGCGAGAAGGTAGTGGTCGTCATGCTGTTCACCTTCGCCATGGGCCTCATGGGCACGTTCTACCCGGGCATGAAGGTGAACCCGCTCGATCTGAGCCCAAACTACGCCGGCACGCTGATGGCCATCACCAACGGTATCGGTGCCATCACCGGCATCATCGCGCCCTACGTCGTCGGTGTGATGACACCCAACGTAAGTGCACACATGCGCTCGTGCGGACCGGAAGTGGGTTAATGGGGAGCGATATCGGAATTCGTTATGAGGCGCGATCGATGAAGCAAACACTTCCATCCGGTGTTGTGGGAGTGATTCATCGTTTCGTCCAAAATTAGTCTGGGGAATTGTTTTTATATTTGATGTTGCTGTTTTCAGTTTAAACATTCGATTGAAAAGTAGACTAGTGAAAATGTTTTCCATAAGTTTAACGATGATTTTCTTCTGTGTTTTTAGCACGCCCTGGAGGAATGGCGGATCGTGTTCTGGATCTCGTTTGCCGTCTTCAACATCACCAACTTGGCGTACATACTCTGGGCCTCGGGTGAGGTGCAGCCCTGGAACACGCCCCATCTAATGAACAAATCGGTCGAGACCGGCGAGCCGATCACCTCCAGCCGGTCCGATTCGCTTGTGGCGCGGAAAAGTGAACAATCTCAAAATGCCATAAAGCAGTGAGCGCGGAAAGTGGGGTTGGAGTGGGTTTTTGGAAAGCAAAGACCCGCGGAGGTCTTTCCCGGACATTCCACCGTTCCTCCTAGCGTAGCCATCAGGTCTCGAGGGACATATGCTTCCGACATGCGGATAGTACGTTTGCTTCCTTTCGAAATGTCCACAGGAAGATCAACCCTTTGCGAGTGATAATCAAACTTCTCAGTGACGGAAGCGAACGAGCGACGTGCTGCACTAGAAAAAGGGAGCGTTTTTTTAATTCGTTTTTATTTACATGCTACAACAGTTCTAGCGCCCGTTGGGTTAATAGTTAATCCGACCACGAGGCCACGCGACTGTTGTAGAGCTGTTGTACGTTAACCTGCAATGCCCGGTGCGATAAGATAATGTTTTTTCAGTTGAGTTTATTTATACCACTTAGCAGCTAGGATATGCGATAGAATTTATGACACAGTTGAGCGATAGCAGGAAAGGAAGAAGCGCTAGTGACGCAGTAGATATCGATTTATACAACCGAGATGCTGCAGAAATGTAGGATATGTATTAAAATAGGAACATAATTACAATAAAGATTATTTCGTTCCATTTATGGAACTATCGGTTATTTGTAGTTGAGAATTTGTGTTTGTTCTCTGCGAAAGTGTGCCGCCAGGGAAGATCCTAGGAGCAGTGATAGAAAAACTCTGCTTGGGGCACCATTTTCAAATTAAAACAAACGACGATTACGGGCGGAAAATGAAATCCAAGCAAACGTTGAAACTAATTGAAAGAAAATACCGTTCCATCGAATCACTTCGAAGCGGAGCAGCCTGTGAAACGCACACGAAACGGAACACGAAAAAACATCATGCTGGAGATGGTGAAATCCTGCATGGCAGGGAGTAAGTAAACGAAGAAGTAGTATTTGTACTTTTGGGGCATTTTCACGAGCCGTTTCATCCCGCTTTTCCATGAAGCGTGCTTCTGCCAGAAGAAGCACATCCTCACGATGATGACGTTCTTCGCCATCTTCAACCAGTACACGATGCGCATTTGTCTGCATCTGGCCATCACGGTGATGACGGGCGACCGGAACGACACGGTGTCGGGCGTGGCGATCCCCGACGAGGACCAGTACGATTGGGACGAGTACGAGCAGGGCGTCATCCTGTCGGCGTTCTACTGGGGCTACACGGTGTCGCACTTTGCCAATGCGCTGTGGGCGGATCGCTTCTCGAAGCATCTGCTCGGCTTGAGCGTACTGGTGACGGCCGTTCTAACGCTTCTGACTCCGCTGGCGATAGACGTTGGTGGTGCCCCCCTGCTGATCGTGGTTCGCGTCCTGATGGGCCTCGGCGAAGGGGCCACCTTCCCGGTGCTGAGCGCCCTCGTCGCCCACTGGATCCCGGCGTCGCAGCGCGGCTTCTACGGGTCGTTCATCTTCAGCGGGTGCCAGATCGGGGCGCTGGTCGGCGGGATCGGCACCGGGTACTTCATCGAGGCGCACAGCACCTGGCGCACGACGTTCTACATCTGGGGCACGCTCGCCGTCGTCTGGTACGTGTTGTGGTTGTTTGTCGGCTTCGAGAGCCCGGAGAAGCACCCGTACATCAGCGAGCGGGAACGGGCCGAGCTGGAGGAGCAGCTGGCCGAGAGCAAGAAGAGCGCCCACATGCTCCCGATCCCCTGGCGGGCCATCTTTGCCTCCGGCCCGTTGTGGGGCCTGATCGCGGGCCAGATCGGGCACGACTGGGGCACCTACCTGATCATCACCGATCTGCCGAAGTACATGAAGAGCATCCTGCACATTTCGGTGTCCGATAACGGGCTCGTCTCGTACGCACCGTTCTTCACCATGTGGCTGTTCTCGATCCTGGGCGGCTGGCTGTGCGACCTACAGATCCGCAAGGACTGCATGAGCCGCACGAACTCGCGCAAACTCTGGACGACGCTGGGCTCCCTGCTGCCGGCCTTCTTCCTGATGGCCGCGTCGTACACCGGCCAGGACAAGGTGCTGGTCATCACGTACTTCGCCCTGTGCGTCACGTTCCTCGGCGGGTTCTACCCGGGCGTGAAGGTGAACTCGAACGACCTGAGTCCGAACTTTGCCGGCGTGCTGATGGCCATGGTTAATGGTATCGGTGCGATTACTGGTAAGCGATGGCGCTTCTTGAATGCGAATATGACCCATTTTCTTATCGCCCTTTTGTTCTTCTTCAATCTTTCCTAAGGTATCCTAACGCCGTACATTGCTGGACTGTTAACACCCAATGTGAGTATTTGATGCGCTTTTTATCTAGTACTTTTTCAAATTACGAAACGTTAAAGACAAAGGAGACCTTTCTTGTT
>JAOEFI010000004.1:84321-95684 GCA_034621735.1 Anopheles plumbeus
CTGCTCGGCGGAATGAAAATCCCTACCCCAAGGAAAAGGAAACAAGATATAAATGAAAAAATCGTCGCGCCCAAAAACGTACGTTGAAAACGAAGCAACGAAAGCGACCGTTTCGAGCAGTTGCTTTTTCTCTTTCTCGCTCTCGGTCGCTGGGAAGAACCCGTCTCGGGTTCGGTTCTGAGCGGATCGCACGGACATATATAAATAAAGACTTGCCGCGCGATTGCTGCATCCCGCAGCCCATCCTGGGACACTGGTAGCATTTCGCCTCGATCAACCTGTTTTCTTTGGCTTTTGGCACCTCGCGGGCACGAACGCCCACGCACACCCGGCTCGGAACACATCGGGCTCGGGAAATGTTGTGGGCGCCCCAACTCGGCCGAGCGATATTATTTGGTAGTTTCCAGCGCGATGATGATGCGAGTGTCTCGTGTAGAGGAACCGCGTGTGGACTCCGGCGACGGCGACGAATTATATATGTTAAGGGGGGACCGAACGCCAAACGCGCGCGTCTTTTCTTTGATGGTGTTCACACGCTTGGGGAAACGGACGAGCACGCCGCGTTTGCACTGGTAGGTGTGGCCACGTCGTTCGGTTGCGGTTCTGCAGCGGCTACACTAAGGGCGTCCTACACGGGTGTGCTGGAATCCTGGTGAATTGGGGTACAAATTTCGACACACACAAAAGTACGACTTACCCCGAACGACCCGAAGACGCTGCCCGGCCCCACGAAGTGGCCACGATGCCGTTTCGTTTTTCATCGGCTCTCAAGATTACAATTTTCCGAAGATTCCTCCGAAGATCTTCGAGCTGCCTCTTATGAGATGTTCCACACCGGGTACGGCTGGCGTGTCCGTGTGCGTCTTCTCAACACATTTTTCTAACCGCATCTGCTTCTCAGTCGCGTGTTCTCACTTTTCCCCTTCGAGTAATCGCTACAAGAATGAGAGGGAAAAGTTCCAGGGCAGAACAAACAAGGTACAAAGAGAAGACAGATGAAACACACCCAGCGAAAAGGGCCAGAAGATGGTTCAAAGGAAAACGGAGGCTCTTGGTTTATCCCTTGCCCTTAACCGAAGGACAGATGAAGAAACAAAACCCCGATTCGAAAACGGATGCTGTGCACACTCATCGAGTCACACACGCCATTCGAAACCATACGTGCACGTATGGGTGTGTGCACCATCGCACCGTCTCGCGTCGCGGCGGAATCGCGCGCAAGCATCTTCCCGGGCCGGTGCTGCGCTCCTGGTGCAAATGGTAAAAAACATTGAACGGGTTAGAGCATATTCGGAACTGAAAAGCCGACCGACCGACCGCCGCACTGTCGCTCGTGTTGGATGATGATGTCACGCCCGTGTCGACGTTCCGGCATATTCGTTTACTACCCCTATTCGCGGGGTTGGCCGATTTGTTCGCTTAGATGGCAACAAGCGGTGCTTCGGATGTGGGGAAAATCACGCCCGTCGTCGGCGAAGGAGGGGAATGAAAACGCGGCTACGAAATGTGTGTGTGGGGCTATACGTTGTGTGCCTTCCCCAGGACGGGAACGTTTCCGCCCGCCGACGGGTGGAAATTGGGCACATCAACCGGACCGCTCAAAGGGGATGGAACCATCCGTTCCGGGAACGCGACGTTCATCAGTTCCGACGGGCCGGCGAAAGGCATCTCTCCTCCCCAAAAAGGGGGGCCCGTGACGGGCGCGCGCTCTGATTGGTCAAGGTGCTCCAATTTTCCCGAACGGCACCGTTTAACCCTTTTGTTTTGGGCTCACAATGGGCCCAGGAGCTAAGGGCCGCCGGTAGGTAGCGCACCCAACGGACCGCCCTCGGAAGAGCCGGTGCCGCGTGGAAGGCGCGTAGGCGAGTGAGCGAGACCTAGAACTCTCGCGAGTGTGTGTGCGCGCACGCCCGCACCCGGCGGAGCCCAAAAGCCACTCGAGAGCCTGCCGGAATCTGGCCGGGTTCCGAGTGCCGCCGGTTGCTACCCGGGGCTGCCGAAACTCTGTAGGCCTAGTACGTGTAGGCTTTTGATCTGGTCGTTCGTTTGCCGTTCCACAGCCGTTCCGTTGTTGAACGAAGCCAACGAAAAGCCCATTGAGGGTCGTGCCTTCTTGTTTGCTTGGTTGCGCAGGTTGATAAGTTACCGGGAGTGAGCGTCAAAGTTGTTGAAGTTTTCAAACTTTCATCGTGCAGACATATCTTTGTCATATGATCAACGGAGAGATAAATTGTTTATCGTACATAATATTAAACATAAATTGTTACGAAACCAGTGGTCATATCTGAGTAGGCATATTACAGCCGCCGAGACAAACTTTCATAGCCACAATATAATAACAATAGTTTTGAACTAACTAAAATAAACTACCATAACATTTGGTTCAAGGTAGGATACCTCCCCGAAGCCTTTCTCAAGCAGGTGGCACTACCTGGTAGAAACTTTTCAATCCAACTCACCAAACCCGCACACATCTGCACAGGCGCCGGAAAGCTCAGGTAGGGCTGACATTCGTTTGCCTCACCGTACGCAAAGGTACACGGAAGGTAGCACGCACGTGTCGGTTCGGATATATAGGCTCCATCATCGCTCCGTCGGTGGCTACCAGGTGTAACGCGAGCCCAGGTGAGCGGCGTCCTCCTTGCCGATCCTTCGAGCCTGGCAGCGGGGCTGAGCGGAGTTTACCTGTTTTGTACAAAATCGGGCAGGTGCAAAAAGCCCGAACCATAAACGAATGGAGCCCGATTGGGCTCGCGGTCTTCGGTTTCGGAAGTTTTACCTGCGGTCGTTAAGGTGAGGCTTTTTTTTTCCTCTATTGTTGGGATGAGAAAGATCGCCCTAACGGGGGAGGGGGATTCGTGGTTCTCTCCCTTGGTAACAATCGGGCGGGCCGTGGCGAGTGTACGTGCGAAGGTTTCCCGGCGGTTCACCTGCGAGCCCACGTCAACTTCCATTATTCGCGAAACGGTAACAGCAACGCTGTGTGTGTGGTTCGCCATGTGACGCGCGCGAATGAAAGCCCCACGCGGAGCGTTTGCGCGGTACCATGTTTCACCCCCCTCTTAACCATGCCGCCCCATGTCCCTTCCGCCCCGCCTGCTAGCCTCATTCATTGATGCCTTTTTTTTTTGATGTGTAGTTTTTTCCCTCCATTTCTTGTGAATTAAAAAAACGGTATCCAACCGTCCCGTATGGTGCCCTCGTTGGGCTGACTTTCGCACGCAGATGCATTGAGTCGTTGCACGGACGGTTGCGTACAGTACGCCAACCCCACCAGCGAGAGGAGTACGCACGCCGTGCTGCCCTATACACGCCCGAGTGTCCGCAAGCGAACTCCACACTATACGCACTAACCGGTTTTCTCTGTAGAAGAAAATACAAAACCACAAACGATTGGGGAGGGTTATTTGCTCCTCTCCTATGTGGAAGAGGGATGGGTTGGAACCGGTGCCGCAAATGGGTGGGGGAGGTATTAGCTATGCTTTGGGGGAAGCTATACTAAGAAGTTTCGCCGGTATGCAGTCGCGGCGAGCCCCGAGTGCCGATGAAAGCATTTAAAGACCTCGGCAAGTGGAATTTAAGAGGTCTCGGTACTAGGAGCGCAGCACCAACAGCAGCGTGCCCTGCTACTCGGGCGCTACTCCCGCGCGTCACTCTGGGCGGGTGAGTGTGTTCGTCCGGCTTCATATGTTTCGATCGAATCGACGAACCACACGGCAACGGAATGTCTATCGTTTTTCTACCGTCCCTGTCCCTTTCTAACAACTTCTGTCCCGCTCCCGCTTGGTCGTTCGCGTTTCTCGCGTGGGGAGTATACATTGGACGCTTTATTTCTCCGCGAGGGTCGCAGCTACGACGCGTACCCCACTCACTGGAGATGTCGTTTACGCGCCAAGCAGAAGGAGCAGCGGTATCAGTTGTATATATATTCCCACTTCAGAAGCATCGCTGCGTGCTTGGTAGTTGTGAATCAGCAATCGGCAATAAGGAAAGAAATGGTTCCTACTACGCGACGGAGCAAGACAAGCAACCAGTCGTGGTTTTTCTCGCCTCTTGGTAGGGCATGCTTTTTACGGACGTTGATGAATGTTTCTGTTTCCAAAGGGGTGCTGACATGAAATATATTATTTTCGATTCTTTCAATTTATGGCCAGAGAAGAAAACAAACCGATTTAAAAAAACGATGAAAAAATATTATTAAACATAAATAAGATAAGACATAATGAAGTAAATCAAACATTCTCGATGCTAATTTACTATTATTACACAGTGAACTATTTATGTATTTAGTTAAGGTAAAAACAACTCAAAATAATCTGTAGTAAAGCGGAGAAAAATTAGTTCGACCATGTCGAAAGTTATCAAGACACAACTATCTGTCACGCACGTGAGCACTTCCCTGGGTGCATGTCAAAAAAGTGGAACGCCTCAAAACCTACAAATCCGCACTCAACTGCGCACGGTGTGCATCTCCGTTCAGCCATCACGACCAAGGGACCAGCAACCGTCGGTCAACGCAGCGTTTGGCGGTTGTTTTCTCCGCCGCCCCGTGGGTGAAGGCAAACAAAACCGAATCGTCAAGAGTGAGAGGGATGTAAAAAAAACGTTTCATTACCATACAATCAAAGCGTTGCGCGTAAATGAGCATCTCGCAAGACGCGTGTGTAGTAAAGATGGGGCGCCATGGGTGCGATGCTCGATTCGGTTCCATCTCGCGCTTTCGCTCCTGCTGGCTGCGGCCCTGGTGGCAGGTTCAGTTTGGGATGCTGTTTGGCTTCATCTCATGTTCCACTGAACTAGATTCGGACGGGTTTCTTCAGCCCCGGAGCAGCTCGCAGCATCCCAGCATCCGAGCAGCCGCCGGCCGCACAGTGAGAGCGAGTGAGAAAGCCGTCCCGTCTCGCGCGTCTCGAGAAAAGGGGAGGTAAACTGCATTCGCCTTGAGAGCAAGACGCGAGTACGGGCGAGGAAAGCGAGAGCGAGCGAGATGGAGATGACGAGACGGCCACGATGAAAGATGCGCTCCGAAGCCGAAGAAAGCCGAATCCGCGATGGCGTAAATGTGTGTATTTCCTCACTTACTCGTGATCGTCGTTCCACTGGACTTGCAGCAGGGCCTGCGTCCTGGAGAAAGGGTAGCTTACAGCTTTAGTAACCCGCGTCAAGATTCAAGGAGTATGTTCTCCTCCCCACCCACCGACGCGGACGTTGGGGTGGCGATGACTGACTGTGAAGATATATTTTACAAACTTCATCTTCTTCGCAACCGACCGTTCCCTAGATGCAGTTCACCAGGAACGCATCTTGCCTTGGCGCAGGAACGATCGCGATCCCTCTTCTCTCTGCCACGCTGCTACCACTCTGTCTCGGCATCGCAATAAAGGTAGATTTCTTTCACTGTCTCTCTCTATCTTTCTGTCTTCTCTTTACTCTCTGTGCAGCTGCAACTCAGTAACTGCGGCACACGCTCGGCTGCATGCAGTTCTGGTACTCGTTGTAAAGCTGAGGGTACAGTTACTATTAACTTGCAAGTAAGTGCCCGTGGGTACGGTGTAATGCACTTTTTTTTTATTTGCACCGCGCGTCCCCGTGCACCGGGTGGGCAGTGTTACATTCCCGGGTGCACCAACAATCCCCCACTCGTGGAGACCGGAGGGGACAGAGAGACAATAAGGCTGGTGTGGATCGGCGGATGCTAGCGGTTCGATTTTGTTGCAGTGCAGTGCAATTGACGCGCGTTGGTGCAGTTTGCGGTGGGGCTGCACAGATGCATCGCTCGGTGCACTTGCACTCGGTTTGGTTGCATCGCGCGCAAACCGTATATCATTCGGCATTCGATTGAATGTGGTCATTTTCATCATAGTCTGCAGATAGATAATTGTGCAGTTTTTTTGAGCAATGCAATTCTTCTTGCAGTTGATATAAAGAACTCGATTTTTTGGCCATTGTTTGGACTATTGGACTTCCATATTTTAAACGATTTAGTTCAACAGTTATTCATGTTTTATGCTATGTATGGAAATGGTAAACTAAAGTGTTCTTTACCATACAACCTCTAATCTAGATTCTAGAAGCTATAATGCCTTTAATAAGATACTATTTACAGAATTTAGTTTCAAATAAAATTCATCTAAAACAATAATATAGTTGGACAGATGTTTTGAGAAAACTTTTTCCGTTTAAATTAAATTCGACTCCAATTTTTCTCTACATAAACAAAATTATCTATAATAACCTGAGTTGTTTCACATCGAACGACGACCAGCAGTTGAATGTCCTCGTGCCGCGGGCGGAACGCACAACAAGCTAACCGATTTTCCAACCGTGCAAAAGGCATGCGCCATTTTTTTTCCTAGTGATTTCCAGCCATTTTTCTCCACGTTCGGCATGTCGTGGAAATGCAAAAGAAAAAAAAAGACACCGAACCGTTTACATTTTTCCCCTGCATCATGGGGCGCGCTAGAACCATCGGCCCGGGATGACGATACCGTTGATAATGGCGTAGTTGTGGGGGGAAAAAATTGGCAAAAGTGAAACAGAGAGCAAAAAAAAAAAAAAAGAAACACACACAAAGTACGAATGGTGCTAAACCCCACGCGAATGAGAGGGAGTTTTCCTCCCTTTTTTTGCCGGCATCATGATCATCATTTTTCGCATGCGGTCTTGGTAGGACACGTGTAGCGTTCGTAAAAGAATTGGACAAAACTGTGCCGTTTGTTGGCACCCACGTTTTCCCGGTTGTTCTTTCTCGTTCTCTGCGTTGTTTGTCAATCTCGTTCTTCTACTCCATCGAAATCTGGTTTTGGGGGTGGTGGGGTTTTATGGTCTCGCATTCGCCCCATATTCCTCCGCGCGAATCCCTGGTGCTTGCACACTAGCGAAGTAGAGCGAAAAAAAAAACCATACAAAGAACAGAGGATTTTCACGATTCTCCAGGCGAGAAAAAAAAGGGCCTATAATATGAATGGCCCTTTGCTTCACCTTTACGGAAGGTTGGATGAAGATGTCGGATAAAAACGGGGAAATAACTTGCGAACGCGAGTTTGTGCGTGAGCGAAAGGAAGAAAGAGGAGAAGAACAGCTATTGCGAGGAAAGGAAAGCGGAACATGACAGAATGAATGGAGAATCGAAGGACAACTGCCGAGGAGGAACAGAATCACAAAAAAATCGAAAAGAATAGCGTAAGAGGAGGAAACCTCGTAAACCCGCGGGGGCTGAGAAACCTGTGTGTATCGCGATTGCCGTTTTTGGTCTTCCGTGTATGCAGGTTTTTCACAGGATCGCAGCATAACGCAGAGCATAACGGCCCAGGCCGATCGAAGCGGGCGAAGAGGCGTTCGCTGTATGAGATGCTGCCTCCATGGAAACCCTCCGGGCAGCGTGCGACTACTGGTGGCTGCGGCATGCGGTGAAGATCGGAGCAAACATGGGTGGCCCCTGTTGTGTACGTGTGATTTTTCTTTCCATCTACGAAGCCCAACCCGACATTACCAACATTACCAACCACGCCAACATCTTCGGTGTTTTCTGTTTCGCCAACATCTTCGGTGTTTCGTTTCTTCCTTCCTTCATTTCTCACCCTTCGGTATAGCTCTCTCTCTCTCTCTCTCTCACTCTCTCTCTGTTTCGCTCTCATCCTCTCTTTCTTTCATGTTGATACTTTTTTCGTTCGCTGCGGGTATAGTGTGTGGAGATTTTCCCGCCAATTCGTTGGTTTTCTCCTCCCTTGGTCAATTTTCTTCATCTCGTTGGTATGTATGCGCAGTATGTAACACCCCCAGCGTCGCCCATCGTTGCACCCTCTTCCCCTGGCCCCGTCGCGGCCACCATGGGGTTCGGAATGGTGGGAATTCGTAATTTATTTTGAATATTTTGAAATGTACTTTCGATCAAGAAGCCATGCACACGCGGAGGAAGCTTCCGCTGATTGTTTTTTTCTTCACCCTCGTTGGGAGAGCACAACAGCAAAACGAAAAAAAACCCCGAGCATGCATTTCGATTATTTTTCCTCGGTGTTTTTCTTTTCCTGTGGGTTTTTCTTACATGTTTTGCGCGGGGCGGGTTTTTTCCCGGTAGAAGCAAACGAGAAGAGAAGATTGCGCATTTCACCCTCGTACGGTACGGAACCGTAGGGTTGTGTGTATGTGCATTAGGGAATCGCACGGGTTTGTGTTGAATGGAGGGGAAAGATGCCATGGAGAGTGTAGGGAAAAATTGACTGCGCGTTCAATTTGAAAGTGGTGAGGATAATTTATCCAATGTGACGTCGAATGGGTGTAGTTTTTGTTACTGTTGCTTCAAGTAACATTTGTCGGTAGTTATCATACGGGTAGACCGAGAGGTTGAGCAAACAAGACCGTGTGAGGTTCACCGTGGTGACCGGTCGAAGAGAACGTCACGAAAGGAACAGTGTCGCATGTACCAGAAAGTGCAGCGCGGATGGAACACATCGCAGCCACACCGAAGCAGCTCGCCGTTCTGTTTTGATCTGCGTTTCCCCCTTATTTTTGCCCAAGGATATTTGAAGAGCTTCGGTTTGTCTGTGTGCAGGGGAAAATGGATGGAAAGCGAGAAGCGAGAAGTACCAGTCAGACCGGCTGATTCTCGGGGCATGTGCTCGGGATCCTTCTGCACCCAGTAAAGGGCGCCTTTGGACCGCCCGTCACTGAACTCGGGTGGACAACAACCCGTGGTACCGGTGTTAAAATGAAACGGCCAAGCCCTTTTACCAGTTCGGAGCCCTTCGCTGTTCGGTACGCTCGAAATAGGGCGTGTTTCAAAAGTGTATCATACGAACAGGATCGCAGCCGGTCCAGCAGGTATTTCCGAAGGGCTTTCCGTCGTCCATCGTCCTTCCTGTTCCACCACCAGAGGAACCCATCCCGCATCCTTCGCACGTCTCTTCTGCGACAGGTTTCACCCTCATACCGCCGTGTCCTTCGCCGCCCCTGGTGCCTCGCCGACTGGCTTCGAGGAAGGTTCGTTCGACTCGCTACTTCGAACGTTTCGGCTGGTTTCCTGTTTCAAGTTTGCGTTCGTGTTGATTTTTCGCCCTTCGCTGGCGCGAGCCTGCGTTCCGTGCATCCCGGCGCATCGGGTTCGCTGGAGGACTTGCACTCTGGAGCACTCTGAAGGTTTCAAGCACGTTCGGCATGGATGGATGAGTGGGTCCATGTGGTTTGGTTTGAAAAACCAGTTTCGAAAAGTGCTGCTGATCTTGTGGCTAGAGGTTCTGCGGTTGTCCTTAAACGATTTGGGTTTTACTTTCTGTCTGCTGCTTGTTGCATCCGCATGTTCCGTTGGACGAAGCAAAATGGAAAAGGGATTATTGTTTTGTTGATTTTTTTTTTCGCACAGAAAATTGCTTGAACCGAGCGACATAAGAGAATTCTTTCTTTTTATGTGCAGTTTTCGTCCGCTTCTTTCTTAACCTTCGTTTCCCAATGACTTTGTTTCTTTAGCTTTATGTTTTTCAAACGGCACTGGTCCTAAGAGGCCCTACCACTGAAATTCAAATCGATATTTCTATTAAAGAACAATACGCAAAAAAAAAAACTGTTGCGGTGGTCTAATAATAAAATGTTTTATTAAAAAACCAAAACCAGGGAAAATCGCTCTATACAACTTTGTTTACGTGGTAATAACACTCTAACGACAAACCGAAACGAAACTTCGAAACAAAGTGAATAAAAAAAATGGAACGCTAAGGATGGAAGTTTGTCAACAAACCCTTCGAAGGATTTCCGAGTTTATCCTCCTTTTCTGTAGCTGGCAATGCCGATGGGTGCTGCGTTCAGGGCCGTATTGATACGGTTCACCCTGGAAACACCCCTGCCCCCGCGAACAAATCAACAAACTCCCGCTCCGCACGATGCCTCCGGTAGCAACTTCCGAAGGAACTGTCCGAACGGTGTGGGAGTGTGTTCCACTCCGGCGCTAGACTGCAACTACTTTGAAAGGAGAGGTAGGAAAATGCGCATGGAAAACTACGGTCCTCGATTTCCCTGACAATGTGTATGGTATGTGTGTCTTCCCGGGCCCTTAAGGGTGAAGAATATGGGATGTTTTGGAGCCAACCGAAGCGGCATTCCCTCGGTTACGGTGATACCTTCCTGGGGTATGCTGGTGGCATCAACCAATCGACACATACCGGGAAGACTTCGGGGGCGCCCGTTTGGTTTGCCTTTTGGAACGGTTTTTCCGGACGATTGTGTCAATTAGTTCCGCGGAGAGGCAGACGTTACACACGGCGAGTGTTAGTAGTTAGTTAGTTCCATCGTTAGTTAGTCGGGCGGATCGTTGTTGTGATGTTGTCGCACTTTTTACGACCATCAATGAACCAGTATTAGTAAAGTGAATTCCTTGCCACGGCGATTGTGGCGATTAGTGCAATATAATTAGAGTGTAGTGCAAGTGTTTCTCGTGCATCAGTAATGACAGATTTGTGTATAAATGAAATGTTTAGCGAAAGCATCGACAACAGCTAGAATAATATAAAGCTGGGATAGGAATCGTCAAAGCGAAAGTTCCTGCATACAATATTAGGAGTGTGCGCGGCTGAAAATGTAATATAGTGCACACTATGTCCGGCAAAGGCGACGATGAGTCGGGAAACAGCGATAAAGATTGGGAAATATTCGATATTCTTTGCGGTGAAGAGGTACGGCGTGAACGTGAAGCACATGTGAAGCTAATTATTATATGAATAGTATTAAAGCAAGTACAATACGGCCGTTCAAAATAAACTTAATAATAATAAAGAATTAAAGCAAGCACGCTTGAAATGTTTCACAACACAAACAGAACAGAAACAACACAGAACAACGAATGTTTGTACACAAATATAAATTACAGTTCACGATGCTGGACATTTAATGGTTTTTTGATCTAAAAGATAATAAAGATTACTTATAACCGAGAAGAAGTAGAAACAATTAAAATGGAATTTGAATTAATGCAAGGACTTGCCAACACATTTAATTCTGTAGGGCTCTAATCGAAGAAAAAGTTTGAATGTGTCCTATGTTCGTTTCATCAACGTTCCGTTATCGAATTTTCTTGAATAGTCGTTTCCGTTCCTTCGCAAGTTGGCATCTACTTTTGTTTAACGTTCCGCCCTAGAATCTGGTTCAAGAAGCCACTACACAGAGAGAAAACACCTGCGACTGCCACTATTTTTGTTGCCTTATGCCAGGAAACGGCAGCTTAACTTCCGTGTGGCGGAACTTTGGGGAGCCGGGAACCATGGAAACAGCAGTTTGTTGGATTTTCTTTTTTTGCACGCGGTAATCGATCGGGCGAAAATAACATCGTAGAAAAGAGGCTCGTTCCTCATTCCGACACTCTACCAGCCCAAATCCAG
>JAOEFI010000004.1:107095-119925 GCA_034621735.1 Anopheles plumbeus
ATCGGGTAGGGGGTGGGGGGGGGGGGAGACCTAAAATTAGCAAAGAGCGTGCCCCCGTGCATCGTTGTCGTTGTCTGTCACACACGCGAGGGGCCGCGAGGCGCCACTCCTCCACGGCCACAGACGTCATTTGCGTGCGCAATACCATCGAAAGAACGGTTCACTTTGGGATGGATGGTTCATTGATATGCGCGGCTCATGCATAGGGATGCTGCGCTCAGCGGGATAGATAAGGTACCTACTCTCCACGGAACTTAAGGCGAATGCAAATCCTATTATTTGAACTATCGTTCGGTGTGGAGATAAGGTAATGTGGGGTAATTTATCCGTTTGTGTTAAAGTTAGATTAAACGAAACGGTCAAAAACTCTATAAATAAGTTTAGACACTTCCCATCGAGTCCTGGAAAGACTCCCAAATTATTCACCTGGTCCTTTACCTATCTCCAAGTATGATGTGGAGAACGAATTTTCCTGGTGAAAAGTATCTGCACGGTTGAACGTAGCAGTAATTAAATCCACGAGCCTACTCTGACCCTAAACCATATGCAGAAGCTAACGCCTAATACCATGGAATGATTGAAATGTAAATAATTTTACATGCTTTGCCAAAGATAGAACTACGCTGAAAGGTAGCAAGTTTTATTTTATCGAAGCATATCGTTCCGGGTGAGGGACCACGCGCTCCGAAACGACCCCATATCGGTGACGCAGCTGAAAATAGAGTCCATTGACGTGATTAGAATTGGTGATGCCAGCCAGCAGCTGAACGGACGGTGGAGTACTCGCCACTCGCGCTACTACTTAAACGGTTTGCATTATTTTGATTGGTCCGACGGCTTGCTGGCTTGGTAACCGCCGTCGGCGGCGTCCGGCGACTTGTGCCGAGTGCCGACGGGTTTCCATTTGGCATACGCGGGTGGGCATGAGTAGGCGCGCGCGCCCCCTTCCGTTCCGCAAGAAGCGAAAAGAGACGGAGAGATGTGGACAGTGTTGCAAATTGGCTAAGGATTGACGAGATACCGCTGGCCGCCATCGTGAAGCCTCACTCAGCCATGGCACGTGAGCAATGCGCGAGCGATGCGCAAAACGAAATTCATATGCGACGCGATGAAAGTGAAGAAACGGCTCGACTCCTCATCGGCGCTGACACTAATGGGAAATGACATATCCCACATTATGCACTCGGGGCTGTGGTGGGGCCGAGCGAGGCCCGATCCGTTATGTGTGATCCGCAACCGTGCGGTGCGATATGCGCAATACGCGTTATACCCTCCAGGGACTGCGTCCACCAACCCCGGAATGGCTGTCTGTCACCGGCTCCGGCCGGATCCGAACCGATTGTCCGCCGCCGCTTCCGGAACTGCGCGCAATGAAAGTATATTAAAGTTCTCCGGCGACGTGCCGGCAATGCATAAACGCATTCCGGTGGCCAGGTGAAAGAGAAAGTACTCTGTTATAGGCCCAAGGTTCCCAAAGGAAAAACGACGGTACCGAGAAAGGGCGACACTTGGTGTGGTGACAGTTCGTAGTTCGGCTCCAAGCAACGTTACGCAACATACGAAGACGGTTGGCTTCTTCTACTGCCTCCTGTCAGGATGTCAAGTTGTTGAAACTGAAAGTACTGGAAGGGGATATTCGCTTCAGTATCAGTCTACGGTTTCGGAATATTTCCGTTGTAAATAAATTCTCCTTACGGTATTCCAATTGCACAACCCGTTGTGACAACGACTTCCGTCGTAAATAACTCTATGCCAGCAAGCATTCCCTACTTCAGGCGACATTTTAGTTAAGTAAACGTCCAATCAGTTCAACTGATCGCTCGCCAGATCGTTCGATCGCGTGATTTACAAGTCTATTCTGTTTACAAAATCAAATGCATGGATGGATCACGAATACCAGGACTATCAGCAGTCATCCTGCCTTTTCCCACCAGGAGACTAGAAGCAAGGACAAAATGAGCAATGTTTTAGCACCAGTCCTCCGTCATTGAACCTCTCATGGACACTTCTTTGTCCGGTGACCATCGAAACAGCTAAATGGGTCATTGCATACACTTGATTGCAAGACTAACCGACTCTTATTTTCGGAAAGGTTTCTTATCGGTTTCACCGAACCTTAGCTAAACCTTGCGTCACTCTGCTTACGTGTTTATATTTTTTATGTGCAATTTTTAATCAATCTTCCTCTGCCGCTCATGGTTCATGTTACATGTCCGACACCTTGCGGCAGCGAGAGCGAGTCCCGCGTTTTAGCGATAATCGAAGGTTACTCGACTTTTACTACCTTCTACGGCGGCGAGCGTGTTCATTCATTCATGGTCAACGTACTCTAAATCAGACTCATAGACTCGCCAAATTGTAGCTGTCACCGAAAAAACGTCTCGAAAGTCTGCGAACGGAAAGACGCAGCAGACTTCAACGACCAGCTCGAGCGTTACACGAATGAGCCGGCGCATGCCGTCAGCACCCGCCGACCGCACGGAACTTGGTCCTACATTTTTACGCGAAATTAGGGTTCCTCTACCTTGTGACCTGCTCTGATGTGACCAGCGCTAGAGTGGTCAGATTGTCGTAGGAATTATGATTGATGACGACTGCCACTACTGCGGCCACCTCCAAATGGATGACGCGAAAACCGCGCGCGCAGAGGACAACGTGCTCCCGGACTTTGCTTCCACCTACCTTGCCCTCTTCTCACACATGTCCTTGCGTCTCCCTGTCGCTCGCTGGTCCGTCCATCGTTCGGGGATTATTACCAGGACTGCGCGCGTGAATTCCGCTACGCTGATGTGTACGGCAATCGGATCTCTCTGCAGCTGGGTGGTGTAGGTAGGTTCATTGCCAAGAGCATCGCAAATTGGAGCACCGACAGCAACCCTTAGTATACACACAAAGGAAACAGAGAGACATTAAAGCCGCGCGGCAGCTAGCGTGGCATATATGGGATGAGTCCCGTACTGTGAGGACATTGGGAGATCGCAAGCCGGTGCGTTATCTGATACCGCATATATTGTTGAGACTAGTCGGGAGAGATAGGACGTCAGGATGAATGTTGGAGCACGACGTCAGGGGAGAGATACGGCCACTGCGAGGTTCTATAGAGTGCGAACCGCACGAAAGATTATATGCTCCGCGTACTCGCTCGCCTGCGGCATCCATCCAATTGATGCTCTGAGCTCTGAGTGAAATTCGTTCTCTCCCGCAGCATCCGGCTGGGCGGCTCCAGAACTCCCGCGGTTCACGATGAGGTGGTGGTACTGAGTGCACTATGCTTGCTTGCGCGGCGCTCGAATTAAAGCAGCGCTCGACCACTACTACCGGAGTGACGATCGCGCAGCTCATCATTCATATATGCACCGTCTGCCGCTCCGGCACAGCCTCGACCGGTACTCTACGGTCCATTTCCCGCTGCGGCTGCCCTGCTGCTGCGGGCCGCCGGACAACTGGAAGTACACATACACTACCGCCAGAGAGCCATATAAATTCTGACCATCCGCGATCGCGCAATTTAGTTGCAGTCTGATATTTCGTACGAGCGATCAGGGACGACGATCTTCGCAACGAGCAGCAGCCTCTTCTGCCTTGTCGATGCTGGGACCGCGGTTCGTTCGGAAGCCGTCGAGACGTGACTGTCGACTGTCCAGATAGATTGTGCCAGAAGTTGCAGCCGTCGCCTTTCGGGTGTTCGGAGATCAGTGAACCGCGCGACCGAATCGAGTGTTCACCGTTTGCCGTCCGCGTATAGTGATCATCTATATCGCCGCTCTGCCGCTTGGAGCACTGTGTGTACCTGTGTGTTCTCCCTTTTTGCGTATCAGCTCCCGGGGCCGAGTGTTTGTGCCGGGTGGTCCGGTGGTCCCTTTGTGCAAAACGTTTGTGCAACTTCCATGCCCCCGTGGGGTCCTACTGACCTTTGGTGCCCAGTGAAGCCCGAAAGAGAACACAGTGCCTGAACAGAGTGCTGTCTGATAGCAGCAGCAGCAGCAGAAGGGCGGCATTGTCGAGCGCCGATCATCGACAGACGGCGGCAGGTGGAGTCAGCTGAGAGTGGGAAACCCAGTGCAAGATCCCGTCGAAAGCAGGGGAAGATCCGCATCCAACGTTCCGGGACCAGAATGCAGAGACTGATAGTGCTGCTACTGCTGCTGGCACTGCAAACGGCGCGCCATCGCACGGCCGGAAATGGTACGGTTCTGAATTCTCCCGTTACACTATAGATTCACTTAGCGAGCGCGCAGTTATCTCGTGTTTGTCTCCCTTCATCCCGCATTTGTAGAGCAGGCGGGACAGGTCTGCGGGGACATTCCAAGCTGATCCAAGTGTGTGATTTATCGTACGCGATTGACGGAAGCGGGAGCGCAAAAGTGGGTGTGTTCGAGAACGTTTGTCTCGGCTGGCGAATCACCGACGTTCTAGCACTAGACGTCACGGCAGTGTGGTCCACTGGCTGGCTGGGCCTACACCGTTCCGTTAGACGGCGGGTCGGGTTCAGGAAATGCAACGCAAGCGTGCATCCATTTATCCAATTGCGCATCGCTCCTGGCCGGTGCAGTGTGGTGGCATGATCGTGAGCAATTTTCCTGGCAGTACGACTGCACTTTGCCGACAGTAGTAGGGCGTAAAGGAGTTAAACTTCCATTCCCGAGAACTGTCATTCTTTCACACCGATTGGCCCTTCGTTATCCCAGCGCGAAAGACTGTTGGGAAGCAAGAGACGGACGGGGGAAGTTCGGGAAGTGGTTGAAGGAAGAGATTACATTCTTCTCCCATCACACGAATTACGTTTGATCAAGGGAGATCTATCAGAATCACTCGCGTACGCACGCAGTCCCACGCAAGTCTGCCTCTACCGACAACGTTTGTTCGGGACTCTTCGGAATGATTATACATTCATGTCGGCCCGTTTTGCTTCCGGCTGCCGGAAGATCAGCAAAGCATGTTTTGATGGAAAATCAACCGCAGTAGAAAACAGATTCAACCTTCACCCAAACGAGACGTCACACTACTGCTCGCAAATGACGCGGTTACCCCGTTGGCTCCAAGAGCTCCAGCAGGGTTCTCGAAACAGCTGGTCGCGCTACGCGGTTGCTAAGCGAGACCAAGAATGCGCGCGCGCGCGCGATCACCCTCCCAAGATTGAGATTGATTCGGGAGGAAGGAAGACGAAGCGCATGCAATAAAAATATAACCGCGCGCCGCTACGTCTACGTCCCCGGGGCGGCTCCACGGACGGAAGGAAGATGGGCGGCAGCGGCCGTACCAAAGGGCGCAGTGACGAAATCGGTGACGACACGATCACGAGCGAAATGGAGCGATCGCTCCCACCAGCAACGAGTGAAAGAGAGTGTACCGGCGTCGTTGGTTGGCGTGGCGCGTTGTGGTAGTTGCGTACGCACACCATTATTTCACGGGGCCGCGGGGTTGTAGTATATTCCACACACGCGACGTGTGTGCGGCTTTCGAGAACACGGACGGACTCATCCCGCTGTGGTCCCATCAGTCATCACGGTCCGGTGGTGGAGAGTTACGGCTGCTGCTAAGGTCAAATGAAAAACAATTTATGTAAAATCGCAATTGAAATGTTTTAACACAACAAAGCAAAAGAAAGTGTTGCATATACTGTCGAGGAGCCGAGTCGCGGGAGGCGGTGGGTTGGGGCCAACGGAAGGGTGTACGTGACTGCCGGAAAAAAGCATGCCGTCAATTAGCGTCCAATTTTGTTTGGCATGTGATTGCGCCCACAACCGGCAGATACCGGTAGGGAAGATGCTGGCCAATACGGTTCCTCTCTATTGCGAATCATAGAATATATAATGTGCCGTCGTTTAAGCTGTGTGACTTGTTTTCCAAAGTTCTAACACCTTCGGGATTAGATTGATGCGATGCTTGATCCAGTTAGGGTAGTTACCGGCGGGCCGAGCGCTGACTAAGTGACTAAGTGAGGTGGACTTGCCAAGAAACAGCACTAGAACACGCGGCGCAACAATGTAGCGTTTAGAAACCCGTGCCTACCGACGGGGTAGAAATCTTGCCATCTTCCATCTTCGGTCAACCAGAGCGCGCGCGGACCAGAGAGCTGCCATCGGGTCTACTAAATCACACGGAAGGATCCGACGATCGTTGATAAGATCTTGACGTTCGTAACGTTGGCCGGTGGCAGTACACGTTCCCCACCCCACAAACACCCGAGACGTTCTCGCATGCGAGCACATTGCGCACGGTATTTACCCGCGCTGGCGCTGCAGAACCCGGGCTAACCCTTGATCCCGATGTGCATCAATATTATTGCCCTGCGGTAGTTGGACGGGTTGTAAACACGGTCCCCGGTTTCCCGGGCGTATAATTTGTTTCCATAATCCGCTCGATAAGTTCATCGTTGGCTCTCGGCGCAGTCGACGGTTGGGAAACGTTCGAAATGAGCAGGCGTTGAATTCTCCATGTTTGTACTAAAGCCATATGTGGGAATATTCCCTTTCGGAAAACACTTAAAGAAAGTAGGCAGGGCAATACCATCATGGCTTGTAGAACAAAGAAACAGAGGTTGCCGGCATAAACTCTGCTCTACGTTTCTGCTATCCATTACAATTACACCATATTATCATCTTCCCCACCCCCACATCATGACCGCCGCCTCTCCCATCTGGTCCTCGTACGGAGACAACGTTTTAAAGCGCACTATCAGTTCTATTCCGACAATTTCTCATTACAGCCGTCGAGCGCGACTGCGTCGTGCCGCTGAAGCCGGACCTATCCTACCCGTCGCCGCTGATCTTCACCCAGAACGGTGTCCTGATTTCGCCCGAGAATGATAGCCGCGAGGCGGAGGAGATAACGCTGGTCACCGGTGAGGAGGTGGTGTTCTCCTGCTCGCCCAACTACTTCCGCGAGCTGTCCTCCGAGAAGGTGCTGTGGGCCAGATGCAAGAAGGATAAAACGTTCGGTAAGTTGAACTTGCTGGGTGTGCTGGGTGTGCTCGAATTAATGGGACTAACTGGAGCCTTTTGCCATCTCTGCAGTGGTCAACGGAGAGGATAAGAACTTCGTGTCGGCCCTCGCCTGCAAGGAGCGCCCGATCGAGGAGATTATCGTGGCGGTGCGCGGATGTCCGACGGCCCTGCGCTCGGTCGAGTACGGCTTCACGAACCCGGTCACCAACAAGTCGTACATCCTCGGCGAGGCCTGCTACGATGCCAAGGTGGGCCGGACGCACTTCATCCACACGAAGGTGCGGTCGGGAACGAACAGCATCGAGCACCTGGCGCTCAAGGTGAAGGACAACTCCACCTACTTCCACGGCTACCATCCGACACAGCGCTACAAGGTGGACCTGAGCAAGGCGCTCAACATCAACGACCAGGTCGAGCGGTTCCGGGCCGTGTTCGGGGTGAAGAACGCACCGAAGGTCGAGTCCCGGCGGTACATCAGCGAGTCGCTGCTCACCCACCGGCAGTACCTTTCAGTATTAAAGATGGCCTGGAACTACCAGATCGTGAAGGACCGCGACCTGCTGCTCAACTTCGACCGTTTGCTGGAGGACATCCGCGCGCTCGAGGTGGCCGAGGTGGAGATCTTTACCGGCGCGCACGGCGTGATGACGCTGCAGGACAAGCACAATCAGAGTGCGGAGGTCTACCTGGTGACGAACCGCTTCCCGGTGCCGAAACTGCACTGGACGGTGGTGCGATCGCACGACCGGGCGGTTGCGTTCGCCATCTTCAGCAAGCCGCAGCTGACCGAGCAGGAGCGCGAGAAGAACACCTTCTGCACGAGCGTCTGCGAGCAGATCTCGTGGATCAAGAAGCTCCGGGAGGACGACGCGTGGCAGAATGCCCGGACGGGATACGTACTTTGCTGCGAGGTGGAGGAGTTCCGCCGGACGGTCAAGGAGATGCCACCGGTCACCGGCATCAAGGGACTGTTCATCTAGGAGGGCCGCATTCCCACACCCCGGGCCACCCCATTCTTGTCCCTCCCCACACACCGACAGTCCGAGCAACCGAACCCGAAACGCTCAAGTCCGACCGAACCTGGTATCCTGAAAGAACGGCGCCAACCAGCCTCACCAAAAGAATCTCGTGCTCCGAGAAGGGCGCAACAGAGAGGCACACAAAAAGATAGAGTGAGAGAGAGATAGAGGGACAGAGAAAGAGAGAGAGAGGGAGTAAGAGAAAGAATGAATTGTTCACGAAAGCTAGCAGAGCAGAAAGTAACTCGAAAGCAGCCGGTAAACAAATAGTAAACTACACACCAACAGCTGCGACTGCTTCCAACAATACTGCTAGCCAACACCTGCTACTATTGCTTCTTCTGGAGACCTCTCTACAACCCCGATTTTGGAAGCTAGAAGCGTCGGCATTGTGATTTTAATCCTTTTTTTTTGTGTAATATTTTAAATTAAATCTTAGCTCTTAGAATGTAGTATTTTTACGAAAAACGGTAAAAAAAGGACAACACTCATCGCGTAATAAAAAGTACAATTCGCCTAGTGTGCTTGAAACAGGAACCAGGACGGCGTGTTTACTCGATTTGCGATTCTCCTGCAATTTCTTCTTATATTCAACAAAAAGGCAGTTGAATCTGCCAATGATCGAAACAAACCTACGAAATCGTTAATGCCATGTCCTAATAGGCCATTTCAGTGTTAATAATGTTATCCTGAGTTTTTGCCCCCGTTTATCGATCTTGCTTATTAAAACTATGTCTCCTATTTCACCTAAAAATTATATCATTAGGTTAATTCGATGCAACTGATACAACGCCAACGCTTGCACTCTGGCCCGGAACGTGTACGTTACGGAGGTTTCTCACACCCACCCTCATGACATTCTCGATTGGGATCACTCGGTTCGGGTGTCTGGCATTAATGTACTCTAGTTTTTGCCATCTTTTCAGCCCATTTTTATGACCTTTTATAGACCCCATTCGAAAGCCCGTCACAAATCATGTGTCACCGGTTTGGGACACTATCCGCAAACAGCGTCGTGTCGTGTCCACCTATTGCGAATTTGGTTTTTGGGGAGGGGTTGGGTTTCCACACGGGAACGGAGAAAGGCCGGCACCAAACGTGTCATCAAATGTGGTCGGTGTTGGTGTGTTTTCGCCTTGCCTTAATTTAGTTAATCTTTTTCCTTTTGGTCCTATCGGTTTGGCCCCATGGTAGAAAGTATTTCTTTTTCGCTTTTGTCATGCGCGCTTCCCTCGCACCGTTACGTGATCGGCATTCTACACCGCGGTTTCCACTTTTATTTTTCGCGCACGCTGCCGGTGCTGGAATATCGTGGTGTATGCAAATGGGAAGCGAAACACAACCGTTTTGTTTTGTGTTGGCCGGGTTCGGCCGATCGTATCGGGTCGCATTTAGTCGCGTTTCACCGGACTTTAACCGCACGGGGAGCATATGTGATGCATAATGTTGGTATGCTATGGTGATCTCTCGCCCACCTTACCGGTCACCCAGCCACCACACGCACCCGTTGGGGCATCGGTGTTTTTGGAACAACAGGGCGCCTTCTTCCAATCCTTGAAGATCCACATCGGTGACGAAAGGTCCGAATGAAAGTGTCCCGTCTGGGAAATTATTCCATGTAAACAAAAAAACAACATTTTCAGCTGCAAAACGTGGCCTGCTGGAGCGTGTTTGAACTTTCATGGATTTATGCAAAAGTGCTCCTCCGGTCTCCTCCTGCTGCCCTAAGTCGGTCATTAAAAACCAAATGATGATCGAAGCGCGTTCCGCCGAGGAGCATCATCGCCAGAGTGGTTAAAATGTTTCAAAGTCCTTCAAACATATAGCTACATCTCCGAAAAGTTCCTCTAGCTCCATTATTGCCGTCGCGGGTGTCGCACACATAGTTGCACGTACCGCGATTTTCTCTTTCTAATACACTGCAACTGCAGCACGTGTGACGACGACGACAACCGCCGGCCAATCAATTACAGCCGAGCTGTCAACGGTTTAGCAGTAAATTATGGCACTAAACTTTCGTTTGATTTATAACGATGAAGTGCACACGGGTGAAATACTTCTCAAGCGAATCTTCAGACCTTTGAAGAGAGCCCCTGAAGGGTACCGCCATCGGAGCATCCGTGTAAATTGCAAGGCACACTGCAGAATTTACATACCCAGCACGTAATGGCCCTCCGAGCGTGGGCTAAAAGTCAGCGCGACATTCGAATGTAAGCTAATATGTTATACAAGCCAGTTTCATAAGTCTGGCCTGCAGGGTTCCAACAATAAGAGGACCGCCGAAGAATCGCAGTCCCCACGGAGTGCAAGTGCAGAGCAAACACATTTGATGTGAGGTGATACCCGATTCACGCGACACAAACAATCACCGTGACGGTGGATGATCATCATCATCATCGGAGAATGGCGGTCGGGGTAAACGACGCCAAGATTACCTTCGCCTTCTTCACTGCCGGAAGGTTTCACACGCTGTTAGGTGAAACATGATTTACCGCAGAGCAGCATGGATCAATCGACAACTTGCGAAATCGCAACCAACATCCTCAACACCTGGCCAATTGAATGATGAGAAAATTACACACCCGAGATGGTGGATACAAAATAGCCGATCAGATAATGTTCAGCGAGCGGAGAAAATTCCTAGTAAATTGCAGCCAACGAGCCCTCCTTCGATGCAGGAGTCACTGGGCGCGCGCCCCGATGAACAATATGATACAAGAATCTCATACGCAAAATACCAAACAATGATATCTCTAACAAACAATCCTGAATGTTATCTAATGTCTCACGATGTGATAATATTATTTTCACCCGACTACTCGCTAGGGAAATTTACAACATGATACGAAAACTCTGAGTCACCATCAAAAGTGCTGCTCAACCTCAACCAAAATCCCTCAAAATAAACAACAATAATGTGCTACAATTTCATACGTATCGGGAACATGCATTTATCAGATTAAAGACAGCTTAAAAGGCGTGGTAAAGATAAAACAAAAATCGAATATTCAACTGTAATTATCGCATGACGGACGCCACGCAACGGCGTTGTCTGCAAAACGCAAACAGTACCACGCAAACTGTCTGCGTTGAGAAAGTTGTTCACATACCGTTTTCTCGCGCGATTGATCCTTCTGCCGCTTCGTGAGTAGCAGACTCTCCAGGTTACCGGGGCTCCAGTGGTAAAGGTTAACTAGTCCGATTGAACCGATTCGGAACGATCGCACGTTTGGGCGCATTCGGGCAACGCGATCCAGTAAGTGAGGTTATGGCCAAGAGCACGAACGCAACGGGAGTCGCGTCGCCGCGGAACATGAAACAAAAACGCACTACACAATAATTTCCGCCCCGCCGCCTACTACGTAACTGCCGGATGGTGGAGACGATGGAAAACTGACGAAAAACGCGAGGCCATTTTTCCCCGGCTGCTGCAAGTTTTTTTTGGTGGATAAAAAAAAAACAAGCTGAACGTCCCGTGGCCGCAAGTGCGTTTGGCGGTGTGTGTGGGTTTGTTCGCACCGATAAACGATCCCGCGTGATCCGTCTCTCCGCAGGACGCGCTAAAGAATGGCCCAGCCGATGGGGCGGGGAGGGAGGGCCCCGGAAAGGATTATCCAGTTGGCTGGTGGTTTACTTTTCGCAAAGAGAAACACCGACTTGCGCGTACATTTCGTGCCCGTCGTGACCCACCACACGCGGGACCAATCGGACGCGCTGAAGACACGCACGAAATCGTTTGTTTTTTTGTTTTGTTTTCGCGAAGGAAGTTGGCAAACTTGGCGAGACTAGACGATACGCATATAGTTTCGATGGCGCGGGCACTCGGGCGCGGGGCGAAGCAAAACAAAAATAAAAAAAGTGACAGTGAAACAATCCGCCAAACAACGAAACCGCGCACACAGTAAACCGATTACAATAACACGCCGAAAGATGCGGGGCGCGAGATAGAAACGTCAAACGACGCTACTACTATAGCGACGGCGACGACGAAGCGGGAAACCGCACATCGTGGGAGCAGAAAGAAATACTACTACTAAAACCGATCAGCAACCGCAGCCGGCACATGGGGCAGTGGAGAAAACGGGACGGAACGACCCTGCCAGAGAGGGAGATACCAGAATGAATGGAAGGCACGGTGAAAAGTGGAAGCAAAAATGGAAGATGACAGCAATAGCCGGCCAGTGCGGCGCAACTCCGCAGAAGGCTGATAGAAGAGTGCCGAAGACATCAGCCACGCAAAAAACTGCTGAAGAGCGCACACGGCTGAAGAAAGTTTAAAAGAAAGGGAAAGAGAACAGGCGGGACACATCGCGGTGGTGGTGCGAAATGAAGTCAAAGGCTTTGCGACAATCGAGTGGATAAGCGAAGGGAGTTCGACGGAAGACATTTAATATGTCAGAAAGAAAAAAAGGAAGAGTAATTTCAAATCGCTTGACACATACGCTGCATCTGTTGTGGCACTAAAGTCAATACAAATCTTCTGTAGAAGCAGCATGCAAATATTATCCTTCCCCCTTCCTATAACTTATCAACTTGCGATCGTCTGCATGAAAACGAAAACAACATAGAATCAACAAACCTTCAACATCGCGTTGGGAAACGCAACCAAGAGGCTTGTGCGCTCGCGATGGTTCGAGTGAAAGAGAGGCTCGTTGCGAACGTGAAAACGAGTCGGCAAAGGTAGGAAGGCGGAGGGTGGGTTTGGGAAGGTAAGGAAAGCGGCGCACAGTGCCGCACAGTGGGGTAGTAGGGTGGGGAGGAAAACTACCACCGCGAACCGACGACGACGACGACGATCGACGGGCGACGATGATGATCATGATTTAAAATTTAATTCATTTTCAAATCAAGCGATCAGTCGATC
>JAOEFI010000004.1:129032-160422 GCA_034621735.1 Anopheles plumbeus
GGGGGGGGGGGGTCGGAAAAGTGGGGCCCGTTCGTTTATATGTGCGTGGAACCAATCCGCCCGATAACGATCCGACCGCACCACTGGACGTGAAAAGCTAACGAACTATGGGAGTTTCGGCCTGTAACCGCATCCATTTAACAAACGCATCACCGAAGGACCGTTTGACAAAGAAAATCATTTAAATCGGTGCCGATAAAATTCCAACGCTCCAAACGGCCCGATGTTTTACTGCCAGACATTCGGGAGCCTCAAGGTCTGTGCTGTCTGGGCCTGCCTTGGGAAAGTGTGCAATTTTTTTTGTTTTGTTTTGTCTTCTTCCATCGCGCAACGGAAGGCAGAGTTTCCAGTGCGGTGGAGTCTCCGTGGTACGATCGTTCCCAAAATGCCTATTGTGCAGTGGGCACTTTTCTTGTTTAGCTTTCCCCTTCGATCGCGCCATCCCCCGGCGCACCTTGTGGCAATGACGATGTGACCGAAAGTGATCGAGTGTCAATGGTTCATGGCTTAATTAGGTTTAACTTTACGTTACAATCAATTAATTAGGTTTTATATTGATTTCTTCGGCGCCTAAAACACTCCGTCCTGTTGCTTCCAGATTTGGCCCGTAACTTTCACTCTCCACGGTTGGACTACAACGAATGGTTGCCGGTAGGACGAGGTGACCCGCTTAAGAACGACCCAACGTACGACTACAGTCCGCCGGTGCTGGACCGAGTGCGGTACTGGTCCGACGCGCCGAAGGACAAGACGGCCGACATACTGCTGCTCGGCGTCCCCTCCAAGAAGTCGAGTGTGAGCGTCGGCGGTAAAGAATGGAACAACGTTCCGCTGAGGCGCAACTACTTCTCCCCCCAGCCGCACGGTGGGGCCGCACCGAACCAACTCCCAACGGTGCTGATGCCGCCACCGTTGAACAACTATCTCGGCGCGGCGGAAGTGGCCGGCTTCTGGGGTGGACCGTCGCAACGGGTGGACAGTCTGCCTGGGGAGGGTTTTAAATACCGTCCAGCGAACGGGTATCCACTGCAGGGACAGTACCAAGGTATGTACCCCTTCTAATCGCGGGAATTTGTTTTTCTAACGTCCACTTTTCGTCCGCAGGATCGAAACATCCTGATCCGCCCATTTCCCAGCCAATTACGGCCCAGTTTCATCACCACCACCAACCGCCGCCGCAGGGAGGGCCGGCGGCCGGGTTCAGTCGCCAGCAGCAGCTGCAACACCCGTACGTGACGACGATCCGGCTTACAACTCCCGCCGGGGACACCGTCAAGCGTCCCCTGCTGAAGACCATCCTGCAGAACGAACACTCCTATCCGTTCACCAAAACCGCCATGACGAGCACGGTCACCGAGTACACCTCGGGTGGGTTCTACGATCCGCAGAACATTAACGCCATGGCCCAGACGATCTTCCATCCGCCGCAGACCACCGAGTACCTGCAGCAGAAGCCCACCAAGCTGATACCGAAGCCGGGCACGGAGATAAGGGCCCCGTTCGTAACGCCGGCCGGTCCGTTTGTGACGCCGGTTAGCACGAACCCGCCGCAGATAAAGTTCACCAGCACTACCACCACCACGAGCGCTCCGGCTGCGAACAACAACCACCAGCACCAGTATGGCGGCAGTATGGGCATGGTCAGCATGGTCACCACCTCCAGCCCACCGGTTACGACGCAACCGGCCCCGCCCGCCATGACGACCGATACGATCTTTTCGCACTACAAACAACCGACGTCACCGGAGCGCTGGTCGCCGTACCTCATCATCGAGGGCCATTCGAAGGTGAAAACGTACGGCCTGAACAACAACGACACGCTGATGCAGCTGCCAAGGATGGTTCCGGTCGCCAGCACGAAGGAACCGATCGTGCGGCACGTGGTCAACCGGGACCCGGACACGGGCGCGGAGATGAGCGTGACGCACATCGCCACCCGACGGCCGCCGGTGTACGAGGTGCACACGGAACGTTCCCACCCTGCCACGCAAGGTGGTGAGACGAAGACGAAGGTTAAGCCGGATTCGGCGGTGGACACTCTTCTCACCCTGCTCGACACGGCTTCCTTCGGTGGCATGCTAAAGGATGAAGACGCCGTCGGGAACACGCTGGACGGCGAGGAAGGTGCAAGTGGTCCCAGTGGCAGGGATAGCAAAACCCGCCGGAATGTACGCGTCGCGCGGCAAGGGTTCCGGCTCAAGCATTAACTCGAAGACAAATGCTCTGAAGTACTCCAAACTCAACGGCCATACTGCAGTCACAGTACGAACGCAACTCCACTGTACTGCATAGAAGCGAACCATAGTTACAATGTGCGGTGCACGCTCTCGACGAAGCCCAACGTTCAGCAAATCACCAATGTATTCTTTTTTTTCTTCTTCGCAACATTACTCACAATAGATTCCCGTCTGTGTGAGCAAAGGACGTTTGTAAATAGTGTGGTTACAGTTTAAGACTAGTTTAAGGACAACAAGATAAATAGATAGCGAATAACATGAGCCACTGTTTTGTTGCTTTTGCTGAACGCGAACGATTCACGGGATTGAAAGAATATTACCCCTCCAGCATCATTCATCAGGTTCGTGAAAACTCATCCATAGGCTCTGGATTCAAAAGCTTTTATAGCTCGAATGTTTATTCTAACCAACATATTAGCTTCAGCGTACAGTTTCGCGTCATCTAGTTTCCGCCACGGAAACGCAGAAAACCTGCTCTAACTGTAAGGCTATAATAGTTCGTACCCTTCTCATACAGTTCCGTACAATGGGGGACCGTATTTTTAAAATATATTCTCATCTCGCAGCTACCTGGAGTTCGTTAAATCCCGCATCTGCCTGGAGACCCGAAAATGCGATGTTCCAGGTCGCAGCTAGCCGTTTTTTATTGCTGGTGGACAGTGTTTCTTTTACATGTCTAAGTAAAAAAAAAATCATTTCGCACTTGCGATATCGTCTACACCTAGAGTCTAAGATCTAAATGTCAATACGGACGCCGGCGTTGGCGAGAGGAAATGATCAAAATAAAAATGCAGACGTAAAGAATGTGCCATCACGGCAACGATCGCCGATAGACGCGGTCGACTCGAGTCGAAACCCGACCGTGGGGCCGTTCATTTCTTGTTCGTTCGCCTGAGGCAGGTCAATGATTGTTAAGACTTTTTTTCGGCGGCCGTTAGTAGCGGCGGAGGTGGTCCAGTTGCCGATGATATCGTCGCACCGGGCGCTCCTGCTCCTCCCGTAGCCGATGCTCATAATTTCCGCAAATCCAGCACGAACACACTGCCGTCGCTGGCGCTGGCGCCGACCTTGCTGCCCCGGGAGTTCCAGCACACCTCGAAGATGCCGCCGGTACCCTTGTAGCTGTGCACCAGCTGCCCGCTCTGGGTGCTCCAGATGTGCACGCACTTGTCGAAGCTGCCCGACGCGAGGAACTTGCCGTCCGGGCTGAACGCCACCGAGTAGACCGGTTCGGTGTGCTTCGTGAGCGTGTGGATGCACACGCCCCGCTCCACGTCCCAGAGGCGCACGGTCGAGTCGAACGAGGCACTAGCCAGGATCAGATTCATGTTGGGATTTTGCGTGCCCGTTCCTGTCGGAGACCATTTGATTGTGTAGATCTCTTTTGAGTGTGCCTTTGAAGATGAAATAAAAATGTACACACTTCTGTTAGTCCACCATATCGTACTCCGCACATTGTTGTACTTACCTGCAGGTCGTGCACACAAGTGTCCTGCTTCATAGACCAAATCTTCAATGTCATATCGTCCGAACAGGAAGCCAGCAGTTGCCCTTGAGGATCCCATTTGATTGCGTTCACTTCATTCTGACGTGGAAAACATTAATTAAACAATCAATAGTAGTGTTTATGTGAATAAATGTGGCTCAATCTCCTTACAGTGTGTCCTTGGAAGGATTTGATCGGTTTATCAACGCCAAGCTTGCACACATGAATGCACTGATCCGTGCTGCAGCTAGCAAATGATTGATTCGACTGCCAGTCAACGTCCAGGGCCGGGGCGGAGTGGAAGCTGAACTGCTGTGTGCACTGACCCGTAGCAGCGTCCCAAATGATGGTCGTTTTATCCACCCCAGCGGATAGAATGTAGTTGCCCCGTTTGTTCCACTTCAGCGCAAAGATCGGACCCTTGTGCTGGCCGAGCGTGCTCGCTAGCAACCCATCGGTGCGCCAGATGCGCGCATATCCATCATACGAACCGGTGGCCAGCAGTGTTCCGTCACAGTTCCAATCGAGCGACGTCACGTCCTTATTGCTGGGTACCTCCGTGCCTCCCTTCTGAATGCAATGACGCAGTACGAGCTGGTTCGGGTTTGCCGGATTGTCCGACATGTCCCAGATGCGGGCGGTGCTATCGCCCGATCCACTGGCCAGCAGGTCGGTGCTGGGGTTCCAGGCGCAAATGAACACCTCACTCTCGTGCCCACGCAAAACGGTCGCCTTCGAGGCAGGAATTTCAATACTCTGGTCTACTTCCATGGTTTCCACAGGGGCCGGTGTCGTGGATGACGCGGTCGTTGTAATCGCAGCCGGCTCCGCCGGTTCCTCCTTCGTACCATTCGTTTCCGGTGGTTCCGTTTTCGTTGTCTGCTTTTGCTGGTTTTGCATATTCTGTCGAATTGCGACCACTTCTGGCATTACGGCATCGATGAGGCTCAGGCTCTCCACTAGCCGCTGCTCGGTACCGTCCTCGCCTATGCTGATTTCTGCCTCTGTGTACTGCAGGCCCTTCTGGAGGATGCTAAGCAGCGCCGCCGGTGGAACTAGCGCACCATTGATGTTGCTTTGTGAAATATGTGACTCAATGCCGAACGTGTACGCGGAATGAGAGAAGCCTTTTTCGGGGGAAAACTCGTTAATCACACGAAAGACAAATATTTTCTCATGGTTCTCTGGTCTGCGGCAAATAATTACCCGATTCTTGTAAATAGCGGTAAACGAGGAAGTTGACCTCATCACTGGAAAAACTCATCTTTCTTTTGCAGTTATTCGCGATTTGCAGATGTAATTTCCACCCGAAAAAATCACCTATCGCTTCGCGTATTATACGCAAAGCTGAACGATGCTATTTGATAGTGTACTTGCAGTGAATTTGCCGGAAAATCGCGAGACAGCGACAACGGAATGTATTTGTTATCATACAACCCCGCGAACCCTTTTTGACAATTTATACAAGCGTCACTTGACGAGTAGACTGCGTCTAGCGAAGACACAAACACCAACACTAACATCGTTTGTCAGAAACGCAAACGTAATGCGAAATTTTTTATTCATTTTATGAATAATTAAATTGTACATTTCGTAGAGAACAGTGCCCATTTTATTAATATTATTTAAAGATCAATCTAATCACTTTAAAAAAACATTTCTTTTGTTCTCGCTTGAATGAAGTTCCCACCGAAGAACTAACTATCTCATTCAATTGCGGCTGTCAAATGAAACGCAAAGTATACTTCCTGGCAGAGGTGTCAGCTGAATCCTCGTAAACTACCTCTTTCTCGATTGTGTCGTGAAACTGTGCAGTGTTCTCTACCGAGCTAAGGTCATTATTTGACGACTTGCACGGTTTTATTGGAAGGAAATCCCTTCAAAATGGCTCTTAACAAAGCTGAACTAGCCTGTGTTTACTCGGCACTGATTCTCGTTGACGATGATGTTGCCGTGACGGTGAGTTTCGAAAATATGTGTAACGGAGAACCCTTCCTGCAGTGAATCTGAGCGGTGTGCGGAACAGAGATGTGGGCATTTATTCAAGACCCAAATGTGACACAGAGTTTTGAGCAATATACGAAGCGCATTTAGGTCGCTCTGTGATTCATAAGCACAGGCAATTTGGATGCAGTAGAAGTTGGGTTTAGGAATATTTACCACACCCGCTCCGATTTCTAGGTTATGGTTGCTAATGAATGTTTACATCGTGCTTATTTTTCCCCTTCGTCTTCCTTTATTCCGCAGGACGAGAAGATCTCGACCATCCTGAAGGCCGCCAACGTTGACATCGAGCCGTACTGGCCCGGTCTCTTCGCCAAGGCTCTGGAGGGCATCGATGTAAAGAGCCTGATCACGAGCATCGGCTCCGGTGTCGGATCCGGTGGTGGCGGCGCTCCGGCTGCTGCCGCTGCTAGTGCTGCTGCCCCGGCCGCCGCCGAGAAGAAGGAGGAAACGAAGGAAGAAGAGCCAGATGAATCTGATGATGACATGGGATTCGGTAAGAGCGCGACCCGTTCAAACACTACCAATGTATGGTACGATAAGTTACTTACTCCACACTTCATTTTCTATCCGCAGGTCTCTTCGGTTAGGTCTTTCTCACCGTGCTGGAAAGTACAATGTCAAAGGGACATCCGTCCCTTTTCGATGTGCTTATATTTGTACAATTATACTGTACATCTATGAATAAAAAATTGATATAAAAGGACAAAACTCCGTTTGCTCTTCAGCTGTGGATCGCATTGATCGCATGAGGAATAGTTTGCTGATTGAGAAATTTAGTTATTCGTCTTACGTGGAAGAGCAATACGTAGATCATCGTAGTATGTACCAAATAACGTAATATTTATTAAGCTTAAAAATCCACTACGTGCTCCAAACAACGATCCCTGAAATACTCGTTTCTCTTCCTGTTTTCGTTCTTCGACGCCGTAAAGTACTTCGACAGCTTTTCACTGCCGTATGTGGCCTTCTGTGCAGTTTTGGCATCCACTTCCTCCTCGAATTCCATGTCGTATGCCTTCTTTTCTAGCGCATTACCCGCCGTAGACCAACTGAATCGAACCAATCGTGGGAAGCCGAACACCAGGTCGACGTCATTCAAAAAATTCTTTGTCGTTGGATCACCCGGATAACCGCTACCGAACGTGTTTTCGGCTTCATTAGGACGCTCACGAAACTTCCACACTTTCAGGGCATGGTCACGGGTAACCTTTGCCGCGATACTGGCGGCGGATACTATCGGGTACGTGCTATCGGCCTTTTTGGCGACCGTGATTTTGAACTTTGGAAAAATTACCTTCAACTTGGCTTGATACTTTTCCGGCGGCCCAACCGTGTCCACATACACTTCGGCAATGTTTACTCCAGATTCGATCGCCGCATGAATCAATCCGATTGCCGAGTCCATGGACACTTCGTTGAGGGAATGTTTCGTTCGCTTCAGCATACTCATTGAGATCACGTTTGGCGATATTGCTTCAACCGCCCATCCGAGAGACTCCACCGCGTAATCTTTCCGGTTCATTTCATCGAATATAAGATCCCTCTTTTCTTCCGTCAGTTGTTTGGAATCGGCAAAGCCAAGCGTTTTGAGAACATCCTTCTTTGAAAGCGGGCAGAAGGCAATTCCGTAAACCATCGGTCCTTGAAGGAAAACTAACGTTGATTGAGGAAACCGACAACGGCTACCCACATTTACTTACCTAACACAGGGCCACGGCCTGCTTCATCAACACCGAGCATACACGGTTCGTCCTTGCAAAGCTGAGGGATATCGGAAACGTATACAAAATTTTTCGCGTTGTCTTGCTCCACAATGTATGGTCCCAAAGATTCCAGGTTATCTATTTTACGTTTCTTTGCATCAGTTTCAATGTCTGCCTTCATTTCTTTGTCCATTTTGATACCACTAACAGCAAAAAAGTATGGTGTTCAGATTCGCGGAGAGCCGGAAAACGTTCCACACTATCAACAAACTGCATATTTACCGCGCAAAGATCGGAAACATTGGTCGGCAGTGTTGCCGAAAGAATGTTCTAGGAATCCTGCGTAAACCATGTCTGATGATTTAAAGATTTTTCCATTGTGGGTTAGTAGCTCTTTTCCTCAAATAACTTATCAGTTTAATTCGTGACGTTCGTTGTACGCTTAAAGTTGTTAGAAAATCAAAAGTATGTTGTAGAATTTAGTAAATTAAAGTGTCCTGGCAACACTTGTTTTGTTTGGTCCTCTGTTGACAAATGAACTTGACAACTAGATGTGTATGTGGAACGGTTGGTAGGTGTCCGGTTGATAAAAGGTCTCATTTTTCCTTTTTGCACCAAGCTAAGAATATAGTTATCGTAGTACTTGTTCCTTTTGCCTTTTGTCTGTTATCGCACAATGTCGTCCGACTGGGATGAGATCAAACGGTTGGCGGCTGACTTTCAGAAGGCGCAGCTCTCGACTAGTTTACAAAGGTAAACGTGAACTGATGTGGCATGTTGCGGAATCTTCCTTTCACCGTATTGCATTTTCTCCTACAGGTTGTCCGAAAGAAATTGCATCGAAGTGGTGAGACTACTTATCGAGAAACAACTCATCGATGTCATCTATACGAACGATGGCAAAGAGTACCTTACGCAAGAGCACCTGGAGCAGGAGATACAGGACGAACTGTACATTCGAGGTGGGCGTGTGAACTTGGTCGAACTCGCCAAGGTGCTGAACGTTGACTTTGGAAAACTGGATAACGTCGCGAGGCATCTGGTCGAGCGGGAGAACGACCTGACACTTTTACTTGGTCAACTGATCGCTAAAACATACGTTCAGCGTGTCGCTACGGAAATCAACCAAAAGTTGTCCCAGTACGGCGAGATTAATGTAGGGCAGCTTACAACGGTGTACGATCTTCCAACGGATTTTATCCTCAACGCCGTAGTGCTGCGGAACCTGGGCAAAATCATCTCCGCCAAGCAGGACTCTGATAACCAGAACGTTTTCTTCACGCAGTCGTACATCGCGCGGAACAAGTCGAAAATTCGAGGTGCACTGGCAGCGATCACAAAGCCTACGATGATATCGGCTATTTTAAATTTGTCCGGCGTTCCCGAGCGAGTCTTATATATGGTGTTGGATGAGGTTTCATCGCTCGGCACAGTTACGGCCCGAACGACTGCCGGTCAGTACATTCCGCATGTGTACTCGCGTATGCAAGCGCAGTGGGTAAAGGACTTCTATAAGCAGAACAGATATCTGACGTACGAATCGGTCGCAAAGCTCGGTGTGGCGGATGTGAAAGTTTTCGTGCAGAAATACCTTCCTGGAGAAAAGATGGTCCACATGAAAAACTGTACCATCGGCAGCAAACTGATCGATCAGGTGCAGGCCTCGATGGAGGAGTGTATTGCGACCAGCTCCTATCTGGACGTTTCCACCATTCTACCGTCGGCGCTGACCGATGAGGACATAGAAGAAATACTTACGTACGTTCTCACGCCAACGATGCGCAAGCAAACGTGCATTTTCGGAACGGTAGTGCTTACCGTGAATTTTATGGACGGATGCATTAAGGGCTGCCACGAGCTTGCTAACGAGCACGCCAGGCGAGTTGTCGAGAGTGGTTCATACCAGAAGTATTTAGCCGAGAAAATGATGAAGCACCAGGATGTGACTGCGTTGGGAGGAGGAGAAGCCGATGGTGGGAAGGCTGATAAGCGTGAGGAACGACGGAAGAAAGCTGCTGGCGGTAAAGGAGGCGGTGGTACGCAGGGACGTGAGACGAAAACAAAGTCCACCAAGAAGCATGCCCGGGGAAACCGAGGAAATGTGTCCGATTCAGATGATGAGCCGGAGGTTCGCGATGGAAAGAAAGGGAGCAATGTACCGCAAATCGAAATGATCACGTCCAAGGAGATAGCCAAGATCGTGGAGAAAGTGCTCGAACCGGAAGGATTGGAAATTCTTTCGAAGGATCTTGCCAATCACTACTATCCGTAAGTGACTATTTGTGTATTACTTCTTTTGAATGAATCAATTATTTGTTACTTCATTAATTCCGTAGAATGCTGAGCAAACAATCTTTAGCGAAAGCGCACGAACTGTACGAACTGTCGCTCCAGAAAAACAGCCAGAACCGCCGCCAGACGCACGCCAGCATCCAGGAGAAGCTGAACACTCTCTACAACGACATCCGCCTATACGAGAAGGGCCTCAAACTGTTCCCGACCGACGTTCAGGGGCAGCTGCTGAAGTACCTCCTCAAAACGCTCGGCACGGACGTTTGCAACGAGGTCTGCCTGTACGTTGCGGCCGAGTGTAATCTGAACACCAACTACAGCACCTCGCTAGCGCCGGAACAGCGCTACAAAATTGCCAACGACTGCGACCCAGAATACCGCGCGGCACTGCAAGCTCTCTGCAAGGCGCTGACGGTCAGCGAGAACGTGGACGCGTTTCTAGATACTACCGAAAAGGCGCTTCACGTTTGCAGCATGATGCTGAAGAAGATTGACAAGAAGAAAGATAGGTAAGAGGAAGGGATGAATTGTGAGGTCTGTCATGCGGTCGATTAGGTTCAATTAAGTAGGTAACGAATTTTAATTTGCCATTCGACCGGCTTCGCTTTTGTGAGCCATCTGGGGCGAACCTTGCTGGTTTTTTCCCCGTCGTGCGATCTCACCCCCCTTGAATTCGATGTAACGATGGTTTATCCGTATTTTTCCCTCGTTTCCTTTCGCTTATGTTGTTAAATTGATCGTTAATTAAGTTAGATTAGTTGCCGCTTCCGCGATGTGTTCCAGTAGAATTAGGTCCCATCGTCTGGCGGCAGATAACCTTTTTGTTCATTCCGCTCATATCGGGTTTTCCTGCGTTTTCATTTTCAGAAACTTAATTCTTTGCCACAAACATGGCCTGCTGGAACAGCTAGCGAATTGTAACGACCCGGCACTGGTGCTCCATCTGGCCGCGCTGATAATCTTCACCATCTCCACGCAAACGATGCTGCAAGCTTCCGGTCGACATGTGTCCGCTATTTTAAGCTTCCTCCAGACGACGCTGAGCGCCGAGCAGTCGAAAGTGTTTAACACATATCACGGTACGGTTGAATTCCTCGCTTTTTATTTCAAGCCTCAATTCAATTCCTTTATCGAGCTTCCTTCTTCGTTTACTCCCTCGCAGACTTGGTCCTGAAGTTACTGGGTGCTGAAAGTGCCAGTACGGACGAGGGTAAAGCTAATGCCGAAGAAATCGTCAAGCAGCTGAGCGAACTGACGACGGTGGTGAAGGATATTGCCAGCAACTTCAAGAAAGCTGGGGTAACCGTGGTGGAATAAAGGGAGGGAAAATACCCAGATAAGGAGGGAGCATAGCATAGCAAGAGCGCCTTCGTAACGGTTCATTCAATGTGTCGAGTGTTCTTCTTAGTTTTTCCTGCGATAGAACGCTTCAATAAAAAGAAACACTTGTTAATTGTTTTCATTAACTTTCAATTACTTGACATTTCCTTCCATTGGTGGTAATAGCGTACGACATGGCGTAGCATTTGATCTTTGGGTATGAAATTCCACTTCCCTTTTCGGAATGGAGCAACGTTCGAGATGGAGTCACTGGTTGTGGTACAATTTTCACTTTGGGGCACTGTTTCGTATAGTTTTATGTAGTAGAGTCGAATTAACCCTGGTGTGGCTTCATTTTGATCAGGCACCATGCACGTATGACCTTTCTGAGCCAACAGGTGTTTTATATTGATCTTTTCTATCGCTTAGCAAACATTTTCAGTTGAAGCGTGGAGCTTCGTCCAGCTTCATGAGTTCGTGTTCAGAATACCAGCTCGCAGCACGACGCTGTGGTTGGTCTCATCGAGCGAATCATATCCATTCCATCGTGCTCGTAGCGTGTTGAGTTCTCAACTCATCCTGATTTTTAGTGCCAGTCTGCACTGTGCGCCCTACGATGGTTTGTGACCGAATTTGCAATACCTATTCGCTATCCTTTTGTGAACAAATTAGCGCATACACGCGCCTGCCGTTCATTCCGAAGTGGTTCGCACACCACACCATAGCGCGCTAAATGGTGGTTCAATGGACCTGCGGTGAGAATCGGTGTGCGGCTTTGACCGCAAGCACCAAGAGCGGAATTGGCAAGTGGTGAATTCAGTTCTACACAGACCACAGTGGCCTTGGGGTTTGCCGGTGACGGTTACATCGAATCCGGGCAATATCATTCGTGCACTGAATGTAAGCCGTGAGGATCATCTTATCGTACCCCAATTGAGACACTCAAGGGCAATCTTCGCCTCCGAATATCACGTGTAGTGTCCACAATATCTCTCATTCTACGACAAGCGTAGTACGGGGAAGAGTTGCACCGGAAACGAACGGATGTCGCGAACCGGGGATCATCATCGGTGCCGCGGCATTGCCGGCTGATTCAATGGGAAGCAGATGTTACATCAGCCGTCGACCCGTTACGGTTCACACGCGCGAAGAAGGACAAGTGTGCAGTGAAAGCAGAAAACGGACCAAAGGTGAAATGTAGGCGCCCGGTGTTTTGTGCCCTGTATTTATTGCCCTCAATAGTGTTGGTGTGTGTGTCGGTGCACCAGTGTGTTTTTATTTGCCAACGTAGTGTTTTGGTGTTTTCACGCCCCCCGCCGTCGCTAATCGGTCCACACCGCGTTGCTAGGGTAGCTTCAACTTGTAGCTAGCAACCAAACTTCGGCCGTGGTTTATGTGGTAAATAGAGGCACGTCTTTTATCGAAAATTATACGTCTACAAAACGTTAACCAGCTGGCTCGCGTCCTTCGTGGTTCCGCCGCGTTTTAGGCCTTAGGCTAAGAACTGTCCAGGGGGTCCACGTGGTAGAAATGCCTATACCGAAGAGTATAACCAATCTGTGGAAGTAATGTTTTCCCTTTTTTTTGCCAAATGGGCAGCGATCTTTATCACTGGCCATTATCGCGATAAGATACAAAAAATCGTGTTTCCCGTAACATACCGCAAACAACAAATGCGCGTAGTATTTGGTCACTGTCGTGGCCATTTGATGTTGATTAGGTGTTGATCCACGTGGCACATGTTTTCGTTGGTATCGTAAGGGTCTCTGCTCCCATTTGCTTCCATTCAGTGAACGGTTGCAGCTGTTTGTTTGCGAACGTGTTTTTTTTTCGCTCGTCGAAATTCTTTTCGTCAGTCTCGTGCACTGCAAGCGTGCGTTGGTAGTTGTGGAATAAAAATCGGCTAAGTTCTAAATACACGTGATTTTGGTAAATAAAAAAAAATGATCAAAAAGGAATCAGAATAAAAATAGGTAGTGTCGGTCTGTTTATGTCCATGGGTATCCTCCTCGAGGATACGCGTCGGCACACTGGCACGATTGATCGGTTAATAAGTAGGCGGTTTAGTAGCCAGCACGTAGGTAGTAGTGCCCACACTAGACGGCGTGCACGTTGTTCGCGGGGTCGCCATAGCTATGCGTGTACTCGTCAATCGATAATAATAGCTCGCGAGTATATATAGTGTCGACTCGAAATTCACCGGAAGGCACCTACACACTGGAAGGCCCCACATCATGCAGCTCGATGCCGCCAAACGTTGAAAGAAATAGTGCTACGTCAGCAAGCGCCGGCTTGCATAACATCAGTGAGAACGCCGTCGTCTTCCCGGTGCTGGGCGCGCGGGGCCGGGGTGAACTGACGGGGTGCGGTGGGTTACGATAAGAACGGAACGTGACGGCGGACGCGGGTGTTGTGTTCAGTGCGCGCGCCTTTACATGTGTGTGATGTGGGAATGTAAACAAAAACGTGTGACGTTTCGCCGTATTCGGTTCGGTTCGTGGAGCGCGCGGCTCAAAGATTCCGATCGGTTGACGTGCGTTCTACACGATTCTTGGTGGTGTTCCGGTGCGTCGTGTAGCTGCGAATCGGCGCGTGTCTTCTGTCGGTTGATCATCGGAGGTGTAGTGATAAATTTGACCTTGAAACCAACGGCTGGGAGGCGGCTACTGTCGAAGCATTAGCAACCGCTTGCGCCAGCATACTGAACTCGATCGATCGAAAATACTGCATGTGGCAGAAGATTTGGTGGAGCGATCGTTCACGTGACCGGTAGTGGCTTAGGGGTAATTGTGATAGAAATTTCGTTGTGTGGGAATAAATAACAACATGAAAGATCCCACGTGGAGCATGGAGACTGAAGGTCGTAAGAGCACGGTGGGAAGATATCATATCTTCAAGAACACTTCCCTGGAGACTCGACTTCATATCAGTCGATGCGGCGAGCAAATTTTTAAAATGTATCAAGCAATCTTTATCGGACAATGTTACTATGTTGTCGGTTTACAACTGGTTTCTTTCGGTCGATGGTCGATTGAATGTCAAACATTCACTGGTGGGCTTTTAATGCGATTAGAATGGCCCATTTCCTAATAGGTTCCGTTTCTGCGACGGCGGCGAAGAACGAATGCTCGAAAACTCCTTCCAGCGTAAACACGATAATGTATCAGGCGTATAAGGCGCTCGAACTATTTCCTGGCAAAAGGTGGCAAGCAGCTTACAATGAAACTCGATAGCTCTCCCCGCCTTCTAGCTGTGTACAGGGGAGTTTAGAGAAATATTTCTAGTGGACATTTCTTGCCGAACATCTTCGTCTTCGTCACCACTGGACATGAACTTCAGCCCCAGGAGTCAACGGAAACTAAAAACCAGCACCAGTAAAAAGAAACACCAACAAAATAAACAGCACTTCAGCAAAACATGAAGCTACAAGGGTGCCGTTTTTTTTCTGTGTGTCTCGAAGGGTGTCGCCTTGCCGGTTTCCGTTACGCACGTGCTTCCTCGTCTTTCGCGCCACGCCACTTCCATCAACACGCGTGTCGGAACCGTGGGCAGGTGGTTAGCACCGTGCCGTGGTTCGCCGAATGATCGTGTGTAAATTTTATTTAAAAAAGGAAGTATTTGCCTCTCTTGGTTCATCGCAAGGCAGCGTTCCTCGAAAGAAAGTAAAAAGGGGTGGAAAACACACACTCACACGCCTTCGAATGCAGCGTAAATACGGTGGCAGAATCAAAGACACATATTTCCTATGTTGGATTGATAAATTTCCTTTCGGCGGTGGTAGCTTAGTCATTTCCCAATAGAGAATCAAACCCCACTAGAAGCAAACATATGTGAACCGTGTTGCAAAAAGACTGGCTAAAGTTGTGTTCCCGACACTTATCGGTCCACGCCGCACCACTGAGATAATGCTGCCACCCAGACGGTCGCCGTCTGCGAGAGCAGGCGTAACGGTTTGCGTAGGGTTGTATGCGCTCAGTGCCACTGCGAGCATCGGCAAACACGAACTACCGATGGACCGATCGACCGCGTGTGGCACTTCGTAACCGCACACACTACGACACTGCGGGCCGCGCCGCGCTAGTGGTATGCGGAGTGATTTACTTTCTTCTACTTCTATTTAAAGCTGCTGCCGGGACATGCTCCGGACGCATAACGGCACCGTCGCTTCACTTGCGCTCTGGTCGTCAACGGCAGCGGACCACGTTCTGAACAGCGGTTCCGATTCGCCGTCGTGCTGTAGGCTATACGCCGCTCCTCCGACGCACCGACGCGCCGTCCAGAGCAAGTCCAGAGTCTCCACAAGGGACTGAAGAAAGACCTGAAGGAGTGTTGAGCAGCTGTTGTGTTGCCCCGCGGCGACTTCTAAAATAGGCTAGCGCGTGCTGAATCGGTTGGTGACAATGTCCTGCAGTAGAGTGTCCCGAGTGCCTCGTCCAGTGTGCGATCTTCTTCACCCAACAGCCGCCAGACGCCAGTTGTGAAGCGTGTGAGCCTCTCAGGCTGCTGATAACGGAGCACAAGCGGCACACGACGAAACGGTCAAGTAGTGAAACTGTCGATCGATCTGTAACGGAGAGGGAAAGGACGCGAAAGAGAGCGACAGCGCGAGAAAAGACGAGATTACGATCAAGGCGATCGAGCCACACACAGGCGATTGATTCGACCTTATCAACTCAGTGTCAACATAGTGAAGTTAGTTTCGGAACCGAAGCGTGATCGATCGGTTCGGTAGTACGGTACGTGGGGCCCACATCAGGGCACACCGAAAATGGCGGAGAATTCCAGGATCGTGAAGGACAGTGTGGCGCCCGTCATCGTGAAGGGGGGTGCAGCGGCAACGAACGGGCACCACCATCCGCAGCTGAACGGAGGGCTCGGCAAGGATGGGCTGAAGGTGGCCGCCCCGCTGCTTGGGCCGGATGCACACGCCATGCACGAACCGCCGGACGGTGGCACCCGTGCCTGGCTAGTGATGGTTGGCGCCTTCCTGTGCAACGGCGTGCTGTTCGGTGTAATCAACACGTACAGTGTGGTGTACCTGAGCCTGCAGAAGCAACTGCAGGAAGTCGGCGACGACGAAGCGTCCAGTAAGGCAGGTGAGTTCCGGTCAATAGGGGGATCCCCCGGGGGGTGATCCGGCCACGTGCCGTGCGCCTCCATGACTCGATGGAGGCGGCTGGTGACTCACTGCGGTTTCCCGCCCAACTCAGCGGCAATAATTATCGATGAGTGCCGGTCGTCGCCTACGTTGGGAAACGTTGTTTATAAAGTGATGCAACGGTGAAGCGAACGAACGTGAACGATATGCAATAGGGTGGGTTCTCGCATCTAAAATAAGCGTGCAATCGTCGGCTGAGCTGGCTTGGCTTTGGTAGGTTTGTGCAATGCTGGCAAGGTTCTTCTCTTATGCCGGCTCGTATGCCCGAAGAAAAAGCTATCGGATGCCAATGCCGCTCACGGCTAGGGGCTGATGCAATTGCTCCTCAAGTTCAATCACTTTAAATTACCGAAAAAAAGTATCTCCCTCTTTCCCAATTGGAGCTAATTAAGTGAAACTGAAAATCAAATCGCTCGTTCGTCCTCGGGGGAAGATCATCGTCAAATCATGACCTATACATTTCATCCACGGATGATGCGCGCCGCATTAGAAGGCGAATAAACTGGGAGAGACTAACAAAAACAAACAAACGGCAACGGCAACGGTAACGTATCACCGGGTGAAAAGTTGTGTTGAAAGGAACAAACCCAAATAAAAAAAATGTTGTATTAAAAATCGGGAAAGAAGGTTCACGAAATCGGCAAGATAATGAGACGACAATCGAATCGAGCCAGAGGACAAACCGTACACGAAATTTGTTGCCTATCAATCGGTAACTTTGGAAGCGGTTACTGTTTGCTCATTAGCACAAAAGAAATTAGACAAAGTTATTAGAAATGGAAGGGACGTTCGCTTGTCAAACATTCCACCAGGAATGACGAATAATTGGCGAGTTTAGCGAAACAAGCCCTTTCATTTTGCAACCCCGACGACAATGGACGCGCGATCGGCCTCTTTTACAGGCATTCCAAGCATTCTTCGAACCCCTTGGTAATGTCACCCTCTCCACCCGACCAACACGGGAGCAACGAGAGGGTGGATTATATGTTTTTATTATTGAGACTCATTTACTGAGGGCCCAATCATGCAGCGGCCGCATTGACGACATCAACACATCTTTAACGGTTCAGTGGCTTTCCTGGCCAACCGTTTCCAGCGTAGATTACTAACGTTAGGCGCTGTGTTAGGGTGCGCGAAATTATATGCAAATATAATTCGCATCAAATTATCGCACACCTGATAGGAGCTCCCCGGTGCGGGGGGAATGTAATACGCGACGCGGAACCTTGAGGTCCCGGTGTTGTTTTTACACTTTTCGGTAAACAAACCAGAACCCGTGTCGCCACTTGCTCGACGGCGAGTGCAACCGAAGAAAGTGCGGTGTTGCTAGCGGGATGCCAGCAGGCTTCTGAGTGTGCCGTTTTATGACACCCGCTCATGTATGATCCCCCTATCCCACCCGTGGTAAAGCATGAGGTTAGTAGCATGAGTGGCTAGATATGAGATTATAAAATCGTTGTTTCTAACTCCCCGGTCAAGTTCGAGTGGCGAGCTGCCCACTTTGAATACTTGCTCGAGTGATGCCGAAGTGATTAGCAGACCGCAGGAGCAGGAGCTCTTCTAGGGCTTGACAACGACGAAGACGGCGACGGGATCGCCTTCAGCAAACAACGTTCATCAACAACCCTGCCGACAGTGATCGATCGTCGTCGAATTGATGCGTGGATGCGGATGGTTTTTGAACAGTCACACCGCAACAAGATGTTAGCGAAATTGGAGTTTTGGCATTAGAAAACAATACGTTCTGAGTGGGTGGCCCGGGGACACGCCATTTGATATGATAGACAAGCTAAAGGAACGTTAACGGGCGAAGAAAGCATCAGAAAAAGCATAATCGCTGAGACATTGCCGAGAAAGCGACCAGAAACAAACAAAGGACAAAATTGTATGAATCAGAAAAAAGACACAGGCTCGAAGACGCACGCGCAACTTTTCCTTTTTCGCAGCGCGAAAGCAAGAAACCGGCTGCTTTCTTCCGAGATGCGCGGAAGCAGCAGATCCGTCGCATGGCGGCCGCACATAGTCACAAATAAAACCCCGATGCGTGCGAACGAGCGGCGAGCCCCCCGGCTTATATTGGCGTCGCGCATCGCAACACGATCATGGTGCAGCTCCAACGGAAGCCGCGCGGAAGGAAAATGTGCTAGGAAGATGAAACACCGCCAAGAGATCGTCGTCACAGCCACGGCACACCGCAGCATATGACAAAAACATTGATGCCATAAAAATAGATTGCGCTTACCGACCGACGGCTTGCGTCTCGACATCGAACGTCTGCAGGTTCGCCGGTGTCTTCCGGTGGGCGTACGGTGGAAGCGTAGGTGGCTGACGGCTGGCGACGGGCAGTACCGAGACTTTCGGTCGTACCGATGCTGTTTCGCTTCACTTCTTCGCACTGCACCCGATTGCAGATGGGAAAATTCGCGGCGCGAAGTTTGGCCGACCTTCGTTTTCATCCTCCTTTCATGGCCGCTATTCACGAGCTTGTCAAATTCGGCAGCTTCGAGGTGAAGAGAAAAGGAAAATTGAAAAATGCTTTCAGTACAGGTTCAGTGGGACGAGATATGCTTTCCTTCCCCGCCCATGACGCATATCCTTCGTGCGCAGTTATTGGGAGTCGGAGTCTCAGTTCTCAGACCCCCAAACAACAACCGTAGAATGAGCGTAAACATTATTATGTGACCACAGTTTCCATATGCGCATTTGGAACCAGATACGCCATCATTCCGCGAAGCAGCACAATGACAGCTTTGTTTGTGGAAAAACTCCTCCCCGCCGATGGTTGAAAAATGGTGGAAAAGGAAAAGCCACTCATCATTGACAAGCGTGTCAATCATTGCTTGCGTGTGCTCTCCTCTTCGGATGGTGGTCATCGCAGCGACACTTCCCGACGCGCTTCTTACGCTCGTTAGTGGTGACGAGCGGTTGTAGTTGAGTTTTTAAATAACCCCTATACACACACCCCCAAACCGGGGAACCAGAAACGGGGGCCCGTCCGGCCGTCCGATCTATTGCGTCTAAATATCAATTGAATTCCCATTTTCCAGCCGGGCGGAAGGAGGTCTACGGCGGAAGTCATTCAACTGGGCGTGAAGAAGAGAGGAAGGCAAACATTAATAAAACGATCCCCATTTCGATTGACGATCGTATATAGATGTTCCAGTGTGGCCACTCCACGCCGGAGTAGCTCAATTTAGTAGATCATTCGATTGATTGCTCGACTGTCGGCGCGCGTGACACGGGACAGGAACGACACGTTCGGCAAGACGCCGCCACCCTACAAGACATGCAAATGTTGGCCCCACGGTGGCGTTAATCAATACAATTTGTCCAAATTTTGTTGAGCATCTTCCTTTTTTTCCGTCAACGAACCATTCTGTTTTGACGTGTTGTGTTTAAGCTTCCATTACTTGTTGGCTTGGTGAAATAAATGGTCGAACTCTACGCTGGACTGATTGGGTAGATGTCTTGCGGTTCTGTAGCCTATCAAAGATATATTGAACGATCTACCTACATAATTTAAGTCAGCTAGATCGTTTGTAAGATATTATTTCCGGCAAGTTTACGCCAGCAATAAAAGGCGAATATTTTCCTCTAAGAACAGTGCCGAATCGCTTCATTTCTTTATAATGAATGGCTTGGTAACAACTGTTGACGCTAATACAAAGTTACCTCCCATGATCTGAACGCATATCCACTTATTAACTGAGAGACCTTGCTCCGCCCGGACACCTGAACACGTTTGATCTTTTCAATTATTCATAGACACTACGATCCTAGTCAATCAGCTTGCTGTCTGTTGCGCATTGGCTGAGGTTTTTTTCTACCCTTTCCTGATTAACCCTTCCTGTGTGCGTACCACCGGCAACAAGTATATTTGCAAAACTGATTCTGGAATGCTGTTGCAGCATGCGACACCTTTGAGATTCGCTTTGATTTCCGGTTGCGCTAATCGCTGCTTGAAGAAGAATTTCAAGTTTAAAAACAATTATTCAAAATGGCTCTAGACAATGTTTACCTGTAGTGGTTCATTAGATCAATATGAATGCATTGCAATATTAGTATTGTTCCTGAGCGTTAAACCAAGTCACCAGAACGTTCTGTTTTCCCCGGGGTTGGTATTGTGACCATTTATTGCGTAAGACGTATGAAGTAGCCTATGCATATGAATAAGATTTCCTCCGTCATCATTCTGACGTGGTGTTGAGAAGCATTTCCGCCGAAATGGAGCCGCTCTGCCAGATCCCTCCTGTGTGGCGCAGATTTGGCCAACAGTTATGTCGTCAACAATGTTGTCCATCACCGGACCGCGGGCTGTACCTATTTATAGCCCGTTGCCGGGCGTTACAACAACTTCCCTTCCTTCTGCCCTTCGGTTAGGAGTTTGTTTCACCTTTTCGACGGCAACAACAGTTTCACCTACCGATGTACGGCTTCACGGTACATACAATAAGCAGAGTGGAAAGAACTAACCGCAAGAAACCTGTGGGGGGATTCTTCGGTGACGAGAAGTGTCCACCTTCGTTCCGAAGTTGCCGGGCGAAACGGAAGCAGTTTCACGCAACGGAACGCACGCATAATTGTTTGCCAACCGGGTGCATATTGCATTTCTCGTCTACTCTCCTTTCATCTGGCAATGCGTCAATAGTACACCGTGGTGCGACCGCTGCCGGGTTCCACACGATGCTCGGAAAATATGCTCGGTTTCCTTCCGGTCTTGACGATGGTGGACGGATGGTTTTCCACATGCCCAGGAGGGTAACTTTAGCAGGAACTATTTTGCCACCAATTTATACCAACGCCTGCATGAGTCCCCAAGGCGAACTAGAGACTCCAAGCGCGGACCCCTCCCGGCCCTAAGCCAGCCGGTCGCAAGAGAAACAACGCAAAGAGAATCCTTACATGATCACCACCTGCGGGTGGGTTTGTTCCGATTATGTGTAATGCGTTCCGCACGGCGAACGGCGCACCCGAAATCCAATTACGGTCGCAATCAATCATAACATAATTTTCGATCCCCGGTCCGGGGCGTCGAAAACAAATGGTCAGTGAACTACCGATCGGAAGGATTCCTTGGAGACAATTTTGCAGACGGCCTTTCCCGTCGTGCTAGAAATAGACAAAAGGATTAGTGTTAATACATCCGTCGCAATGTGCTCTCTTTGGAATCAACATAGTATCTACCTTGAGGTTAACTACTTGAATAATTGTTGTCCAGTAATTGTCTAGTCTTATGTCAATGATCGATAAACTTGTACGTGTCCTGCACGTTGATATGTTCAGTACATGAACTTCTTCTCCATTAGTTTCTTAACCCATTCTCTCTACAGAAACAGCCCTAGAAAACAAAATAACAAATTCACCCTTTGTTTTGTTATTGTTTCAGTACAGTTTATAACTCTAACCAACCTAATGACAAATGGAATGGAATGGAAGTGAAAACGAGCCTCCATCGCTTTTCCCCACTGGCACACTGTTGATGACATTGGTTTTCGTAAACCATCACGTGATGTTTTCGAAACAATCGGTCAAACAAACGACCGACGGCGTGTAATCCATGATAACAATACGGCACGACAAACAGAGCCAAGTTCATCAAAACAGACAACCTTCTGTTGTTGAAGGGAAATTGAAATATTACGAGTGATTAGCTGCTCTACAGTAGCGCTTGTTTGATGTTTCAAAGAGATTTCAAATAAATAATTCAAACAAAAGCTTAGATCGCGCCACGAAGGGCTGCTCATTTCTTCGGCCATTAATTCTCTCACGCGCCACATTACACGGAATGTTTGTCGGAATCAACAGCTGGACCCGTCATCCGGTTGAGGGATGATACGGGAAAAAGGGAAGCTATATCGGAAGAGGGTAGACGATGAACTAGTGTTAGTAGTGTATGCCAGGGACATTCAAGCTGTGTAATCCCACAAACTGCTTATACTTTTGGAAATCTGCACGTGACACGTGTTTTGTAAACCGGATTACAATTTCGTGTTAGATTTCAAAATATGTTCCTTTGTAACCGAAAATAATTTAGAATATTATATCATGATCATGACCTTACTCGTTCGTATTGTCTTATACATTGTATTTCCAGCGCTGGTCGGCTCGCTAACGATCGGGACGACGTTCCTGCTGTCCCCGGTGTCCGGCATCCTGACGGACAAGATCGGCCTCCGGCGGACGACCTTCATCGGTGGGCTGCTGACGTGCGGCGGCATGTTCCTGTCTTCGTTCTTCACGCACAGTGTCGGCGCGCTCTACTTCACGTACGGCATCATGTTCGGGCTAGGCGCTGCCCTGGCCTACACACCCTCACTGGCCATTCTCGGCCACTATTTCAAGCGCTACCTCGGCCTGGTGAATGGCATCGTAACGGCCGGCTCGAGCGTCTTCACCGCCATCATGCCGATGTGCCTCGACTGGCTGGTGGAGCACACGGGACTCGCGACGTCTTTCCGCATCCTGGCCGTCATCTCCAGCTTCGTGATATTCTGCGCCCTGCTCTACAAGCCGCTCCAGCCGCCGGCTCCGCCACCGAAGGTGAAACCGGGCCGCTCGCAAGTGAACACCTTCCTGCGGTCGTTCATCAACTTCGACAACTGGAAGAAGAAGCGCTACATCATCTGGGCCGTCTCGATACCGATCGCCCTGTTCGGTTACTTCGTGCCGTACGTCCACATGGGCAAGTTCGTACAGGACAACTTCCCCGGCGAGGGCGAGAACCTGCCGGTCATGTGCATCGGCATCACGTCCGGCCTCGGGCGACTCCTGTTCGGTTTCATTGCCGACATGCCGCGCGTCAACCGGGTGCTGCTGCAGCAGATGTCCTTTGTGCTGATCGGGACACTCACGATGTGTCTCCCGGCGACCGGGTCCTTCCCGCTGCTCCTAGCCATCGCGCTCGCCATGGGCCTGTTCGACGGGTGTTTCATCTCGCTTCTGGGTCCGATCGCGTATGACATCTGTGGCCCACGGGGAGCCACCCAGGCCATCGGGTTTCTGCTGGGCATGTGCTCACTTCCACTCACGCTCGGCCCACCGGTTGCCGGCATGCTGTACGACAAAACCGGCTCGTACAAGTTGCCCTTCATCCTGGCGGGCATTCCGCCACTGTTCGGTGCCAGCACGATGTTCCTTATCCGATGCGTCAAAGACGACGAGCCGAAGCAAACGATTGCAACGGAGCCCAAGCTCGAGCCGCTGGCACACCCCGCCTGGGACTGTGGTAAGTAAAGTCCCTACATTTGCATGGATGTGGATAGTTATTTGTCACTTTCTCAGCAAAGCCTACTAAGTTTAACACCATTCGTAGACATCCATAACATTTACACCCAGTAGGCCCATAAAGTAAACTGTGGAGTGTACTAAACGCCGTGTAAAAAATCTCAATCCCGATGTATCATACACACTCTCGTCTTCCAGAGAACCCAGTCGACGGCAAGCCGCAGAATGGATCGCTTCACCACGAGCGCCGGGCAACGCTGGCCAGTTCAGGTATTAATGCACACTCTCCACTACTCACTCACGCGTCCGTGTCGTCCCTGATATTGGAAGCTTACATTGCCGATAATCCCGTGTTTCGCTCGTACGCCGAGCGCAAGTACTGCTACGGCATTCTCTAGTGACTAGGCTACTTGTGCTCCAACGCTTGCGCCAAATTTGGCTGGCTTCCAGTGTGTAGTAACCTCTTTCTAACCATTCTGAACGGTCGCCTCGCTCGAGCTCTTAGCAAATGGTGTATTGGAAGCTAACTCCGCTATCAGCTGCTTTTGGTGTTTGCGTGTGTATAATTCTCTCTCTGCTTTATAAGTTGATAGGAGCTAACCAGCTTTTGGCGATAGCGAAACGCCAGCAGATGCTGCAGCCCGATAGTTTTCGCTAGTTCGCAACGGGAAACGCGCAGGTCCTCAAATCGGTCAGTGATATGGCTTATCGCCAAACCAAATCCAGCACATACACACGGCATTACTCACTGCCGCTGGATGGTGAAGGCTTCAAAACTCCCCCCGCGACGTTGGGCACCAGTCCTGAAGCGGAAAGAAAATCCCCGATCATTCAAATCATCAGGCTCGATCTATTGAGGTGGTGCTTGCTTTCGCTGATCCGATTTCACGGTTGCAACACTCCCAATAACGATCGGTCGGACGACGACGCAACTGTTGGCATGATAAGGCAACATGCGCCCGAGGGTGTGAGACGAGAGAATTAGTACTTCACGTGACGGGAAGCGCGCGGGGCGATCTGGCGCGTTCTAGCTGTCACTTTGTTGTCACCATATCTGGCACAACCGATGGACCAGTTCGGAAGGCACACACGTATACTCTCTCCTTCTCTCTATACTACGGGCCAACAAATCCGTCTCCTAGTAGCACGCATCAACGCCTGCGGTGTGTAGAACGCGGTGCCGATAACTGCCTGCCGTGATGGGTTGAACCTTTGCGCCGAGCTCTCCGGAACTAGCGAAAACGGGGACGTGATCGAACGGGGACGACCGAAGGCTTGGATCGGTGGTTCTTTGTTGTTTGTAAATATGTACTGCACCAGTTAACGCATGATCACCGCAATACGCTTGCTCCAGCACCACTGTAGACGCTATGTACGCCTTCCCCAACCTAACCTCTACCAAGCTTTATCTCTATGGGTTTCAATCGCTTACTGCTTTTCCGTGTCTGTTAAACACATTTTGCTTAATGTCTGTGGCTTTGGATCCATCCGAAAACGCGGCTTTGCATCTTGCATCACATCTGACACACGTTGGAAAAACCTGACCAATGTTTTAACCCTTCTACCCTTTGGGATGAATTTTTTTTCCAGAATCACTTTCAGCGGATAAGCATGAGACGGGTTAGGAAGAGTTTGATGGTAGCGCGTTGCGTCCGTCACTGTCTGTCCGCTTCCGCCTGTGGAGGTAGTAAGTGGTTCGTAGGTGGTGAAATAGGGCAAAACTAAAAAGCCAGACTGCGAAAAACTTATCATACCACACTACTGGTAGGAAAAAGTAAAACAGAGAATGTGGAAGTCCCGCACCGCCATCGGGAAAAATCGGAAGCCAGGATAAATCAAAAGGGTAGCTGAACACTTCTAGAAAGACAAGGATGTTGTGTTTCGCTGTTGTTGTAGATAGGTAGCAACTAGATAGCACCAGATGGCGGCTCCAAAGTGGCTGTTCAGCACATTCTACTAAGGGCGTGCTTGTGGGATGTGAACCGATGGGAAGGAAGGAAGGGATTGGAGCAGTTAGGGACCCGTTACAACCAGACGGCAAGGGAGTGGAAGATTCCAAAGGTTTGTTCGCAAGCAGCATTTCTAAAAGAATACACTGTCCAGGTACAGAGCCGTGCTTTTGTACAATATTTATGTTTTAGTAAATAGGATGTTATTCTTTAAATGGAATTGTAAGAGGTTGTTTTTTTCTTGTGCGTAGAAAAAAAAATATAGATGAAAAAAGCGAACCGAAGAATAGACAAATAAAAACGAATCTTAATATATTGTAACGTTAAATAACTTTGATTTTTTTTTCACTAACCGATTGATAAGCACCGAGGTGATCACCATCAAATATATTGGCTCCTAGTTCCCAGCGTGTTACATCAAATAAATTCGTCGAAATTCTTATGAGTTTAGTGAAAAAATTTTAATCAACCGTGGTGCAAACGAAGCACAAATTTTTTTTTCTGCTGGAAGCTTTTTCAAATACATCATGCTAGCGCCATCTGCCGGAAAGTGGACGAACCAACCCTTTTGAATCAACCCTGCACATGCTAGCTAGCCATTCGTTGAAAGCTTCGGGTGATTTTGAGTTGGCATGCTGATAAATGGGAGAAAGTTATATTATTCATGATTCAAACAATTAATACAATTAATTTAAAATGGGAACAATTGCAAAAATTACCGATTGTGATATTTCACTTATAAACCGCAACCCAATCAACATTTCTTTCATAAAGACAAAGGTGCCAAGTTTGATGTGAGTTACTTAAACTTAACAAGAACTTAAATACAAATAATTGAATAATCAACTTCGGCTCTTTTGGTGTCGTCCATGCTCGCTGACGAAGCAAAATGGACGCATGTGCTTCCCATCACCTAATAGGATTTACATTACATCAACAAAATGTATGTAGCATCAACAAGCTGGTAGTTCTAAACCAAAGAAGAACGGTTAAACACACAGGTAAAAGCGGATAAACAGAATGAGCAGCACGGCACAATGTATGTATAATGTGTGAAATGAAATAAAAATGTTGTTCCTTTCTTTTCACCGATCGAAATACTTTGAATATCAACAGTTTTCCGGTTTTCTCATCTTTTATTATGATTTTTTTGTTGTTGTTTCGCTTTACCTTATCCGCTTACCCTCTTCGCTAACCAAGTCTATAGTGACAAAGGAAAGCCTCTCGAACCGCCGCAGCTGTGCAGTGGTTCGAGAGGCCGTGGGTTTAAAAATCTTCTCTTCTACACTCTAGTTGAAGTCTTTCCCAGCGGGCAAAGTGTACGCGGAAGCGTTCCGGTATCAGACTGACCTGTGACCTGTGATTTCTTAACCGACCGCCCTGACAAAATGTTCGGCTCCGTCGCCGTCGCAAGACTCGGCTGTTCTCAAGCGGCCCAGCTGCCAGCCCACCGACTAAGAGTAGGCTAATTATCCTGTATGTTTGTTCCTCCGGCCAGCGTGCTGCTGCTACCAATGAGTGTGAGGACTGTCCTGCCACCGTCCTGCCCGGCGAGAGAACGCGTTCTCCGTCTGCGTATGTGTGTCGTGTCGGTAAAAAGGGGTGGAACTTTTCTCGCCTGTGCCGCCTGCTGTGTTCAGTGTGCAAAAGTCTAAAGTCTACAATTTGTTATATGTTTGCCGCATTACGCGATGTTCACGTTCAGTATGCTTGGTTTGATTTATTAGTTTATTAACCACTTGGAATATAGAGATATACGAGTTTAAAGTCATTTGCTACGTTATAATAGTTGAAAAATGCCTCCTCCGCGCGTATGCTTATAGTTGCGTGGGTGCGTGTAATACTTTTTGCCTCTTGTTTGCTACTTGCTTCATATCGCATATAGTGTAAATCTTACTACGCTAAAAATTATTTACCTCTGAGCCAGTTTCTTGTCATGTTATCATGCGTGTTAGACGGTTTGTGCGAACCGTTGCTGTAGATATTATATATAGATATATAGATATATAGAAGATCAGTTTCTAGTTACGGTCAGTACATCTAACGTTAGGTAGTATATATCTGAATACATTCATTCAAGCATTACATAGACAGTCGGTTATTAATAGGAGATGCAGTGTGCGGTCTACATCCATACGTTGCTAGTGAATATTCTTATGTATGTTGCATGTATATATATATATGTTTCATCATCATCATTATCATCATTAGGTTGTGCCTCCGCATTTGTTATTGGTAGTATACGGAACCTCCTTAGTGCAATGCATGTCTTTTGCAATGGTAGCCATTCAACGTTTAGTAGATGTTAGTCGAGCAATACGTGTAACAGTTTTAGTGATGCAAGGTAATCACCAGCAGGATTCAACAGGAATGTGTCCTTTGGTATAGACGAAACGAACGCTTGGAAGAAAAAACGAAGAGTTTCGCAACGATCGCCATTTAGGTCTCTTGCCATACTCAACGCATTAAACTGTAGGACATGGAGTCCGACAGGCAAACGGAAAAAAAAACTGTTTCACTGAACTGATTTCCATTCCCAAACAGACCGGTGCGGTAAACATATAAAGTTACATCTTCTTAAACGAAACATTTTGATAGCTGCACTACTGTGCAGATAAAAACCATAGAGAGAGTCGGTGGGGGTAGTTAAATGCGCTATATGTGATGTGCCTCATCAACTTTTTTGGTGATGCTTGCGTAGTTGCCATACGTAACGGTAATACAATAATAATTAACACTGGTACACTGATTTGTAGTTCCGGTTTTCTCGTGGTCCTTGGGTTGGTTTCGCGTCTGTTGTCGGGTCCAGTATTCCATTTTCTCCCAATCCCGCAGTCCTAGCAGCTCCCCCCGGGGCGGTACTGGAAGGTCCTTAGGCGGCCGCCTGAATCGTACCGTGATGGTAGCTTCCACAGGCCGGATCGCCAGCCTTGCAACCTGCGGCTGCTGGCACCAGCTTGTTTCCGGTCTGGGCGACGCTGCGTTTCTTCTTCGACACCATGAAGCGCTTCTGCGGAAGGTAGCCTAAAACGGTGGGCAGGGGAAATTGGGGGGGAGGGGGGTGGCAATTAAATGGCTGCTCCTCTGCTTACTGCATGGAGGACGGGAGGAGAAGTATTCTTACCGTTCACTGTGGGTCCGAATGGCTTGCCATCATTTAGTGCACCGAGGGCGTCCAGGTCGGCCAGCGGAAGTCCCAAGTAGTCGACCGACGGGTCCGTCCAGCCGTTCATCCACTCGCCGGCTTCGTCGTACGGGGCGTATCCTTCCGAGGGCGCACGGCCACTGAGCAGCTGCTCGAGGGCCAACGGGAGCGGCAGGTCCGGGTAGAGTCCGTTCGGGGAGTAGGCCAACATGTCGTTCGCAGATTCACGGCCATAATCGGGCAACGGGGGCACCGGGCGGTACGGGTCACGGGAATCCATCAGGGCCAGCAGCGAGAACACTTCGGCCGGGGACAGCTTGTTCGAGTTGCGCTTCAGTCTGCAAATGGCGTTGCAAGTTCACAATGGTGGACAACATTAAGGGAAGTGTTATCCGAAAACTGTTTACAACTTAATTCTCAGGCCATCGACGGAGTGTTTCACTTTCAACCTCAACGACGAGGCTCGTAATTGCACATTTAAAAACGGGATTTCGAGAATCAAGAGCAATGTTCATCGGATCACCCATTAATTAAAACAATCCGTGTCACGAACGAACATTCTTTACTCGCACTTTATTGGAGTTATGGGGCGGATTCGTTTGAAATCAATTAATCGAATTGTAATGGAATCGAAAAACATAAGTGACGTGACTTCAGTCATCAGCAAAAATGGATGAAATATGTTACAAAACATTCGATCCGGGGTGGGGCATTCAAATATGCCAAATAATAAACAATAAAGTGTAAAGTTTTGTTTCAAAAAGTCCGAACTTGACGACAGGTTTGTGTTTCGTTTAGAAAACCGGGTGATGGTATTTTCATTTCCACAACATTGGAATACTGCACGATTGCAGTGCAATCGAACTGATTTCCATCTGCCTAGCATTCATACGTTGGTTTAAAATTCTCCGCCCGGCATGGAAGCAACCGAAATGTCCTCGAACCCGGGATTGATTGGCAGGAATTTTACTCTCTCTCTTCCCGCTGTGGACACGAATTATGCCATATCGTCATGTAATCTACCGGGCAGCATGGGTGGGACGGCTGTGTGTTTGTAAAATGTGATAAGCTTTGATGCTTTTGTGCGAGAAACTCCACAGTGATTTGCGATGATGATGATGATGGTTATGATATCATGCCATCGTGCTGGTGTTCGTCCGGAATGTACTCAACCCCACGTGAGTCACGTGTAAAGCTAGTAAATGTGCACACATGTGTACGCTCTGAATGGGTGAAGCTGCTCTACACATACATTCTGATCTTTTCGAAAAACGAACAAAAAACATGCCGTGTGATTAAATATCTTTGTTCGATTGCTTAACTAAGCTAAGTGAGGTGAAATAATTTGTTAATAATTGCCAATATTAACCAAAACATCTGCCGAAATGGTTCCATACGGTTCCGTTCGATCAAATCGTCTTAAAAAGTAACTTTTACTGCCCACTGGTTGGCGTTCCGGCCATAAAAGCCACTGCGCGACTGTTTGCCGTGTTCGCTTCCTTGATTTTTTGGGAAACATTCCCCCCCCCCCCGCCCTAGCCCCTGCCCCACCCAGGAGTATGCTTTGGGGGAACCTTTTTCCAAAATGAACCTTTAATTCGATTGCCCTTCGGGAAAGGCAGGGGGCGGTGTTTCAATAATGGAATCCAGGAGACGGTGCGTCGCGTTCCGGCCGTGCGACAATGCGAAAATTTCGTCCCGTAATTCAATTCGATTTCGCTCGCCATCGAACCGCACACCAAATGGATCAGACTCTTCTTTTGGGGGGGTTGCTAAACCCACGACGACGACGACGACGACGAAAAAAAGCTTCCAATGCTCCATTTATGAACACAACTGTTGCTCCTGATTGTTGGGCTGGCCAGCAACAGCCAGTTCCTTGATTGGGCCCCCACATATCATGCTCGTTAGCAAAACGGCTACCCTGCTACGACTGCCAACTGGTGGTGTAATGGGTCAAATGTGGAATGCACGAGTGCATGGCAAACTGCAGTGCCAGACAGGGCGGGTTTAATTAGGAGACGAAGGAGTACCTCAAGTGAAAGAATACACTGATTAGTGCTGTGTTTGCGTCCGATTTTGCCGCCCACCGTCTGCCGAGTGGCCGGGTGTAAAACACGTGTGTGAGTGTTGGCACCCTGGGGAATCGGTAAGCAACAATCGACTGTCGGGGAGCAGGTGGGTTGGGGACCAACTGGACAGCGGACCGATAATTGACACTCCATCGCCTTGGAGACCAGTCCCGCCTCCACGAGAAGGTCGAAAGGTTAGACGTCTCAGGTGTGTCCTTCTATTCTTCCCGTTCTCGGAAGAGATGCACTCAAGGGAGAGACAACAGGGAGAGAGAGTGAGAGAGAGGGAAAGAGAACATACTCAAGCACTCAACCCTCAGTCTAGTCGTCGACTCTGCAGCCCTTTTATGATATCTAATTACCACCGACCGGTCAGTCGAAGTATCATAGGCGACAAACACACACACGCCGTAGGGAGACTGGGGCTACCTGAAGGCAAACAATGGACACAGGCAGCAGTCTATGGAATTAGACCACCCTCCATGCTCGTCTCCTACTCCTCCTGGAATGCTGCGAACCACCACCCCCAGTGTTGGGGGTGACGTTCATTAAGGCGATGATGACAAGTGTCACTTCTCGCTTAGGAATGGGTGGGGCGGACTTTGTTACTCCAACGCACCACCACTCGTTACGGAGCGGCCTAGCTGAGATCGGTTGTCTGCAGGGCAGTCCCGATTTCGTGTTTATCTAATCACAACCATTAATTACCGTAACGGCGTGGCTGCCAAAGGGCGGGCAAACAATCGATAGAAAGGGTGATTATGTAGGGCAACGAATGGGAGGTACGTTCTAGTCAG
>JAOEFI010000004.1:171112-204443 GCA_034621735.1 Anopheles plumbeus
GTAATATTTTATCGAGATAGACAGCGGGCTGCCGGAAAGGGCTCAGGATGAACGGAACACACCACTAACCAAAGGAAAAGGTTCCTTCAAGTTGATGCTAGTTGCTAGTAATATTCTTACACTTTAATGGAAGCACGCCAGCAGCAAGTGCTTTAGTAGTCTCATTGTTTCCCACTCGGCTGCATCTATCCTTCCCCCGTGAAGGTCTTCAGCCTATATAATAATATCTCCATGGCTGTAATGCCATTAAATTGACCTTGAACTGGATCTTTTCACATAAATAAATTAGTGTCGTCTTGGTTAGAAGAGAATTTGGAAAGTAACTGATGTGATTCTTTCAAGATGCCTTTAATAATCGTAAAGAACTAGTTAACTGCAGATAGCTAATATTTAATAAGTTTAATGATCGCTTTTCGTTCACTAGCACTTTTTTGTTACATTTCTGCTTTAAATGAGGATTAAAATTATGAAAAATTGAGAATAAAGGATTTCATGCACTTTCCATTATTTATTCAATGTGCTCCTGGGGTCTCCCGTCTAAAATGAGCTCACTATGTCTCGTCTTCCGTCACAGGTAGCGTCTCAGGGTCCTCCGTAGTTGGTTCCTCCGTGGTTGTCACCTCAACCACAGGAGTGGAAGGAACCGGTGGCTCGGGCGTTGGCACGAGAAGCCCATTGCACACCACTTCCAGCTGCAGCTGGGCCATCTGAAGGGAGGACTTCAGCAGCTGCTCGCCCATCGTCATACAGCTGACGTAGGACATCCGGACGTTGTCGAGCTGGTTGGAGAAGCCGGTGATCGCGTCCAGCAGCTCGCTGCCGATGTGCGACGGGTACTCCTCCAGGGTGAACATGCGGTTGTTCAGCTTGTCGATGATACGCCTCGGGTCGAAGAACACGTTCTCGCCACGGAACTCCTCGAACAAGCCCACGCCGACGTACTTGCGCTCGTCCACGTCGAGCTGGGCGTAGAACTGCTGCACGGTCGACACGAGCGAGTCACCGGCCTGCGTGATGCAGTTGGTGTACGACACGCCGGCCAGGTTCATGTTGACTTCGGCGCTCTGCCGGATGAAGCCCAGGCACTGCTGGTCGACTTGCGGTGGCTGGCCGTTGACCTGCGCCAGCAGCTCATCCTCCTGCCGGATGGTGGTGCTGAGGAACGTGCTCTTCGTCAGGATCACATCCTTATGGAAGTCGTAGATCTTCGCCGAACTCGACAGGCGAGCCTCCGAGATCGTGTTGATCACGTAGTCCTGGATCTGCTTGAACAGTGGGTGCACCTCCTGCAGCTTGTTGATCACGGCCACGGCATCCGGCCGGCCAGCCCAGGCAACCTGTGATGGAGTGTTCAGAATACCCTGCTATCAGCCTGTGTGTTTCTCTCCTCCTCTTTCACGAAGGGAGACGCTTTACTTACACCCGCCAAAAGTAGCACTAGAACGAACTTCATCTCGTCAAATCACACGCTCAGTGTTGTGTGGCGTACTAGCTCGTGGTTTGTAAGGCTCACACCGAATGGTACCAACAACGCCTACGGTGGGCCTTTATACGGTGCCACTGATCCGGGTCCAGACGAACCGTCTAAAAACGAAATATTCGCCGCCCATACGAGCGCAGCTTATCTTGGTTGGGTTAATCTTCGATTTAGCGATTTAATTTTGCCGATATCGAGATAAAATCTAGAACCGACCGGACCCGAGAGGGTTGGGTCTCTTTTTGTTTGGCCAATGTTTCCGACCGTGTGCGACAAGGAAAGACTACTGCAATTTGACGAGGTCATTCCGGGTAGGTAGACTGCCTGTGGACACGCGAGACCTGCTAATCTCCAACAGGATGTTCCAGCTTAAAGTGTTGCAATTCGACGTAGTCATAATAACATATTGCGCGAAATGCTGGGGTTACAACCGGAAAGCAAACATCTTAGGAAATCGACCCATTGAAACACGTTTTTTAAAGGGAAAATCTATTTATTCCGGAGTCAACCACGTGTATTTGAACTTTGGAGTTCGGATCACAAAAGATCACGAAGCAAGAAAATAAAAACTTTCTTTCAAACTTCCAAAATAATTCTATATCAAAAGCAATATTTCTTTTGATCCGCCACGTTAAATATAACAAATAGTCCTGAATTCAATTTCTCGCCCCACAAAACCACAATTGTATTCCATTTCGTCCCCACCAACGGTTCCGACACATATTCCGAAGTTGTTCCGGGTGGTCTCCGGGTGGGTGGGTGGGTCAAAATTCACGGGCAGGAGAAAATCAATCAATCACACTGTCTACACAGGTGCACCATTAGTCCATCCTCCGAAAGTAAATAGAGGCATGACGAAGGGGCAAGCCTCGGAGTTCCGGGTGCACACACAATGCGAGCAAGCACCCTTGCTTTTCGCACCTGGATGGGTGAGAAGTCTTGTCTTCCTGCGTGAGTAGACGTACCCGCGGGAGTTGATCTTTCGATGGAAAAGTTTCATGCACGCTGAAAGTGTGCGAAAAGTGGGAAGGATCAAATGGAACCCTCGAAACTTTTCGGAGTGGCAGAGGGTGCGTTGTGTTTGCGTCTTCCAATCGCAGAAGGGCTGGACCACGTTTTCCTTCAAAAGTTTTTCATTCAAACGAGGAATGTGAAATCGCAGCCGAATTCTTTTTGGTCATGTAACTTAAACTCCATTGATATGTGTAAAAGGCATAGGTTTGGCTTGAAGGAGCTGTTTTTATTTTATTTCTGCATACTAATACTTCTACCAATTTTCCACGTAGGACAAATAATTTTGGTAAAATGTTAAACTGACTAAAATCCTTCGCTGAAGCCTTCCTGGAACAGGACTCGTCTAAGCCTCAGGAGTAGGGTTCTCCGACGTCGTTGGTTCCGCTGCGTCCAGCTGTCCCTGGCACACCTGCACGATCTGAGTGCGCGCAATGTCGAGCGTGGAGAGCAGCAGCTGCGTTCCACTGCCCAGGCACTCGTCGTACACATTCTTCACCTGGTGCAGCTCATCCTCGAACTCGCGGATCATGTCGAACAGTTCGTTTGCGATGAACGACGGGTTCGCCTGCAGGTCCTCCAGCTTTACCTTTAACTTCTGCACAATGCTGGCCGGTGCGTGGAAGATGTTCTCCCCGCGGAACACTTCGAACAGCCCGACGCCGATGTACTGCGTTTCGTTCATCTGGATCGTCCGGTAGAACTCGTGCACGATGCCGGCCAGCGAGTCATCCACCCGGACGATGCAGTTGGTGTACGACACACCGACCAGGTTGATGTTCATGTCGACGCTGCTGCGTACGAACCCGAGGCAGGTCCGATCGACCGAATCCTGCTGGCGGTCCAGAATCGAAAGCACGCTCTGCTCCTCCGCGATCGCCTGACGCACGAACTGATCCTTCGAGCCGATGATGTCGTTGTGGAAGTTGTAGATCACCTGCGAGCTGTTCAGCCGCGCCTCGGTCATCCGGTTGATGACAAAGTCCTGGATCTCTCGGTAGCGCGGCTGGAGCTCCTTCAGGGCGGTCATCACCTCGATCGATGGCTCCCGTTGGGCTAGGGCCACCGCGAACGTTCCGACGAGCAGGAGCACGATAACTTTTGCGGCCATGTTTGTTTCAAACAGTTCGTTTCGATTGACTAAAGCTTACAGGTTGCTGCGTTGTAAAAGTCGGTGTCTACTACTGGAGTATACCGTTCACAGCGCCTACTGCTCATTTTATAGTCAAAACTGTTGCTCCTTCGAACACGCATTATCAACGTCGCCTCACTCACTATCGGGGGTTTACAATTTTCATTTCTTTGTGCACCGGTGAATCAGTTCAAAACCCACAAAACGAGGTGCAAGGTTGTATCCCAATGACTGCACCTGCAAGGCCTGCATCTATCAGACAGCGCATCAGACCGATCGCGTAGACATTAAACCGCTATTCTGGGTCAGTTCCGTACTTCCGTATCGGTGACTCTCTCCCATTGGCCATAGCCACAACTTGAGGAAGGTCGTGTACGGCGATGCAATTTCGTAAAGAATACAGCACTAATAATAAGTCAGTTCGGTCGGTTGTGATATGCACCCGTTGTGTCATTCATTCACGATGCCGCCGGGTTTAATTAGTCGAGATCCGTGAATCGCTTGTAGGCTATTGTTTACGCCAGCCCGCCGCTATCGCAAACCAGCGGCCGGTGGCGGGCTTTGGCCCATTGATCAAGATGGATTGACAGGATATGGGACATAATCGCCGGGCCAGGACCAGACGGCGGTGCCATGGCAGAGCCATTTACCCTCACCTTCACCTGGTGGGGAAACCCTTCAGTTCCGACGTGCGCGATAAGAAAAGCGCGTGTGAATCAATGCGTCGAATTCGCAATCTCGGCTACTAATAAGGCCGCCGGCCGCTACCTTCGCTTGGATCGATTGTAAATCAACGCAAAGTAATCTTTGTCGCATGACCGGCTGGAGCGATGATGATTTTCCAATTCCGGATCCGTGCAACGAGCGGGTTCTAATCTGTTCGGCGAAGGATTTTAATAGAAACCGTCGATTAGCTGTGAAGTGCATCCGCGCAAGGGGTTTTTATTTTTAGCTCTGGAGTTTGCTCCAGGATATGTGTGCCGCTTTATCGAGTCATACAGATAGTGACGTATTAGAGCAATACTTACAAGTCAACGACTTTCGTTCGTTCTTTTGTGGTAAATTTTTTTCTAGAAATCAAAATTTCATCCACTAGCGAAATATTTCAAATGACTTCGCGGTGTTATGCGCCACATTCTTGGTGGATCACAAAGTTTTCTACGCGCAAAACTGCTGCATTCTGGGTCAGTGTAAATAACTTTCGCCCGTGTGCGGATTTTTTCTTCCCATCGCCTAAACCCAAAACAGCTAACCATGGTCAGTTTTCTGGCGCAGAAGAGAAGGAACACGCAAAAAAACATTGCTTCGAAATTGGGAAAGTTTGCACCCCCGGAGCCGAAATTCTTGCTTGGAAGATGCGGGAAAAACAAACAACGCGAAGGAAAACAATCTACACGGATGCCCTACCAGAGGACGTAGGATGCAGTACGTCCTTTCGGTGTTATTTTCAAACTGTACCGTTTTCCCCCTACGGGTTTCGTTAGGTCCCGACGATACTTTACACACCTGTTGAGTGATAAAGAAGCAGAAAAAAGTGGGAAAAACAAACTGCTCGCAAAAGGGAGCGGTGGAGAAACCCTACGATGATTGTTTTCCTGGATTGATCTTTTTAAACGATTCCGTTTGATTGTTAGGTGCACCTCCTGGGAAATGATTGAATCTTTCGCAGGAATAGAAACCGCAAATTGGGCCACAAAAGGGGCATTCAAGGAAGAAAGGCTGTTTGCCCAAATTAATTGAATATGTTCCCCCCGAACCAGTGGAAGAAGGAAGGAAAGCATCACAAAGCACACATGAACCAAAAGGTAGGTTAAATGTAATCTTCAAATATCGATAGGTTTCGTTAGAGTAATTCTTTTCTTCTGGTATATATTAACCGGAGTACTTATACTGGTCATGATTGAACATTCCGACGGTAGGAAGCCATGTGTGCTTATGTAACACGTGCCAGATATGCCTTGCACGTCAGATCATTATTCTGACGTGGCCGAAGGGCTTCCAAACCTTACCAGCAGGAACGAGGAAGGACTGCTTTCTATCTAACACTTTGCTGATTTGAAGTATTACAGACTACTTAAACAAGGATTAAGGAGTCATCGTACACGGCACGATTTGCGGCCCGCAAGCGATTGACGCATGACCAGGCAGAGGTTTGTGTTTATTTGTTCTGTTACCTTTCTTAAGTAATCAATGAAACAATAATTTTATGTTTATTATGACAGGTTCGCTACGTAACCCTCCTGTCACCTAAGGCGGATTGTTTGTCCGCAAACAAAAATCAAACGTGCAATCATGTAACGTGACGTTGAACACTAATCAATTAACAACCAGCTTCAAGCCTCACATGCGTCGCCGCTCAATAATGGTCCAGAACTCGGTACCGAAGAGATGGAACGTCATCGTAACAAAGCGATCGAACAAATATTAGTAAATACACTTCAGAAATCCACTTGTTCCCTACTGTCCCATGTCCGTCACATTGTCAATCAATGAACAGCGCGAATCACGCGAATGTGCGACGTTCGAGTGGAATCGCGATTAGGTTCCAAGAAAGCAGCACCTCAGACACTCGGGCACTCGAGATGCGCACCGGAAAAAAGCACCGATTTCACAGCAGGATCATCTAGAGCGTGCTGGCGCTATCTTGAACTGTTCAATCCAGTACATCCCCGGATCGGGTCTAAGACAGAAAGAAGTGCCTTTCCACGCTACCTTTACTACCCGTTAGGAAAGGAAAGTTGCGGACCATCACGCTATCAATAGGCGGGTGATCTAATGAATCTTATCTAAACTCCGCTCGAGAAAGCTGGCGGTGGGCAATCGAGGTGGCGAGGCCGCGTTGCCCATATAATTACGATATCGATTTTTCCCTAGCCGTATGCTCGTGGGACTATCGCCCGGAGGGCGATCCATCGGCGCATCGATCATGCTCCAATTAGGTTGGCATTATTTATGCATGCATCGCCAAAAAGTTGGAATGGATGGATGCCGGAACGCTTCTTATCTTTGCCTGCACCAACCGATAACGGACTATCGTCACCTTCCGTGGTGAAGTTTGGTGGACCAAGAAATGTATGTTAATGTCCGCACGGTGCTTAGATTCTTTGCCCATCGGCCAACTTTCTATCGGTGGACAGTTCCACAATGTGTTGTATAGGATTGTGTGTCCGTACAAACGGGCAACTAACACAGCGAGAGGGGCCATGGCAGGTATTGCCTCTTTTCGAAGCGAGGAATGCTCCAAGGTGCTCGAGGGTCTATCGGTCAGCGGGTCCGGGCGTACCTATGGTGCTAACGATGACGGTGATGAAGTACTTGAAAACTAGTTCCACCTCGGTATAAAAACTTCAGTCCTTCCCGGATCCCACAAACAGTCCTATCACTGCAGCAACAAGTGTCGGTTGGAATTGGTCCAAGTGTGCCCGAGAAACCAGTTCCCGTCCACACGATGAAAACCTTCGTCTTCACAGTCGCGCTGGCGCTGGGAGCTCTGAGTGTAAGTTGATGCGGGGTGGACGAAACCAGTGGAGATTCTTTGGCGGGACGAAAGTTGATGGCAATCTTCCCCTTTACATAACAAAGGTCGCACTGGGACAGCGGGAAACGTCATTGCGGGTCGTCGATACCCTGCGGGAACTGCACCCGGCCTACAGGGACCTCCGGAACCTGGTGATCAATGCGGTCGCCGTGGCGAAGCTGAACACCTCCGCCCTCGTGTACGACTTCCAGGGCGAAGTAGCGACGTGCAAGCAGGGCTTCATGGAGAGTGCCGTCCGGGCCGAGTCGGACGTGCTGCGGCAGGTGAACAGCCAGAGTGTGGCGGTCGACACTAGCTGCCTCGGCTTCCTGCGCCAGAGCGTGGACGTGAACATGAACCTGGCCGGCGTGTCGTTCACCAACTGCCTGAGCACCCTCGACGGCACGCTGGCGGCCGAACTGACGCGCGTCTACGCCGAGCTCACGGTGAACGAGTCGTCCTACATCAACCTGAGCGTGTACGATGTGTTCCCGGGCCAGAACGTGTTCGTGAACCCGCAGACCATCATCGACCGGCTGCTGGAGAAGCTGTCCGTCGCCCAGGACACGCCGATCGAGCTGGCGGAGGAGCTCGCACTGCAGGTAGACGCGTTCGAGGCTCGCCTGCGACTCGTCCTGTCGGCCTACACCGTCTGTCTGACGGCGAACGATGAGCTGCTGCAGCAGACGCTCAACACGGTGCTCGTGCAGCTGCAGCAGATTTGTCAGGGTGTGCTGGTGCCGGCAGCATCGTCCACGGAGCCGGAGACCACGGAACAACCTACTGAAACGGAACCAGCACCAACAGAGCCAGCTGAAACCGAGCCAGCACCAACAGAGCCAGCTGAAACCGAGCCAGCACCGACGGAGCCGGAACCGACCGAGGGCGGAGAAACCGAACCGGTACCAACAGAAACTGAGCTACCGTCCGCAGATGTAGATGGACCACCCACTCCCGATCAAATGTATGTGACGCTGCTGTAAAACGTCACAGCTAAGCTAACATACCAACATAAGTTCAAAATTTCCCAATTAATTAAATTAACATCATTTTAGACTATTTATATGATTGTAACCAAACATCTTGTCGCATGGTCCAATAGACAATTGCATCTTAATAAAGATATCGATTTACCACAGCACCATACTGAGTTCCAATGTTTCTATATGATCGATGCAGTTAATTATTAGAAGTAAGTAAATTGATAGGGTCTTCACAGGTATCCTAACAAAACCTCCAAGTGTTGCATTCCATAAGTGAATCCTTTAGACTTGGGAAGCAATTGAAAAATGTAATTGCTGGAAAATATTTCACAATTTTTCTTGTCAATTCGTACCCATTCTCTCTCTCCCTGTCTCTCTCTCTCTCTCTCTCTCTTTCTCTCTCTCTCTCTTTCTCTCTCTCTCTCCTTCTCTCTCCATCGCTGTCGCATCCATGTCCGTACTATGGACATATCACTACGATATCATCATTCCAACGTCCTTGATTAGACCCCTCGTTCAATCATTTCAAATTAGGCGCGCCATTGAAGCCCGCTCTGTGCTGGAACAGTAAGTCCTTACATGGCACGTGGCAAGACTCTTCGCGGGGCCGGAAACTCGTGCCAAGAGTTGATAACTTCCAAGTATCAACATCCCTCCATGATGCAATGCACTTGCGTTGGACTCTTGGCTTGTGCATCGTTTGTGCTTTGGAATTGTGTGTTTTCTAACAAGTTAATGTTGTATTGGAAATAAAATAAAAGTTCCTGGTTGTTTAATATCTCTGTCGGAAAAATATGTCTAGCAGGTTTTAGGAAGGGATTTCCATAAAATTGTGCACCTCATTCTTGTGAAGTGATCAACTTCAGGAATGTGCTCCACATGACATCATGGGTTCCTGGCAGAAAATGCAGCGTAATGTTCTCACAGAAAATGTATGGGAACCGACCTTCAGCTCATCGTCGGTGCACAGAAGACCCACACTTGACCCTGCACCTTCCTGCACATGATCGAATGGTGTCTTCGCTTCTCTATCGATCACTTTCCCTTCCACAAACCAGTTCATCGTTGCAACACCATCGGCGACCCTTAATATTGATTTTAACTAAAAAAAAAAACATCCCCCAAAACAAGTACCTCTGGTCCGTATCTTGAGATAATCACTCTCCCCACACCAACAAACATCATCCGGTTCCGCTCGAAGCGGCGGTCAGCGTGTGAGAACTCCACTCCAGAGTCGCAAGCTTATCGTCGCCAGCTCTAGTGCAACCCTCCTGATAACATCTAACCGGCGATAAGAAGCGCGACGGTGGCCACTCGAGTTGAGGCTTCGGAGATTGTTTTCCGGGGCTTGGGGAAAAAAAACAAACGAACCATCGGCTCCCTGTGCAGGGTGTGAGACCCCCATATAAAACGCCCGGTCGCCCAGTGGCGCAGGCTCATTCGTCTACTCGGACTCGGCGGTGCAAACCAGTGGTGTGCGCAGTACTAGCTCATTCATCGGGTAGTTGTTTTGTGGAGTCTTTTTTTTCTTTTGTTTGCTGTTGTCCAAGCCGGTCACATCATGAAGGCACTGATCTGCCTGGCACTGTTGTCCGTCGCCATTACGGTGAGTAGCAGGACTCGGTGCACGCGTGATAAGAGCTGTCAAATCGCGGACACTTTAATGCCGCAAAGAAAAGGCCGCAGTGGTGCGGGGAGATAAAAAAAAAAGAAAGATTCGCGCGTGTTGTGCGGGAACCAAGATTTGATCATTTTCCCGATCCCTCGGTTCTCTTTCCACGCGCAGGTCGTGGCGGCCGATCGTAGCGAGACGCTGCAGCTGTTTACGCAGGTCAAGCGGGTCAAGAAGGGCGGCCGCCTGTTCGGGCAGGACGATGACTTCGTGTCGATCGTCCAGTCGGAGCTGCTGCTGGCGGAGGAAGAGTACGTCCGCTCGTCGGTCAACGGAGAGTCCGGCGTGCTCAGGGAACTGTCGGCTGGTGAGGTCCATGCGAGCGGCCCGGAATGTGTCGACTTCATCCGGCAGAAGGCGGGTCTTATGATGAACCTGGCCGGTGTTGCGTACTCCTCCTGTCTGCGGCGCGTCGACGACAAGCTATTCGCGGTGCTGTCGGAGGCCACCACCGGGGCCGTTTCGCGCCAGCAGTACGATGCGGCCAACGTGCTGAACGCGTTCCGGGGTGAGAACATCTTCGTCGATCCGGCGCGCATCCGCAGCAAGCTGCAGCAGCGCATGCAGGCTTCGTTCGTGCTGCCGGCACTCAGTGCCAGCTCGATCCAGGACGTCAAGCAGGAGCTGGCCGGCGTGAAGGATGGTTTTGTCGAGTGCATGAAGGCGGCCCTGGGTGGGCTGGAGGACACGCTGAAGGCAACCTCCAACCAGCTGAAACTGGTGTGCGGCGACGGGCTGGAATAATGACGAGCGGTCGTGTCAATCCCCAGACCCTCCACGCATTCCGAATCTAATAAATTATTATACCTGATGTGCATTTAGGCAAATTTGCAACAAAAAAAAACGAGAGACAACAAAAATGCGCCTGTGGTGTACTTTTCTCTAGGGGGTCCATTGTACAATACATTGAGGCATCCGCAAACGAAAGAAAAAATTTCTCACATACACATGAACTCTACTGTAAGGTTTTTTTTCCATTTTCTTTGATAAGATTCATTGTGTGAATAGACATTTAATTTAATTGTTGAATGCTTGTATTTCGCTTCCAAAAATGCTTGTATCTGTTCCGTAATCCGTAACTGTTTAATGTTACCTAGCTAGATGTTTCAAGTTAATAACGTTGATCAAATAAAATTCGTTGGAACAACAGTCCGCGCTCCGATGTTCTAGAAATATTTATGCGTCTCCACTTTGATTCCACACTGATGGTGCTCGGGAACTTTGAGTTTCTAGCGAAACGGATTCAATTACCATCAGACTTGATTTTCACGATAAACATAAACTGATCTTACTTCGGAAAGTTGACAACGAAAACTCTAGAAAACGAGTCACGTATAAATGAACATGGAAAAGTGCACTGCTTCTAACTGAAGTGTGGAACAACAACAAAATAAAGACGGAGCCCATCCTCCGGGAAACCAAATAATGTAAATTATTGCTCCATTTCGCATTTTAAATAGAACCAACCGGATGCAGGACACGCATTGAAAACACGGAAGTTTTCCTGTTGTTACATCCGGAGATGGAAAAAAATTCATTCCATTTCCAGAAAACAAAAAACGGTTATTGAGTAGATTTCAACGATTCTGTGAATGATCTCGAATTGCCTCTCTGTAAACATTTTCTACTTAAAAACCGCACAGACAGGATGCCCACGTTTACGCAAACACAGACGGTCTCATGACACGAGCCATCCCGTGGAAGATGTGGCGCATGCAATATCTCCCTGACCGTGACCACTACGATGATCTGGGCAAATAGATAACTCACATTTCCTGTGTTTTGGCTTCTTGCCTGCGGACGAGTTCTCGGAACAACGAAACCAGAGTTTGCACTGGCTTACAACCACCGATTCGCCATCTTGTGTAAACAGCATGCGGTGTCGCTGCGCCAAAAATTTTTGGCTACTATAAAAGGTTTCCGCCGCGTCCAGAGATCATCCAGATTCTTACTACATCTCGCAGACGCCGCCTCCACTTACTGTAGCCAGAACGATCGAGTCATGAAGAGTTTCGTTGCGTTGCTAGCCTTGGTGGGCTTGGCCGCCGCCGCTCGCCCGGAAGCGGAACAGGTTATCACGACCTTCAAAACGGTGGCCCCCCTGTATAAGGCGGCCCTGGACGCGAGTGAGTCGAAGCTGATCGCCGTCAAGAGCAACGTAACGACGCAGCTGGTCGACTTCCATGTGACCATCATCAACCACAAGGAGTCCTACGTGGCGTACGCCATTTCCCGCGAGGAGCACCTGCTGCAGGTGATCGCCGCCCAGACGAACGGATCGGGAGCGGACCCCGTCTGCCTCGGGTTCGTCCGTAGCAGCAGCGAGATGACCGTCAACCTGGCCGGTGTTTCCTTCACCAACTGCATCAATGCTGCCGACGTCGCGCTCAATACCAAGGTGTCGCAGTACTACGGCTCGCTGGGCGGCCTGGAGGCGAAGGTGTCGCAGCTGCGCCTACTAGACGTGTTCCGCGGGGACAACGTGTTCTATACGCCCGCCAACATCATACAGAAGCTGAACGACAAGCTGGCCACGCTGGAGAGCAACCCGTCGCTCAACGTCACCGAAGTCGAGGCCATTGCAAACGCCGTATCCCAGGACCTGGGCACAATCCTGAACTCCTACAACTCTTGCATGAACGGCGCCAGCAGCCTGCTCGACCAGGGTTTAAATATGTGCGATGTGCAGATGGCGGCCATTTGCGGTGCTAACGTTCGGGATATACCGGATACGGAAACCATTCCATTCCTTCAATAGACTATCGTTGGTTGATCAATAAAATATACCAAACTGTTGCAAATTAATACTTCTATCTTCTAATGTTTCATAATGTAAATGTATTGTATTCTAAATATATTATATTGATAAAGCAATCGAATGTCAGATCGCTCTTGTAGACTGCATGTTTTTAGCAAGACGACATACTATTATACCCGTGGTTTTACACATTCTGTAAACTGTTCTACAGGTATTTTTTAGTCAAAATTGGTATACCGTCTGAATTCACCCTTCGTACAAAATTCCGTTTATTGGTCAGTCTTGGTATACGTTTGTTTCATTCCCATTATGCACAGTAACTATACGAAAATAAATATTTAGATATACAACAATGCATTTCCGTTTTTCATTATGGCCTGAACTTTATAGACTTAATAGACCATTAAGACCGGTTCCGGCATACATGTCACATTTGCGACTGTCTGGACACGTTTAGTCTAGGCCTTGTGGAACGTGCAAATTATTGGAAATTAAATGTGGTTCAAGTGTTACGTAACCGTTAGTGAATGAAAAGTAGTGAAAAAGAAAAACACTACTAAGGTGCATGGAAAAAGAACAATCCGAGGACACAGACAAATTTTTCGGAACTGTCCACCCACTATTTACACGGTCCCAATTTCTGCGACAACAAACGCTAGTGGGATAAATCTTTCCGCCTGCGTCCGGATGAGCTTATCGTCTTAAGTCTGTGCTGTGACAAAAAAAAAGCACACACACACACACACACACAAACACAGATTGTGTTGGCTATCGGGGAGGTCGGGGGACGGTAAACATTTCGTTGGACTATTTAAGTTAGTCCCGGTGCGTTTCTCAGCCTGACAACCGTTTTGGAGACTTCGAAAGACAGAGCGTTGGAACGTAGGTATTCTAGAAATGAAGCTGTTTGTTGCGCTACTGCTAGCGCTGGCCAGTAGTGGGGCCTACGGTGCCCGGCCCGGTGCGGTGGAGGTGATCGATACGTTCAAGGAGGTAGCACCCCAGTACGCGGGTTCGTTGATCCAGAACGAAGGCCAGCTGCAGACGTTGCATCGCAATGGTTCGGACGCGATCGCCGCCTTCCACAGCAACATCATCATGCTGAAGGAAACGTTCGTCCTGTCCATTATCAGGCAGGAGGAAAACCTGCGCGGTTTGATCGCCGCCCAGAACACGTCCGAGGCCGACGAGCTGTGCATGAAGTTCGTCGAGTCGGCGGCCAACGAGAACATCAACCTGGTCGGTGTGTCCTACACCAGCTGCATCAACGGGGCCGACTCGGAGCTGAACTACACCGCTTCGACGTACTACGCGCGCCTCGGCAACCTGGAGATCTCCCTCACGGAGCTCCGCCTGCTGGACGTGTTCCGCGGGGACAACGTGTTCTTCACGCCCGCCAACATCGTGACGAAGCTGCGCAACAAGCTGACGGGCATGAACAGCACCGTGCCATCGGCCCCCGTCGTGGAGCAGGAGATCCAAGAGCTGCAGGATGGTCTCCAGTCCATCCGCGATGCGTACATCGGCTGCATGACGACCGCCGAGATTTCCTTCCGCCAGTACATCAGCCTGGCCCAAATGCAACTCACCCAAATTTGCTCCGCATACATCGAATCGTTCACGACTACCACCGGTGCTGCGTAACCAGCGCTCAAACATGAGCACACCGAAACACAAACGCGAACGAAGGCCGAGAAAAAATGGAAATAAACTGCATCAGCAAACTTTACGCGTACGATGTTTCTCTGATGTTGGCTACCTTAAGCAAGGGTTTTAAAAAAGTTGGGTCCACCCGAGCGAAGGGAAGTTTTGTCCACCGGGAGCACAGCATTCGCTCGGGTGGAGGTCATCCTAAACAAACAATTTCGCGAAAGATTACCTTGGACGTAGGAAAACTGGCGAAGACTCCACCGGTAGCGTACGGGTGTGCCGCGTTTAACGGTATGGCTTTATTTTTTTTGCTGCCAACATATTTGAACATTGACATTCCAGCATCCCTATCCACAACCCTTATCTTGGCGGAAAACCGAGCAAGAAGTGTTGCAGTATGCTTCAGTTTTTAGTAATTTTGAAGCAGAGCATTCAAAGATATGCTTTCTAAGAGCTGCTAGTATTCGACAATCTTTTCGTTTTATCAAAGAATTGCGTTCAACTACTTAAAGATACTCCTACCATCGCGGAAAGATCTTCACCAACTTCACATATGGCAAAAACTGCTTCAACCGACGATTCAAACCGGATGCAACGGATCGGAAGAGGATACTATCACTCGGACGGCACCGGTTTTCGAAGATTAACCACTCGTCGCCCGAAGGCGGGTTTTTTTCCTTTTCCACCGGAAGAACGGACACAATCTGATGTCCATTAACGGACGAAACGAAGTATCATAAATTAAATTTTATTATTTCATTACTCGATTATATTTTCAGCCTTCGCTCGTCCCGGACATCTAACCGACCGGTAGCAACCTGTTGTCGCGCTGTCGTTCGCTATGCTCCGCTTTTTTTTGCTTGGTCGTGCTGGTCGTTGCAGTCGTCGTCATCGTTATCCTAAAGTGACCAGTTTCTGATCGGTGCTTCTACTCTCCAACTTCCTAGTGCTGGTTGATGCTTGATGCCTCTGGCCACCTAGCCTAGCGCTTCCGGCGCTCCGCCCCGTGCGTTTATAGATTCTGCGGTAAATCGGAAAACGACCAAAAGCGTCCGACTGGTGGTCGCTTCCGTATGGTGGTGGTCAACCGGTTCACCGGCCCGCTGTTTGGCGACCATCGTCAACCTCAACGTCGGCATGATTGGAACGTGTGCATCCAAGATGGGATGAAAAGGATTTGCACGAAAACTGCCCAGTGTGCACTTTACAGCTTCGTCCTTCTCTCTTGTTTTCTCTCTGGGTGGGTTTGGAGCACCGGATTGATGTCCACTGGTTCTGCCACTGACAGTGGCACCCATCCCCGACGAACAGTTGTCCCCGGCAGTGGAAGGGAAGGGAAATATTCCGTAATTGAGTTTACCCAAACCGCGACGAAATTTTGGCTGATTTCAATTTCCACCATTCATCTCGCCAATTCCAGCTGTTTTGCTGCCATGTGGCGCAGGGATTTTCAGTTCTGATGGGCGGGCCGGGGGACGGAATGCTTTCGGAAATGAGAGCAAGATCAATTTGGAATGAACGTGAAATGGCATTTCGGTGGGAAAGCTTGAATTCCAATACCAAACAATGCATTCGGAGGGCATCTTCTAGTTTTGTTCTCTTTGGAGTGTCGTGTGAAATTTATCTCACTGGCTTCAAAATGGATTTGACAAACTACTAAGCTAGAAAAATAAAGTTGCGCGAAGAAAAATAATCTGAAAACCGTGCCCTCCGCTAGGTGTATGTCCTCTACAATCCGAGATGGACACTGGAACACCCGCACGGCTGTAATCAAATGCAGGGCATCATTTCTCTGCGCACTTTGGCCACCGCACCTCGACAGAGATTTGCCCGCATTTTTTCCCCTTGGAGCCACTCTGGCGTTACTACAGCACTATATAGCCGGTGGCAGGTAACGTGACAGCTTGCCGTCGCTCCACCGACGACTAATGAAAGGAGAGTCAAGGTGTCACGTTACCCGTGTGTAGTGAATAACGGCTCACAAAGATAAAAGTGATACCGTTTCCGTTTGTTCCTCGGTTGTACACGTGGCGAAAATCAGCTTGGATGGAATTTTGCTTGCTGGAGGTGGTAAACTCTTGTAACTGCCCTTTGCGGGATGGACACATGGAGGACTCACACATAATAGGAATGTACACATGTCGGCAGAAACTTTGAGCATTGTTTGCCGGAGAGGAAGCAGTTTCAACGCTTGGCACAGTGCATAACAAATCGACACCAATAGGCGTAACAAGTGGCCCTGTGTTTGACTAGCGCTCCAGTGAACAGGTCAGGCAGAGCTTGCAACAGCCGAGTAGTCAGGAAATTCAATTTAATACAGCAGGACCGTGTGAAAATATTTTCCCACTGTTCCCCTAGGAAAGTGCTTTTTGTTTCATTTTCAATTCCCATTCTTCATTTGAACTGAAGCAACGGCGGTAAAGCTGCCAGGGATGGTAAATATTGTTCTTGTGCCCCACTTGCTGTCGCTTTCAATTATTTCATTGCGGAAAATGGTAATTTAAACGTGCCGTGTCGCTCGCTGGCAACGACTTACCGTTCGCCGCCTTCGAATCCGCCAGCACCGATGTTGGAATGGCACCAATGGTGCTCACCGTGGCCAGCGACACCAGGATCGCTAGTGTCGTACGCCCAGTGGCCGCGCTTGCCTTCGCGTTCCGTGCCATCTTTTCAAACGAAAAACCGGTAAAACCTTTGCACTGCACTTAAACTTTTACGCTTCACCCTAGAGGAACGTGTTAGAAAACGAATAATTTAGTAACACATGAAAGTTGAACCATGTCTTGACAACAAAACAGAAACAATCAAGTGATTTTTCCATCGATTTTCAAACGAACAAAAATTTACTAAAGGCAAACGTTTCAGCAATCACTGGAAAACCTCACATGTAAGTTTCACTTTATCCGTCCCGTTCACCTTCGGATAAAACTGCAGCTAATGCTGGATCGGTGGTATCTTGCGCTTGACTCTGGCCTGTCGGCGGAGTCACCTTTGCTCCGACCGATTCGAAGTCAACTGGTGGAAACACACCGTTCAACTGGTTTTTCCGGCACGTTTTCTTTTGATATATACTTTTCCGGAGCACTCACACATACGCATCCGGTCGCCAGCTAAACAGGCAATTACAATAATGACCATCTGTGTTCGACGACAAAGCTTGCGAAGTAAGGAAAGGATTTTCGTTGAAAAAGCTTTCGACGGAAATTAGCCGAGCTTTGCGAAAACTGCCTACGATAATAACTTTATAGAAGGGGCTAGAATGGAGGCGCTATAATTGATGGTACGAAATGAATGGTGAAATTCATTGTACTGTAGTTGTAGAAGATTACGGTTTCCCATTCCAATGTTGAAATGTTATTATGACTGCGTTTTTCATGAAACTTTTAAATACTCTAGGATGCACGAAAATAATCGAACGTGTGCCCGTAATCTGCGTATAACTTTCACCGGGGCACACGTCTACTACGAAACGTCAAACTCGATCTCTCTCGCTTTGTACGTTGTGTCATTTGCTGAAAATTAAAACTGTTGGCACTTCAGCAATTCACGAAGGCAGGCGGTGGAAAATAAAGTCAATTACGTCTAGATCTCGCCAAACGATTTTACTGCTGCTGTGTTTATGTTTTACTGATAGTGTATAGTTGTTGGAAAAAAGTGTTTAAAATGGTTTCCTTTCTACGTCTCACTTTGTGAGAGACGTCCAGAAAAGCAATCCTACGAAACAGCAACATTTGGGACGAGAAAGTCTACCTCTTGCCCAATCCGCGCGGTGTTTGCGATGGAGGACAGTTTGTGGTAAGAAGTGACGTTACAACTCCGTCGGTGTGTGGCACCTTACAAGATAAGGGACTGATAAGACGTCCGTCATTTGACTCATTGCTTGTGCAAAAGAGCTTCCCTAGTAGTAATACGTGTTTCGTGCTTTCGTCATTTCTTTTCCATCATGGACGACAGGTTGATCGAGCTGGAGTCTGCCCTGCAGGACGATTGCACGGTGGATGACATTTACGCAATATGCCACGGCAAGGCACTCCCGGAGGCGCTTCGACTGGATGTGTGGCAAGTGTGCCTGGGCGTGCGCAACAAGCTGGACCAGCTGGCGCAGTTCAACGAGATCTACGACCTCCCGTTTCAGGCACAGTTACGGGCGGACTGTGAAGATTTCGTAAACAAGCTCGGCAACGAGGACGAGGACAAGGTGTCGGTAGTGTGCGATCTCGAGTCGATCCTCACGTTCTACTGCAAAAATCGCCAACTCACCTACGAGCCGAACAACGGTTGGGTGGAGCTGATGCTGCCGTTGCTCTCCCTGAAGCTGATTCGCTCGGACACATACAACCTCTTCGAAGCCATCCGTGATACGTACATTCCAAAAGGCTGCGTCAAGAACGGCACGGTATTCAACGTGTTTCGGCTGCTGCTGCTCTACCACGATCCGGAACTGTGCACAATACTTGACACGAAGCGCATCACCCCGGACTGTTACGCGATGGGCTGGTTCCAGACGCTGTTCGCTTCCACCTGCACCCTGCCAGTGGTGCTGTCTATGTGGGACCTGTACTTCCAGCAGTCGGACCCATTCCTCGTGTTCTTCCTCAGCTTGATTGTGCTCATTAACCAGCGCGATCACATCCTCCTGATGAAGGGATCCTCCAGCAAGGAGGAACTCGTCGCCTTTCTAGTCAACATGCCGTGTAATATTGAGGCCGACGATGTGCTCGACTTCTGTTCCCTCGCCCAGTATTACTCCGTCAAGACGCCGGCCTCTTTCAAGCGGGACCTGCTGCAGGTGCTGTTCGGAGCGCAGAGTGGCACCACCGAAGGGTCGGTTGTTTCGCAAGCCCTCTGCCTACCGGTCTCCGTTAATGAGCTCATCGAAAACGCCTCGATACAGAACCCACACCCGGAGGCGGTACGGTTTTTCCTCGTCGACTGCCGCCCCGCCGAGCAGTACAATTCTGGACACCTGTCCACAGCGTTTCATCTCGACAGCAATCTGATGCTGCAGGAACCGGAAGCATTTCAGACGGCCGTCCAGGGGCTGCTGCGTTCGCAGCGCAATGCCATCGATGCCAATTCCAATGCCGGCGGAGAACACCTCTGCTTTCTCGGTTCTGGCCGACTGGAGGAAGACCAGTACACGCACATGGTCGTGGCATCTTTCCTGCAGAAAAACACCAAATATGTCTCGCTCCTCACCGGGGGGTACGAGGCGATTCACGAGTACTTCGGGGACGGGATGGTCGACTGCCTCGAGGATCACGATCCGCTCAAGTGTTTGATATGCAACAAGGATCAGCTACGGTACGGGAAGGGTGCTATGAATAACAACAACCACAAAGCACTCAACAGTGGTGCCAACAGTGCGAGTAGCAGTGCAACGAACAGCCTGAAACGGGGATCACAGCAACAACGAAGTCGAAATGCGACCAACAATAATGGCACGGACCCGTCCGCAGGCGATCGGAAGTCGACAATCGACCTGTTCAGCAAACTGTCGCTCGCGATGAAAACGAAGTCGGCCGAGGTGCGCGAAAAGCTTTTCGACTACATTTCTAATCCAAACACAGCCGGTGGGGGCGCGGCTGGATCGGGAGTCCCTGGTGCGGGATCGGAAAAGCACGTCTCCCGAAACGACCGCAATGGGAAACGATACAGGAACGTGGCGCCCGTGTTCAGCATCGGCGAGGATCAAGAGGAGGATGATGAGCCAAATTCGATCGCCAGTGAGTCGTCCTCGGTGACCCGCAACACCAAAGCGAACCTTCTCCAACAGTCCGACAACGGCGAGGAGATCGTTTCGATACAGGGCTTCCTGAAAGGTCCGGACGTCATTCGGCACTTCAAATGCCAGGAGGTGCACCTGAATGGCTACATGTACGACAGCTACTTGCTCGTAACGGCCACGCACATGATCGTTCTGCGCGGGCTGGAGACACGCCGCGATCGGGCCCGCATAATTGTGCGCCGCTCCCTCCAGAGTATCGTGAAGATAACGGCCAAAAAGCGACACCGGGATTTGATAACATTTAAGTACGGCTACCCCGAGGACGAGAACCTGGTCATCACCGATATGGATCGGTTCCTGATACCGAACGCTAGCGAAGTGACAGACCTAATCTCCCGGCACATCATCAAACAAGCGTGAGGTTCCAATCCGTCAATGCGTGCAGAGAGGTTGATCCGAGTGAATCCAGTGATTGTTGGAGCCATCTTCTAATTCATCTTCCGCCGGAGCCATCGTCATCTCAGTGTCCCTAGCCAAGAAATCGTCCTATTCGTCATGTATGAGTATCATCATTACTGTATTAACTTTGTGTTTTGCGTTTTCCTAGAAAATGCCCCTTTTATTTAATCGTTTTTTTGGTTGTATATTTTAATGTTAATTTCGTGGAATGCTCGTTACTTAGCCGGTGTGTGCGCGCTTCGGGTAGACGAGGATCCTTTCAACTAGCCACTTCCTTCCACGAGCCGCACTGGATAGCTTTACTAAGATGTTACACAAATCATACTCCCAGCGATCCCTTTCCTGCGACCAAAAAAAAAACTTGAAAAGACAACTGATCCCGTGATTTCCAAAGCCACTCTCGAGGTCCCTACATGTTGTGAGATACAAACGAAAATGCGCAAAAGTTTATTATGTGAAGAAAAATAAAAACAAAACTGAAAGTTTCCTTCCTCGCGCAGGTAGCAATGGGTGTTGTTACTTAAATTTTAAATCAAAGGAACGTATTCTTTCACTTGATGTTTGCAAATCCGAATGGTTAGCACAGTGTAAAAATGCAATTGCAATATTATTTATATAGTGTTTAGAATAGCGGAGAAACCCGAAGAATTGTTGTAAAAGATTGATGAAAGGAACAAGCCAAAAATTGTGATCCATTCAGCTCTCGTTTATCCTTCAGGTTCGCATTTACATGCCAACATAATTGCGTACAGTTTCAATCAAATTCCCACTTCTGAACATGCCGTTGATATACCGGTTTTTTGTCGATTTTCCAATAATATTGACGAAGCTGTCAGCCTCATCGTAGTGCCGTGCCTGTCATCAAGCATCCACCCTCGAGAGAAATGTCATTATCAGTCGTTGTCGGCAGTAAACAGTGAGCGCGGAAGAAAAGTGGCTTGTTTGGCCTTTGGATTGTTTTGTGCGTTTTGTGTAAATTAAATTGAGGGAAATCTTTAGTAGGCAACGTTCTTCAATATCGAGTTGACAAAACACCTGTTGGGAGAAATTCTTTCAGTGAAAGTTTGTGTGTGATGTGCTGAAAAACGACGCTTAGTAGAGAGCATCTTTGCAGCGTCCATCTTCCGGGACCATTTTCGTCGGCTCGTGTCATTTTCCGGTGCATTGGCTTTCGAAAGCCGCTAGGTGCATTTTCCCCCAAATCAATAGATCCCCCGCACCTGCCGCGTACAGATTTGTGGGCAGGAGTGGGTGGTAACAAAGAAAATAAGTTGTTTTCATTCGCGAAGGTGTTAATTTTGATAACAAACAACCGGGACAGCTGAAGTGAGGGCCGCGCTCTTTCCAGGTGACAACCCAGGTGAGATTTTTATCTTGTTGCTACGCTTAATTTTGTTAATTTGTTTCTTCGCGGAGAGGTGTTTTTTGGATAAGGGGCCCTCGCGGTTTTCGCTATCACCGTACAGAAACTGCAAAAACATGCCAGGCCAGGTTATTGCCGGATCACGATGTGTGCGTTCGGGCTTCGTATTGGTTTATTTTGACAATTTTTGTTGCCACCCCCGCATACACTGTATGTGGCACAATCCGTGCGATTGGGGAAAAAAATTGTACATACCATAAGGCAACAGCTGCTTTAACTTTGAAGTAATTGAACATTTCTCAATTCAGAATAAATGACTTTAATGACTGTATCGTACCGGTACCGAAACAGTACAACCGATGTACATCGGCATCAAAAACAACTCTCTAATAACGCTTTCATACATAAATTGTACCACCTGTAGAAACATGTGTTTTAATAGTCCCATACAAATTGTCCCAGCCTATGTTCGGGCGGTCCTTCGGTCGGGTCTGAGATAAGAATCAGGTGTACTATAAACTATCCGTTTCCTGTTACTGCAACATGCAGGAATAACGTCTTTTTTCCATTGCAGATCGGTTTGTGGACGTCCCAAAATAGCGTTCAACCATGCACGCAGTCTAAAAGCATACAATCTATTTCCGTTCGTTTGTGCATGCAAATGTGATTCAAAACGGTTTCCTCCTGAAACGGCAGAATACATTATAAAAGTACGATTATCTCTGCTTCGTCCGCGTCACAATACCGTGTTGTGCCGATCCATTGCCCATTGCCGGTCCATCTTATTTTTGGATGCTCTGCTCTGGTGAGATTAAATGCATCCTCCAGCTGTACTTCAATGGTAATGGCCAACTGAAGCTTCTCAACTTCGCGAAGCAAGAAAAAAGCGCTAACATGTTTACAAAGTAGATCTATTTCTACAGCGGGCACACTTTTTTACATGCCTTGAGGGTCTCTGCACGCCGTTTGCACGTGGCGTTACATGGCAGTCAAGACTGTACAGCAACACTTCCCTGTCGCTCGAAGAAGATAGGGATTTTTCCGCACACTATCATTGTGCCTTTGAACCCGAAGTACGTTACTTTTACCTGATTTGAATTTATCACCTTTCGTGACACCGACCGACGTCGGTAGCAATGGAATGTAATGAAATGCGTGCGCTTCAGAACCGCATTATACTCAACCGCACCGGGAACTGTGGCGTCTTTTTGCCCTGAAGCCAAGAACCGGGCGAACACTTCTCACATTCTCGGTGCCACTGGCCACCGGGGGTTTCTTTTTACGCCACTGATAACTAATTAACCTTCTCGAATTGTAATGTTCCTTTCGTTAGGGACCGAACCTTCTGTTGTTTCAGGTCAAGCTACCCTTTCCGGTGCTATTCAGCGGCCGATCAATACGACAGTAGCAGCAGTGAAGGGCAGGAGTTTGGGGAGCGATTTCCTCGGAATGAAACCAAACGATAATGCTGCTGCCAATGCCATCGTGTCCGAATGGGAGGACAACGTGCTGTTCGATGCGGACGATCCGGACTTTTCCGCCGGGGGCGCCACGACCGCGAGCGTCCTGATGCGGTCGGCCGCCGGTTCGCAGCAGATGGCCATGCTGGCGTCCAACCTGACGCGCTCGGTCACGTCCTACTATGGGCTCAGTTCGGCATCGGTGGTATCGAATTTTAATCACCTCATGAAGGGTAAGTAAGCCAAACGGAAATGGTGTTCCATTTTGCAGGTGAATTAATTTCTTCCGAGGGGAATCGATTTGCGCGCCTTCCTCTCTCTCTCTGTGGTCATCGGTTGGAAGATCAGCCTCGCTATTTTGAAGTCGCAAGCTCACATTCAAGCCGGGTTGAAGGATTTATATTCTTATCTTCGCCTTTATTGGCTCTTCGGGTACTATCAACCACGGCCTGCCTATTTATAGGTATTGGAGGCTTAACAGTTTCGTCGTAGACGAGTAGTCAATCCGAATTAAACTGGTTTTCTCTTGAAATAGCCGGAGGCCTGGCGGATTGGAAATTCCAACCATTCTAACATCGTCAAATCACTCTGGTTTCTCCTCGACTCTTTGGGTAATCAAACAAATGTTTCATCCCTCTTATAATTAGGCTGTTGCTCAATAGTTTCATGTTCGTCCCACTAACCCGGAACAGCGTGCGTAATAAGACGATAACATCATCTTCAGTTCTAGGTACGGCACGTGTCAAACATTTTCCGGTATCACATTCCAATATACCGGGTCGTTAAGTATTTATCGTGTCCGCCTGCAAAGGTTCACGGTCACACTGGGGTCGCTTTGAAATAGTGCGGGTTCTAAAACACCAGACAGACCGCTTTGGCTGCATTCTTCCTACCACTATTTGTAGGTCAGCGGGTCGAAGGTTGTTTTGAAAAAGGAACACCTTTGAAGTAGTCGTATGATAGTTAAGAAAAAAAAAGAAAATATTTTGTATTTGTTCAACGTTTAGCATGCGTGTGTGTATCCGCTGAATGTCAAAAGTGCAAATAATTCGAACGATGTTGATCCGTTCCGGACGGTGTTACGGTATGTTTCGCAGACGATATTTATAAACCTTTTATGAATGCCATCGTGTTTTCGCAAACAGTGTGCTGTGGTGGAAGTACTAAATTAAGATGACGTCCTCTTTTCACGCCGTCCTGGATTAGCTGTCCGGTGTCCTCGTTCGGTGCGTTGGAAAACATCAACATCAAGCCGTTTACCGGCCGGTTGCGCGATCGGCGATACGTCAAATTCGGTACAACAAAATTTCAAGCAAATAAACTTATTTTTGCACTCTCTCGCTGGTACTCGCGTCCTTCCTTGAAGGAGATTCGGTTTTTTCTTCCCTTATTATTACTGCTTTCTGAAGGGATGATTATGATATGCTGCTATGTGTGGAGAAGCTATAGCGTGACAGCTTGCAGGCGACCGGACCCTCCACCCCACCGACCGTTGTGGACCGATATCATTTTTCGAGCGATCCTAATCGGCACCGTCAACAGGAATGAGGAACTTGTTTTGGAGGGTTAACATGGCTTTACTTTTTGTGTTACCCTCCTCGCTAAACAGGAGAAAAATATGTGATATTGTGCTAATAATCTGCTTCTCAAGCTGAACCGATCCGATCAACACCCGTCGTAGTGCATATAGTGGCGGTTGTTTGCCGGGAGATAGCGATAGGGATAGTATTGGGACGTTGTTTTGAAGCTCATACCACCCGTTCATCCCTCAAGTGCGTATGTGCGGTAATATTGACCGGAATGGATGATTTTATATATTTAAAACGGTTGATGAGCATATCGTCCAATGTAAATGTTTGAGATAATAGTTTTAATGTTTCTGGAGCTTCACCGATTTTTTCCATTTCTTTCTTGCAGTGAAATCCTGCGCCCCAAGAGGTTTAACAGATGTGACCGCTCTCCTTCTGCTCTCGAAGGAAGCACCCGCAGCGGCTCGCGTACGGCCGCGGTTGTTGCGGTTGTTGTTTGTTTGCTTGTGTTTTGGCATATTGCTACCGGTGGGCGTGTGGTGCCCCTTTTCCTGGCGATCAGGCATCATCATGCTGGATGGATGGCATGGCATGGTTCGAGGCCCCCGGCCGGCCGGGAAGCGGATGATCGTGCCATGATCGTGCGGGGCCGGTCGATGTTTGTTTGCCGAAACCATATACATATATGAACGCCTCTTGGTCGAGTAGGTGCCGCAGGGCGGTAGGGAACTGGCTGGCCCTCGGTAACAGGTCTAGTACGAGCCTCCTTCCTGATTGTGATGACCGCGGCTTTTTCATTCCTTTTTTTTTTTGATTCTCTGTTTTCCTTCGCCCGCCCCCTATGACCCGACGTTGTTTGTGTCTTCGAGAGTACCGATGTTTTGCAGCAGCACGACTTGGTGCGGCTTCCCTTCGGTGGGACAAGGGGAAGAGGCGGCGGGCAAAAACTGGGCCCGGCAAACAGAGGCACATCGTGGTTGCTCTATTTGATTGTTTTGTTTTGTTTTGTTTTGTCACCTACAATCGACCGAATCTTTTCAACAGACAATTTTTTCTTTCCTGATCCTACAAACAGCCGTCTTAAGGCTTCCAGGTCCTCACAGTCACGATTCGGATTTCTCCGCCCCCCCCCCCCCCCCTCTCTTTCTATCCCTGTGCCGACCAGCGAATGGGCCGGCGAGGTGACGTCATTCCAGAGATGTTCTGTTTGCGTACATGTACGTAAATTTTCCATTCCATAAACCATCCGTCTCTAGAGCACGTCGTTGTGAAGACAGTTGTGCACTAGTAGGCATAGATGCCTTTTTCTTCCTGCAAACAAGAAAACATCCACTCTCATAACATGAGATAACATTTAGATCGAATACCCCAATTAAGGTGATAAGAATTTGAGTCACACGATTCCGCATTGCTCACAATATATGAGTCAGGGGGTTTCAGGTTGTTCCAGTTTTTATATACAATAAATTCATCGTTTAGAAATTGCAAAGTAAGAAAACGTCACTGACGTCTTCGTTTTAGCAGCACGAGGGCAATTGCCAAAGCAATATCTAAAAACACGATTAAAGTGGGCTTCTTTATGTGATAAATACGAAATGTTTGTCGTGAAATACGAAGTAACATACATTCCACATTTCTCCTGGGAGATATCAAAATGATGAACAAATAGTTCGCGAGGCCTATTGTTCGATTTCCAAAAAAAAAAAAAAGGAGTTTAATAAGCTGCAAGCAATTCCTACTAATTGTGGAAATACCTGACTGAATCACACGATCTTTACTCATCGTGTTTATCGGTAATCGACAATAATATTTTGCTCACGCCTCGCGACCCCCAAACGAAGCGAGAAAGCGCCATCCATTAGCATACCACCACATAGCTACGCGTCAGTCTCTGTTGGCGTTAATCCCAGCGTTACGATTCGCTCAAGATCGATCCCCCGCCCCCCAAAAGGCCGTCCCACACTGCCACCAAGACCGGGTATGTGATGAACTCACGCCCGGTATCGATCGATTAGCATTTATGGGGGGTTTCCTAATTTTCACACTGGCATGTGGTTCGCCAAAACCTGTTCCTAAAACGGGCGCGCTTAGTGGGCCAGCAACGACTCGTCATTTGTGATTCCAATACCCAAAGAATGGTGGGTCGGTGGCGGGGCGAACGCGGTTGAGAACTTCCAAAATAAAAACAAACAACCCCCCTTACGGCACGTGACTGACTCGAGTTGGCGACGCGGGAACAGATGAATTAACATCAGTTCTTGCCAAACGTCTGCGTAAAAACAATCCTCAAGGATCTGCGGGAAGGAAGAAACATGTTTCGTGTACCGGTTTCCTGCGAATCAATTATAGTACATTCTGATTTTACCGCCATCGCTGTGGAGTCCATTTAGGGTCGCTGCTTTCGCGGAAGTACCGTAACAGTTTTTCGAGGATGTATGAAATTCCAAAGTCCACGTCAGTTGTCGCAGGTGGCGCGAAATTGGTTTAGTTGGTAAAGTGGATTTTGATGTCCGCCGGATGTTTGTAGACGGGAAATCGGGCGCCTTCCCCTACCTTATCAAGATGTTTTAGTGCCCCGACATCGCACAGTTCCCCGGGGAAGGAAGGTCCATTGAAGCCCGACGGAGCTGCCGCGCTGACGCGTATACGCAAGAGACACGCAAGACGCTTCCGAGAGTGCCCTTTTAGAGTGTGGATGGTGCGCATCCGTAAACAAAGCGTTGCCCCACAAAACCCGGTCCGGTCCAGAGGCTATAAAGCGGAGCAGGCTTCGGCCGGTTCTAACTAGTGCACAGCTGTTCGAGAGCATACGAACCGGCCGGTGGCACTACGGACCCCGACATTGTCGAAGGCCATGCGGTGATTGGGGGGGGGGGGGGGGGGATTCCTGCAGATTCCGCAGCATAACAAGTCGATGCGGTTTGCGGACACTCTGGAAGGTGTAGTCATCTTGATGTTTTGGGCCGGACTTTCCCGGTCAGTGTTGACCACTTTGTCGCGGTTCGACATTGCGAGTGACGCAAGTGACGTACATTTACATTCCGAATTGCGTTGTTGGCTGTTTCGGCGGTCTGACGGAGGCCAACCTTCGCCCAGGTCAATCAAACACACACGCACACGAAGACGATCGCCGGCGTGGAATGTGACGTCACATGCGTCAACATGCGCCTTTGTTGATGATGGGATCTCGAGAGGCTGCTACGGTATCTGCTGGTGGAATAAAGACTATCCAACAAGGTAGGGGATTGGATTATTTATGCCACGCCGCGAGACAGTGTTGGTATGCTTGGCTGATGTGCAACTTATGCTACAAGGCGCACGCCTGCTGACGCCCTTCGGCTGGCTGAACAGGCGGTGTCTGGGTGTCGGTTTTGGGATTCCCACCATAAACTTCGATTCTCGTTGTGTTCGATGTAGGAACAAACGAAGCGAATTGATAATTTATCAACTGCGCCAATTCGGTAATTCTTTTCTTCGAATAAAACTTAAAGACACTGGATGACGAGACATCGTCTATTAGAAGGCTTGAAGGGTGACGTTTCATCAACAACCTTCTTCTAGATGGTGTTAATTCGTTACAGTAGTTTCAAATGGTGTTAAAAGCGGTGTTCCAGACGACAAACATCCACCAGTGGGTCGCCGCAGTGCGTCGATAAATATGAATCATGTACCGCAGCCGGCCTGACTCATTCCAAACTACTACCGACAACTCTAGAGCAACTCTACCCACTATCATTATGTACATAGAATCCAACTGATCCGACTGCAGTGTGATGGAGGAATTAACACCATTTGCTTGTGTGCCCTACAACACTAGTCACCGGCCACCCCGGGTGGAAGAAAAGTGCATCGTTCAATGCCTGGGACTGTGTTGGACGGAGCACTTATTTCATAATAGCTACACAGTAAAAGGGGTTGAAAATCAATACTAGTTACGTGTGTGATTAATGTGCACCCTGGTGCATCAATGACCTGCAGTTATGCAACGCAAACATTTAGACATGTTTAAAATATTTCTAGCAAACAATCCATTCTAAGCGAATTGAGTTTAAGATCTAGGAAGAGAATAGATTCTTACGATTTCTTCTCTACTCTCTTTAAAGCTCTTCTTTTGAATTTATTATCGTAAACTAACGATAGTTTCGGGAAAAATGCACTACTTGTCATACAGAGTCATACCACCCCACAACCATATGATTCAATTCCCTCCATTAGGCTCTTAGCCCCGCCTGCCATGAGCTCATCTCGTGTGGTCACTTGTCAGAAATACCCTTACCCTTTAAGCGGAACTCTTTGGAGAAGAACTGCCTACGGGGGTGATGCATGTCCGATGTTCGCGGGTTGCAGCTGCCGGTCGAAAAGTACCGCAACGTGCCGAACATAATTCTCCACGACCACGGACAGAGCCAGCATTGTGCTGTTTGTTTATCTGTCAATCGTAATAAACCATCCAACAGGTGTTTGGATTTGCGTCTCTCTTTCTTTCCTGATGTCGGTCTATCATCCAGCTAGACTCAACAGTCGGTTCGTTTCCGTCCGTTCCATCGGAACCCTTCTTAGAAGTGGGTTTCGTGGAAAATGCCGGGAACGCGAGATGGGAAATGTAAACTGCACTCCCACATACCATTTCTTTGGGGGAGTAGCGTCCAACTGACCACCACCCAACACCGCTTGTTGTACAGCCGCGATGAAAGATGCGGTGCTACATTGTTATGAGATCAGCTCTCCCGCGCGGTTTCCTCGCGGTCACAAAATGTCGCTGCTAAGTAAACAATCAACTGAAGCGAATTTCACCGCCGAACCGACACGAGATGGGAAAGAAAAACGCACAACAAACAAGTACAACCTGACATGCGCATCTTTTGCTTTTTTCTTGTTTTTGGGGGGCGAATTGTTGCAAATGAATTTTTCCTTGCGCCTAGCAACAACTGGCCATGGACTCGCGGTTCAAAGCGGCAACAAGTAGAGGGCATTGTAATAAAACAAAGCACAACAACATTATATCAAGCGTCCGGATGAAGAAAAGGAGGGACTCGTAAAGCCGGCCGAATTTAATTTCCTCTAACCCACATATCTTATCAGTTGAGCGAGAAATTGCACTCGCGCCACCTTCACCCACCTTTGGGCTTGGGTCTCTGGTAGCGTATTTTTATTTATTTTTGTGTAAGGAATTTATATGTCCACCGATTTTTATCAAACCTACCTCCCAAACAATTGGAGAGAGATGTTTCTAGAGGCACACCGAATTTAACTTTTATCTTCCCCGCATCGCGCCATCATCTCGCGCCGCGTTCCAGAGTGACAGTGACAGACAGAAAAAGTGCACTCCCCTTCAATTGAAGGTGACTCGCCTTCGGTGTGTGTGTGTGTTGTGAGTTTGCCACCTACACACCTGATTACCGCTGATCCGAGGTGGCCTTAAATAGCGTTTGAAGTTGTTGTTTTCTTTCTTTCTTTTTTCGCTTCTCTCACCATCCACCCCCGTACCGGGTACATGTCCTACGAACGAAGTCCGAAGGGTCGCGAGTTTTATCGCGGGTTCAGGAACAGGAAAAAAAAAGAAGTTGAACCACATTCGCTTCCCGCTTGCATTCAAGATCCTTGCGCGGAAGGAAGGATTTATAGTGTAGCTTTCGAAAGATAACATCAAACGAAACCAAAACAAACAAACAATCGAAAAACGGCACGCTAAGGGTGCAGTGCATCCTTCTCGCCAGATAAGCCGGCGTGGGTGTGTGCCTTTGGGATCCCCGGTTCCGTACGAGGGTCGAAGTTTAATTTGGAGCTTTGCCTTTCCTTGACACAGAGACATACGACCGAAGTGTTGTTCGGTTGGCCGTTTCTTTTTTGTTTTGTTCGGGGGCGCGTTGTTTGATGCGAAGGTTGAAGATTTTAGCGGGTTTTATTTGTAAGTCAGTGTAATCAAGGATGGCAGCATTCAAAGTTACTGCGAGGCTGAACTACTTTGTATTGCAAGAACGGCAGAGGGTACTTTTTTGATTAATATCTAATCAATGCTTCTGCTTGAAGAACTCAACCTCCACCCAGCGGAAGATTCTCGCTTGAAGGGGAAACATTTGTTTGTTGTTGGTTCATTTTAATCGCGATAAATAATGATTATCGTGAGGTTGTATGATTTTCTTGTTTTTTTCCCTCTTTTGTTCTCTTCTTTTCTCTCTATTTCTCTCTCTCTCTCTCTCTCTCTATCTCTCTCTCTCTCTCTCTCTCTCTCGTCCACTTTAAACAATCTCGCACCGTTATACCGATATGGCGATTCGCGAATTGTGTCCCCGGGCCTCAATTATCGGTCACGTGCGAAAGGAACCAGTGCAAAAAGTGGCGCAAAAACGTTTTTATCTCCACCGTTCGTGCCTCGTGGGTTGTTGCATTTTTTTTTTCTTTTCGTTTTCTATTTTTTCACCCCTGCACCATTTTTTTGTTTTGCTGCGTATCGAGTAGGAGATGGGCACAAAAGTCCAAATGTCGTCGAATTTGGACGAGATGAAAGACGATGACTTTGGTTTTTATTTTGAAGTTCATGAGAAGTCAGCATGAGATTGTTTTCCGACAGTCGATCAGATCAGATGCTCCGCAGGAAAGGTATCGAGGTATGCAATTAACACCTTCATTTAATTATTTTTTCGTGTTCATTTCAAGCTTCGCAAACTGCACAGTGTTTTTTCCCCTCTTTGTTCCTGTAGTATGTCGAGAGTTATGTGCGAGAGTTTAGATATAACTTATAAGCCTTTTAAATCCTGCCCCAACACGTACGCCACACAATTAAATGCAAATGGAGTGACATCCTCTATCGGATCGGCGATTTAGTTGATCATCATCGGCACGGGTCAATCACACACCCGAACGAACTCATCGTCGTTCCATAAAGATGAATGTGACAGTTTTCTCCCTGCTTCTTCCCTTTTTATTAACTGTCACACGTGTTCGGGACACGATCGAGGAGCGGCTTAAAAGAAGACTGAATAGAAAAACCCCCGGAATAGACTGGCGATCGGGCGCCATTGCATTTGCATAATCCTCACGTTGTTCATCACATGCGGCACGGGGATTCCTCACCAGTTTTCCACGTGCCGGAACGCAAGGTTCGCGCGGGGGTTCGTGCGACCGATAGATTTTCCGCCCGATGCCCTCCTCGAATGCTCCCACACAACAATTCTTCCAGCACAGCACAACGTGCTACTGTTGTCAGGCTTGTCAATTGGCCTTTTTTATTCTTCTCCTATTGCCCATTTTGGGCGCCATTGTGTTTCATCTCGCAAACACCCCGAACAGCGATCGCGATTGATTCGCAATCAAACGGTTGATTGAAAGTCCCACCCCAGCATCAATCGGCAAACACGGGACCAGATGAGACACCTGTTGGGAAACGTCTTAAAGCTTCTCTATTTACCCCGCGCTGTACGGTTCCTTCCCTGCTTCAAGTTCTTTTTCCTTCTCCCGTTGTTCGTCGGCGTAGGGGCAACGCAGAACCGAAAAGTCATCGTATTTATTTAGTTGAGTTTTTTCTTCTTTCTTCCTTCGCATTTGTGCCTGACGGTGGTCGGGAAAACTCTTCGGAGGTGGCACGCGATTTGCGTCATTGGATCACATCGATCCAATTGAACAGATCCTAGTAACTGTCCTCCCGCGAACAGTGGGAGGGATCGATTTAGCAGTTTCGCACATCATCGAATTTGGGATTTGGAATTGTGAAATGCCTCGAAATTGTGATAAAAGAACTGCATGTACAGGTGAAACAGAGCTTTACCTTATGATAACAGGTCGTATAACTGTAGGGGGCACGTTTGTTCAGTTCATGGAAATGCAGTTTATAGCTTCCACTTGCTTGTGCGATCGTGTGTCCTGACGAAATATAAACACACCCTGCTCCGGTTAAGTTTACCGGGAATTGATGGCATTTTCCCGGTGGTCATAGTTCTACGAAACGTCCAGCATCAGTGCAGCCCGGCTACCGCCATACGATAATGAGGGTCTTAGAAGTAGAGAGAGATAGAGAGAAAGAAAATAAGGATAACGAGGTCGAATGACATCTCACGGATGGTTGGCTAAGTTTACTTGTTATCTTTTCTGTACTTAAGCGTCTTCCATCGTCTGACGTTAGAGCGGACTGTTTGTCTGCATTAGACAATGACAGCGGAAAACGTTCGAGATCAATTTTAATGGCATTTTCCGGAATGTTTTTCCCTGTCCGATCGCGCTGCGTGTGCGGCCCGATTCGCCGAACTCTGCCATCTGTTCTCGATGCTGTTGGTACGCATTTTCCCGAGCAAAGATCAACCGAACCGATCAAGATCGGTACCGTTATTCTCGCAATGGATTGTTTTCCATGAAAACTGCTCTGTTGATACAAGACTCGCGGCGTAGTCTGCATTCTCAGGAACCGGTGGTTCTCCGATCTCACCGAGTTGGCAAGAAGCAAGGCCCACCTACGCGCGACACACGCTCGTTGCTTTTTCCGAGTCAAGACTGACACTGCGGCCCCAACCCTAGGGCGTCTAGGTGTGTGCTAGTCCTAACTGGCGTGTGTTCTGTGGGGGGGGGGGGGGGGGGGGGGGGGGGGGGGGGGGGGGGGGG
>JAOEFI010000004.1:247133-262134 GCA_034621735.1 Anopheles plumbeus
GGAAGTTACCGCCAGAGTTCAGCTATATTTGCTTTACTATCGATGTTGTATTATAACCACAACTACATTGCACGATATCGCAAAAACAAAAAGAAACGAACCTCCTCCTTCTTCCAAACGGGATTCAAAATATACCGCCAAACAATCAATGGTTGTTCGTGGCTTGCCAAACCCAAATAAACATGGTCGGATGTTTTTTCCACCCGCCCCGGGAAAAACAAAAAAGGGAGATGCCGTAACCATTTCGTTTATTGCGACCGTAAAACAATTGCGTGGGGAAACGGCATTGAATGTGCATTTAAGTGGTTTTTTTATTATTTTAAAGGGACTACCCGAGGGGATCCATAGCATGTATTTATGTTGGTTTTTTTTTCTTTACACCCTGCAACGCATTCGCAGTTGCATGATTTCGGCAGTCGTGTTTCAGGCATAATTGAGAGTGTGATTGATTGAGACTTTAATGAGAACTATTTGACAATGCGTTATGTGCAAATGCACAACTCAATCAGTTCAATCAGTGAATGATTGGGAAAGTTTAATGATTGATTTTTGGCCGCGTGGAAACCGACTAGTTGTTATTGAAACGGGGCAATTAAACCCCGGAATGGAAAGTAATCCAAATTGGAATGTGTTTTCATTGGGTTTGATAGAGCTGTAAGCCAATCATGCCACACGCGAACTTTCGACCACATGTACGGTGTCCCATGAAAGATAGTAGGCGCAGGGTACTACATACAAGGATATAATTTACGGACATAAGGGAACCAAAAAAGGAACACTAGTTCAAAAAACCTCCATTTTCATTGGACGTCATTTCTTTAAATCTATTTCAAATATTTTTCAAATCCTCTTAAACGAAAGAAATATGCTGCCTAATGAAGCAAACCTAATGAATCCGCCCTCGAATGGGAAATTTGGACGGTGGCTGTTTCCTTTTCCGCTGCCCTTATCATTGCCTGCAATCTGACCGGATTTTTTTTCCGTTCTTTCCCTCTCTTTCTCTCTCTTTATATACGAAGAAAGCATCGCCATTCGATTCCAATGACTTGAAGATATTACCACTCGACATTTGTTTCCCTCCTTCTACTCTGGCATTCAATGTTTGAACAACTTCTTCCATTTGCTGCCATTTTTCACGAAGCATACGCGAAACGTCCCCAAGCGTACGTGTGTGTGTGTGTGTATGGGTGTTTTCACCGGAACAACGAACTCGTCCCGCCTTATCGGTTCGGTTTCTGGGCCATAATCCTCGTAGCTCTAATTACGACCCGTTTAGGGAGTAATAACCGGGGAGATAATCTTCAGTTCGTGAAGAGAGCGCAACCATACGAGTGGAGGATATCGCCCCAAACGACACGGACCGTTCCGTCAGTCAGTCGGTATTCGGAATAAAAAGGAGGGTCATGGGAAGGAGGGAGTGCGTGAAAACGGTACGAGTGTACGGTTGTGAGGTTGGAATGCTGAAATTTTGAAAACGGCATTCGAAATGGGTGGGAAACTAATTCGAAACTGGGGAACACATGCTCCAAAACGAGGCAAGGGATGTGTGTGATTTGGCAGCCGGACTCCAGAAAATGGGCCCCGGAAAGAGGGAGTTAAAATTAACCCTACAATCGAACTATAAAGTCACGTAAGGGTTCTAGAACGACAACATGTAGTGTTGGGCGGGAGGCAACCCTTTCTAAGTTGTGCTAGTTCCAAATATACGTAAATCCATATGGCAGAAGAATTCAACGACCTCTGTACGATTGTAAAAGTTTACATCCTTCGTGGGAAAGCATCTCACTACATATGCATAAAACCGAAACACTATCTGACAGAAGCGGGAAAAAAAAATCGAAACCAGTTCTGCGGAGTTCGAAACTTTTCCAACACCCATGGGGCACCCATCGCTCATCATTGCCGGAAAGCCATTCCACCGCCAGCTAATGCCGTCCGGCCAAATTATCCCGAAAATAAGCTCCATAAGTAAGGCGAAAACCTCCACCACCCAGTGGGCGGCAAGCACTCGCAGTCACTCCGAAATGGGTGTTACGGAAAAGCGTGTACAGCGAAATGTCGGACCGTCCGTCCTGACAGTCGAGATTCCATTCCGTGACCATTAAAGTAACGCTTTCCCTGCTGCCCTTAAAGGGAGCCCGGTGGCTGGGGGTGGGGCGAGATTGGTGTGTCGCATTCTGACAACGGCCATTACAATTAATCTTCGACCATCGGGTGGACAGCCCTTGCACAGCAGCACAGCTGCAGGGTTTGTCGGCAGCCCGTGGAAACGGATTCGCGGCCCCGCGATGGCTTAGTGATAAGCAAAATATTTTCATTTTCAATTTCGATCCTTTTCTTTTTCAATGGCGAAGGGAGGGGGGGTTGTTTTTATATTTTTTCCCGTTTTAAAGGAAATTTCAGATGAATCAACTTTTCGCAGAATAACGCATTTCGTTTCACACTTTCGCCCGAGTGGGCGGGTTGTTGTTTGTTGCTGTTGTTGTTTGAAATCGAATGGGCTTTTCCGGCGGGAAAGCGAAGCGAACTTTCAGAGGCATATTAAAAAACTTTTCTAGCGCCACTCCGCTGCTAACTGTTACTAATCCAACCAATAATATATCCATGAAGACGCGACACATACAAACCAAAATTGTGGCAACATGGGGCTGAAACAGTTGCACCTCACAAATTAACCTATTTTCACCAAACAATATTGTTCTAAGTTTCGCTTCAAAGTTGCGTTCCTATGATGCTCCCCAATCTGTTGTTGTTTCCACTAGAGTGGGATCCTCCACGAGACGAGATCCTCGTGTATAGGAAGGTTTAATCCACGTTACGTGACTGCTATTACTAATCGTTGTTAAATTCACACCTACTTTAAAATGAGTCTGAAAATGTTCAGCAACATTTATATTTCATACTTCACACCTGGGGCCATTATTTTTTTATTTATATTTTTTTGGGTTTCCATTCCATGCCGGTACTGCTTCTTCTATCCGGTTTTTCTGTCCCTTTCTTGACCACGTCTCCACGTCTAGACGAAGTTGGACCAGACTAGTAGATGCAAATCTGGCAAAATATTATCCCACACCACGAAGCTGCCGCGCGCGCGATAACGGGAAAGAAACACTGCGTACGACGGACCCTTGGGCCACGTTCCCAAATTTTGCAATCCTACCTGGCCCGGACTCGAGGCCCACGCCCAGGACGAACAGCCGAAACCGCAGCCCGCCCCGTGGATGCGGATGCGTTTTCCACGGCCAAAACGGAGACTCCGGACACAAAAATGGCCAATCCGCTTAAGCTTAATGTGTTCACTTTTTGCTTTCCCTCCTGCTCGCTCCTCTCCGCCCTGTCCGTGCCGCCTTCCGTTTGTTTCGTTAAGCGTAATTTATGACAACCCGGAGGACACTGGCCTGACATCCATCGCAGAAGGCAGTGAACGAAAACAACGAACCGAAGAAAAAAAAGAACAATAAAAACCACACGAAAATGAAAACGTGAAAAACAATTCCCTCCCGGTGTAAGCCCGGTGAGCTCTGCGGTCTTCGGCCGGACCAGAACTAAATCACGTGCCATTCGGGCGGCTTCGGGTGGTGGGAACGGGGTGAACCCTGCACCGGGGGGGGGGGGAAAGGTGGGAGATGGAGAAAACGAATCTGGAAAATGAAAATGGGTATCGTTTTGGGGGAAACAAAACCGAGCTGCTTAAATAAATGGAAGGTTAAAAAGAGACAGAGAGAGATTGTCGGAGGCGTGAAAGAAGGGGTTGTGGGAGTGTAACGGGTCACCGGAGGGAGGAGAAAAAGGTAAAGGAAAAACTCACCCGAAACAGTCAGTATAATACCGCAAATAGGAATCCTTTTCGGGTGGGGGGTGGAATCGAGAAAGCGAAACAAAGAAAAATAAAACACAAAGCAGGAGGGAAAACACACCGTTAGTTTCCCGGGCCAACGGAAAATCGTCCTGGTGCGGCTTCACGTAAATCTGAAACCATTTTTCAAACCCGTGGCCCTCGTTGCTCCATTAATGGTTTTCGGCACTTAGGCGAGGCGAACGCCGGGTCCGGAGCAGCGCGCAACCGAAAAAGGACTCGCCATTTTGCGGGAGTGAAAGTATAACGCATATAAACGACCGCGTTGCGTTCCCAACCCCACCCCCCTGCTTCCCCCTTGCCCGGGCACGCCGCAGCCGAAGGTAATCAGCGGCCCGGCGAAAAACGGGTGGGGGGGTGGGTAGGATTAGCCCAACCGCTGCCGTACGTGGGGTGCACCGGAGTGTGTTTGTGTTTACCACCCGCTGCTTGACAACACCCACCCCACCCCGAGAACCCGCGCGAGTCCCTTTGATAACTAATGCAACCGCAAACCGCCGGAACGCCGGTACCTTGAAGTTTGCAGAGTGGGACAGATTTTTCGCCAAAGGAAGCCAAACTTTTCTGGCTGGGGGTGGGAGTGAGACTGAAAAACACACCCACCAGGCCGAAGAAAACAATCATTTGCTCAGACTAGTTTTCCTCGCGCCCATCATTCGCCGACATCCCCACACTTCATCGACGACGACCAGCGAGTCGATGTTTACCTTTTTCCCGCTGTCGTCCTGGGTGGGGAGGGTGGTTTATGAAATAAAAATAGAAGAAAATGGTGCGAAGAAAGAGCTGTCGGGACAGCAGATAACGGCGTCGGTACACACACACACACACCCACACACCGAATAGACTGGTGAAAAGTCGCAGGCCCCCCTGTGGCCCTGTGCACACACTTCCCAGCCTCTTAAGACATTAACGCACACCTTCCATTCTTCCGCCCGAAATTACCCTGGCATTAGGAAAAGCCCCACCCGGCCGGTCGAGTGTAACGCGCCAATGGATGAATGTTTACCTACCTGGTAGACCGTGGTTGGGATGGGACGATGTGGCATGGGAGGGGGGGCAACAACAGAAGGCGAACGGTTCATTTACATTTCTGCCTTTCCATTGTTTTTCCACCGATTGACGGGCTGGCCGTCAGGCATTTCGTTCCCTTTCGTTTATTTTCACTCCTTGTTGAGTGTGGTATTGATTTCCGTTGGCACCTGTTTTCTTCGCCGTCCGCCGGCCCGCTCCCCTCCCATTTCCGAATCATTACTTTCCACGGAGCAATATGCTTTTCGCTTGGTTTGAACGATAAGCCGAAATTATTTGCGAATAAAGGTTTTTCTCTCGGTTGTCCCTATTTTTTCATCCCGACAGCTTCGTGAATTAGCTAATTAATTCTGAGAATGGAAAAAAAAAAAGATTGAGATGAGACTTTCTTTTTGTATTTTTTGTTGTATCCTTTTCCCGCTCTCTGAAAGCAACAACACGGAGTATCATATTCCATATGGTAAACGGAAATTGAAAGGGTTCCGGAAATCATAAAAAAGAAGTAATCAAACGATAGTCAGGCAGCTACAGCCATGATGGAACGATTTCTTTTTTAGTCCACTAGACGATTTTGAACAGGGAGTTAATATAATGGACCTCATCAAACATATGATATATAAAAAAATATCGTACATATTTGGGTCTAAAATCCAAACTAGAAAAAAAATCAAATGACAAATTGATGTGTATCATTTGTAAATGATTTTATGCTGCCATCATGGAACTAAGATTATTGTACCATATTTTTCAACAAGTTCATCCAGTAATGACACTGAGCATGAAGCTTATGTTTCCATTAATGGGAATCGATGCGATTGTATCAAATGATAGCGAGAAAATGACAGTAAGTTTGTCGGCCGATGCAAACGAGAAAATGTTCTTCCGGTATGGAAAGGAGTTGAACACTCCCCCCCCACTTTAGGTGACCCGAAACTATCTATAGGAGCCCCCAAAACGCATGTTTACGTGGCTCGGAAAACGGCGGCGGGAGAAACTAATAAATGGAAAGTAGCTTAAAACATAGCCCGCAGGCCTGAAGCTTCCTTTTTATTTTTTTTCCTTTGAATTATTCATTGTGATTCCATCCGGCTGGAGCGAGAAACATAAACTCGGGTCAAACGGGGGAAGAGAAAACAAATGACCCCTATTCTTCAGCAAAGGGAGTGGAATGTTTTACATAAAACTGTTCCATTTGTTTTTCCGGTTTTGCTGTATTGAACCTGTTTAGCATTTCTAAGGATTAAACCCGATCGGAAGGGAAATTTGTTCCACGCCGTGGCCATAAATGGCTTCCAGCACACATGGGAAAACTTTAAGGTAGGGTGTATTTTAAATAAATTTAGTTGGAAAAACAAATCCTTCCTTTTGAACTGCGGCCACTCTGTTCCATCAATATGGAAGTTTATCTGACCTTTGGTTTACATTTTTTATTCATTCTCTATTGAGTTTTCTTGGAATTTGAGATCAAAACATCTACGAACGTACGGCCTAGGAGGCTTATGTCTTATGATAAGACAGATCCCACCCTGTTTCGAACCGTTGCCTTATGGTCTGACTTATTTTCCGCAACACAACAACAGCGTTCTGCTAAAGGTCGGAAAACAGAACAAAAAAGCGATAAATTTGCACGCCGTCAGTTTAAGAAGCTGAATAACTGACACCAGCTGACGGCTTAAGTGGTGGGCTGCGAGTGGCTGCAACATATGGGGCCAGTGCTTGTGGCCTTTCTTCTTCCGCCGAGAAGAGGAGAGCATTTTTTGCTCGCGGGATAAAAGTTTTAAACGCAGCCGCGGTGATAACATATTCCGAAATCAATCGGAAAATCGCAATCAACAGGACGACAATGTCTTTATTAAACGGAGCAGGAATAATATTATACATCTAGCAAACAAGACAAACTTTTGAGATTCGTATGCTCATGTGTGTCACTGAAATCTCTTTTGCAGACTTATTACTCAAAGCTCGGGGCGCTGAACATATGCCAATGAACCGTCCGAAGCATTTAAGCTACATGACAAATATTGAGAACATTTATGCAGAGTTGCTAATGAAATATGCACACGGGTTGAAACAACAAATGAAGGAATACCCGAAAAAAAAAAGGTTATGCAAAACTTGTAACGTTTTGCTGTTCTCCCTTTTATAGTTGTTCGCTACTACTGAACTCGCTACTTTACGAGACGTCGAAAACATCCTAGCTGTGAATCTCATCCCACCACATCCCTGAAAACATAATCCACGAAACATGTCAACATGAACCCAGGCTGTGTAGTTTTTTCATCATCCCATACGCCTCAAAAGACGACGGTGCAATGAAAAAAAAAAACACCACCCCCCCAAAAAGCATCAAACATTCAATTTTTGACTAGAGACAAAACTGTAAAACTTTTCCTCGCGGCTAGCGAAAATATCGTACCTGGGTGGGTTAAACTTCAACTTTATTGCAGTTCACAAACGTGCAGATGGGCCACGGCTAGCGTGCCGTCAAATTAAACTTTCACGATATGCCACCCCTGGGTAGTTTATACGGCATCCGAATTTTCGCAGCATCCCAGGAAGGCCGTTTTTGTTTTTTTTTTGTTTTTCGCCCGGAAAAGCGGAAAGTAAAAGTTCAAAACACACCAAAAATGGCACGTTTTAGTACATAGTTCTGCTAGACTTTGTCAACCGAGGGGTTTTCCTTTTTCTGTTTTCAACAAGATAGCACAGTAGAGAGGTCGGTCTGGAAAATTATTTACAGATGCAAGCTGGAAGTTTGGAAACTTTTCCACTAACGTAGCCTTCAACCGTAAACGAGAAGATGGAACCAAAGTGGAGAAGAATGTGTGTCGCACTTATGGAAAAAAAAACAAGTCTTCAAGTGTAATTAACTACTCCCTACTACTCGTCAAATGCACCCTCATCCTGTCGGAGTGAAAGTTTACGCCAAACATGTTAATTGTTTACGGGGGGAAAAAAAGTCGAAGAAATACATGGCGAGCAATTATCTCATTCCACGTTCCCGACGGGAGGAAATCAATTTACCAGGAGGTAATTGAGTTTGTGCCGTACTTTGTTGTGTTCTACTCCAATGATTCCGGCTTCCAAGAACGATTATTAATGGTGTACAATAAGCTCCGATGATGCATCGATCGATGATGTTTTCCACCATGATAAACTCTGTTCCGCGCCAAACCAAAGTAGGCGAAATCTGTTGAATATATAAAATAAAGAATGACGGAAAAGATTTAACATCTTTAAGCAACAGCTCCTTAATTTCCCAATTTCTTCAGCCGGTGCGCTGGTGAAAGGGGTTATCGGTTGATTAGATTTTCGATCCATCGGACACACAAATTCGTTTTTCATTACTAGTTTTCGGACTCCCAGTGCTGCCGTTTGACGAAGGACGCTCTTAATTTCCCGTTTTTCGAATTCCATTTCCGGTGGTGTTGGTTTCCTTTCCTGCGTGCTGCTCTACTACTGCGACGTTCCGGAATAAAGCCGTACTTTGATTGGAATTGGAGAACTTGAGTGAAAGTGAATTTTCTTCTTTAACCTTCTTTTTTCTTTCGTTCGTGCAAACAGAAAGTTACTCCATCCGGATCGCGTCTGCAGGACCACGACTAGAGGTCGCCGGACGATGCGTGTTCCGCATCAAAAGAAATGGAAGGAAGTTCTCTTTTTTTTTTTTTTTAGCAAATCCATCCCCCTTGCTGTCTACAGCCTCGTCCATTCTATTTATAGTCACGCAAACTATTCACACACTGTGACTACTTATTGGGAAAGTTCTTTATGTGGTGAGCAGGAAGACGGATTGGGAAGTGCGACCACTTCTCGTGGCATCAGCTCCCTTTTCTTCATCGGAAGCGGAAAACCCTGCTTTGCTATTTCCTCCCGACCGTGGGGGCCACATCAACCACACCGCCCACGGGAATGCGTTAGCGTCGACCAGCATCTGAATATCGACTTTCTCAAAAGAGGAGTTATTGGAATTGGAAACGAGTGCTGACAAAGTTTGGCTTCTTCTTATCTGGCCCCCAGCTTCGATGTTCATTGATGAGCGAAGAGGAATGCAGTTCGCTCACTTCTAGATCAGTAATTATTTCGGCACAGGTGCCGGAAAAGACCTGCATCCAGTGTCGTGATTGCTTTCCTTTTGTTCAAAAAGTGGAAATTCGAAGCGTTCGTCAGAGGGAAAAGATGTTACAAATCGATTTTCGAAATCGAGCAAAGTGTTTCCAGATCGATTTCCAATGGTTGCCGGCTGATTGCAGCAGCAAAAGCTTTTAATTGTAAGTTACAAACATCAAAGACAGCTATGCCTAATGACGTGCGGTCTGCGGATGTCATTACTTTGATATCCGCGAAACGTAAAACTCCATTTCGTTGGTCTGCGCTTTCCGAACCTGATGAACCGATGAAGCATCCGTTTTATTTTCATAATTTAAAAGATATTCAAACTAGAACATCGCGTTCCACACGACCATTTATTCCATTTATTTACTGAAGTTAACTATATTTTAGGTTTTCATCAGCGTTTATTATGTTGTTTGCCATCAACAATCAAATAGAACACTAAAATAGTATCTACACTGCAATGTCATCAATATCAAACAATTTGTTGCCGAAAACTCTTTGAAGGACTTTAATGACAAAGAGGCACATCATTTGGAAACGATTCGGACAAAAACATATAACACATTGAGCAAAGAGCAACGGCAACAAATAACTCTAATGTTTGCCTATTTTGTTGCCATGCGACTAATGTTTCCAATAGGTTACGATTAGCAGCGGCTTCCAATGAATTCCACGCTCTGTCCCATATTTCACAACACTTTGTGACCTCTTGCTAAACAAAAAGTAAAAGAACGATTTAAATGAATCGTTCATAATGGCATACATGTATACCGGTTTTTAGCTGCAGTAGTAGTAACTTTAGTTCCGCCGGTGTTTCCCCCCACCCGATGGTGGGTTTGCAAAATTTGACCCAACCCACTTTTTTATGTAAAGTCGTACACCCGCTGCTCATCAATCGTTCAAAGCGGACATGTGTACCGGAATGTACGGCGGGTTCGGGAAAGCACCCCGAAACGGGACACACCGAAGGACCCGAACCCGGGAACACAGAAATGCACCACCGGTTGTGCACAGATTGTTTGGTGTGCAGTTTTCCCCCACAACGGCAACGGTTTTGCCTTCGCAACTCCGGCAGCCGGCAAACGGTGGCAATGTCCCGGGCAAACCATCGAACCGTGGCGACCCAGTTGGTATTTTGACTGTCGCGGATTAATGGAAAATGGTTACTGGTTCCGGTTGGGCGTGCAAAAGCGTCAAACCGTGCCGCAGCTTTTGGGGACCGCAAATTTTCGTGGCATGAAATTGTGGGCTTCCCCCCCGTTTTTCATGGGGGTAAATCGGCTTGGAAAGCCCGGTCGGGATTTGCTACCGCAGGCAGCTCTAGTAAAGGACAGGTACTTTTGGAGAAGAAAGAAAAAATACAAAACACGGAGGTGTTTTCCTTGTTAAAAACTGCAGCACAATGCATGCAAAAACCCATCACCCAAAAATTCGTTTCGAAATTGATTGATCGCGTATATAGTACGCATTCATGGAAAAAGATTCAATAAAAAACTCGTCCACCATAGCCTCGTCCAAAAAAAAGTCGAGCAGTGTAGCCCTCCAGGAAACTGGTAAGGTAAAACGTCATTCAAAACATTATGTCAAAAAAGGACGACTAAAACAAAAAAAACCAGAATGAAAAACACGAATCATATTCACATTTTTATAACCACTAAATGTGAGGGGAACTAAATGCGAGTCAACATTTTTGTGAATAGCAACCATTTTGTTATTTAATACAAACTGCTAAACGATTTAGTGATATTTATTTGGGTGGAGGAAAAAATTGACTTCTGACGTGCTATGTATAATAATAATTTAGTTTCCCGACTACGCGGCTAGCATCCAGATAAACGGTTGTCGATTGGCGGTCATGACAAGAATGTACGACGAACTCGAAACATAACGGGCTTTCAATTTTCGCAGAAACGACTTTTCAAATTCAAATTTCGCTTATGATTTCCAAACGCATCCAAAGGTTTTATTCTATTAGCATGTTTTGCATGTTTTGTGTTGGGCAATTTTTTTGAACACCGAACCAGTTTGCCATTGGTGTAAGCTATCGACAGAAGAAGAAAAAACTACGGCAACAAGATCAGCTACAGCAGATGCATGCAAATGTAATGTTGATTGAGCGTCATACTTATCCATCGGTGCACCCAAATCCGATTACTTGTGCACCGTGTCGTATGATTGTTTCCCGGGATAGCCCCGAACCCCGTCCGAACTCTTTTCGATCGATGGTGCTCTAATCAAGTCGTCACTGGGCAACCGTTCGATAGATTTTCACACACGCGTGAACCCTTTCATGTTGGCTGATGCTTCATTGCTGATGCGGGATGTCGCAGCTCTTGACATCCCCACGCACGAGCCCGATGGTCCGGTATGGCATGTAATCTTGTTTGTGATGGATTTTGGCATTCCACGCTTTGACGTTCCTTTGACGGCGTTCCATTCACCCGAGGGCTGGATTCTGTGCAGTGTTTTTTTTTTTTGTGGCGTCCCGTGAACAGCCGTGCTCTTCTCGGAGTCTTTTGGAGTCTCGGAGAGTGCCGGAGGTTTGTTATCGTTCTTCGAGTGATCCTTTCCCATTCGAAATAATGCCTCATTGGACTCGGTTTTCTTCAACCTATCGATTGGAGTCGTTCAATCAACTTCAATGACGGTAAGTGAAGTAGGAGAGATCTGTGGAAGCATAAAGAGGCTCGGGAACCGTAAAGCTTTATGGCTGATTCGATTTTAGTGGCCAAAATCTTATGCGCTACCACGTGCTCTAAGATTCGTCGTTATTCTGAACTGTCTCACTTTGGGAATTCCTCAACGGATCACTTGTCAACCAGACATGACGATACTCTGTGCCTTCGAATGGTTCAATGCTAAGTAAATATTTTCTCCTCGCAAAATGCTCGCAATTAACAATAATGAAGCAGAATTTTGTTCGTTAATAATTATGATTTCGGGAAACATAAAAGATCAATTTTCATTAACTGTTTCCTAGCAAGAGTGTCCGGGGGGAGAAAATGTTATAATACTCGGCATATACGTTTTCTTGTTAATGCTTTCAATGGTCAATGCATTTCTTCTCAAACCACTTATGAGCGATCCACCATCCTTGCAATGCGGGAAATTCTCGCCAATCACCAGCTCAATTCCAATGCAGATACATGACCAACAATGCTGTTTGCCAAGGAATGCGTTAGTGCGTCTGTGGTTTCATCTATGTCCAACTCTCCCCCGCGACCATAAATGGAAAACATTAATCATGCATGCTTCCACGAACCCCCGGCCTGTAGGAGCGCTGTAAGCTAGCCCGTAAATATTTAGACAACTGAGCGAAGCGGCCATATGCGGAGATGCAATCGGGAAATTTCCATTTTGTCGCTTGCTTCGCGGCATCAAAGTAACAAAGGCGTAACTAAATACGAGTAAACTGAATGGAGGCGCCTGGTGTTTCACGTAAGAGAAGCTCACTACTTACCTGAAAAGTGTCATAAATGATGGCAGCAATGCAGATTAAACAATTTGTTAAAGGAAGGAGTTTTTGGCAAAAATTGTCTTAAAGTATAATAAAATATCATTGAACGCTTAAATGTACATTTTTGGAGCAAAATCGTATCAGAAACTCGATTCAACTAAACAAGCATGAATTGACTACCCCTGACCGTTGAATTCGATATCCACCATAACTCATTTTTGCGATTTTATATCATATGACACAGTAAACGACTTGGACGAAATATTTATGTTCCGAATTCGTCCTTCCGGCAACGTGTGGAAATAAATATAACGCTATAAAAATTGACAACGGGTAAAGCCTTTCGCCCCAAGTCGGCATATTCTTGACCCCAGTCGGTGGGATGACTGTACGAAAATATGCTAATAGCAGGGGTGGCGTACAAAAAAGGGCCGAGCCAGCCAGCTCGTACACTTTATTGAATACCCCGCTACGGCACCACAAAACATCCGTTCATCCGTTCGATCTTTTTTTCCGGGTGCCGACCATCTGCTGGCAAAGTCCGGCCAATCGATTGCCTACAACTGCCCAGTGAGGCATTATTCAAATTCCATCGTAGCAATGATACCCAAGATGCTACTAGCCGCCGCCTGGCGAGTGTGACGCCTAACGACGATGCCCGGCACAGTGGACGACCTGTAGAAAATTGATTTAAAACACCGGACTGCCGGAGCACCTTGTCGGCCACCAGGTGCTAATGCCCTTATTTTTTTTTCTGCTTCATGGAAGCGATCTACCCCGTGGAACTTCTGCAGGTCCCTTTTCGGGAAGGTGTATAATCGCCAAGGGTAAAAACTGAATGCGTGCTAATCGGATTAAAAGTTCATCCATCCGCAGTCAGTCTGCAGATTGGGCAGGGCCAGCACAGGTCAGGTGAATAAAGGAAGAAAAACCCATCCACATGTAAGTAAAAGTTTCTTTGTGGTGAAGCCTAAAACCAGGCGCCAGGTCCATAAAGTTTCTTTGACCTTTCTGGGTGTGTGCAAACAATGAACGAATGTGCCAAAATCAATACCTATGTCACTCTTTATTAACCCTGAAGTTTATGCATTCGCAAAAAGTACACGTTCAAAAACAACTACCTTTACCTATACTTAGAACCACAAATATGTTCTCGAGGTTTCATAACCACGAAACTAAATGTCGGTTTGATGATTGACTGTTAGATTTTTGCTCTATAGAACAAGAAGTTTTCGCAGGGCAGGTTTTGCTTCATTACTCCTTCATGGACGAGAAGGGGAGCATACTTATTCTGCAGCAACTGGTTCAAGATGCTGACAACTGCTGAATTCGCAATAAAAGACAGAAAACGCCCTCGAATGGTTCGGGGTGATGAATTGAGCACGATTCCTGGAAACCCTATTCACCTGAGGCACGAAACAAGTCAAACAATTGATTTTGGACATCCTTAGGAAAAGCAACAGAAAAAACCTCCGATTGGACATATTTGTGGCCTATATTGATACGAAAAAGTTCATCCAAGATTACTTCGGTAGTCTTTTATGAACCAGTTTACAAGTAAATTCATATACTGATGAATTCTGCATAACCTGCGGCCCAAAACCAGTGAAAGCTAAAGAACGTTATCGTAATTGGTTCCATCGATCTGACAAAATCCTTTCTCACGAAAACAATACAAACCCCCCCTGGGAAAAGGCACATAATAGCTCAAAACGTTCGCCAGGTTTGCAATCTATAAGCTTCGATGTATCGGAAGGTATCTGTTGCCTGCTGGAAAAGATCGACCCAGCAAAGAGGGGGAAGTTGGAAACATAGAATTTCCACAGAAAACACGTCGTTTCGAAAACTTTCTTCCCTCGAGATTGCTAATCAGGCTCACCCTCAACCCCCTTCGGGGCTGGGAAGTTCGGGCTGGGTCGGTTCCGAACATGGACGTTCCATTCCCACCCAAGTAGCTAATCCCATCAACGCGTGTGCCAAAACAGGAGCAGCCTTAAAACTGGTAGCAAACAACGAAAATCAAAACAGCAAAAAATACTGACACGTTTCGGGATCCTAGGAAAGAGTGAGGCCCCATTTTCAGCAGACCGCAAACGTTTTCCCCCACCGAGGGCCGAACGGACGGAGTACAAAAGTTAATGCTGTAATTGAAAGTGGATAATGGATTGAAGTTCTGTTCCTTCGGAAAATCATTCCCAGCGCGCATCCGCAGTGGGAGGCCTTCGAAGCGACGGGAAAAGGCGGTGGAAGAATCCTTTCGGCTGGAACTGGCCGTGGTCGGACGATAATCTGGCAACATCCTTCGGTCACGCCACGAACGAAGTTTGTTTATTTGTTTTACACAAACCTATTAATGGTTCTATTTGGGCGGGCGAAAGAAAAAGGTACACCACCTCTACGTCTAGGGCCGCCGCGGGTCGATAAACGGGTGCCGCCAGAAATGGTTCGAATGAGTGCCGAAGAAAGCCAATTTCATGGACGCTGGAAACATATTTAATTACTCCGGCCGGTAGCGTTTCGTCGGTTGCACGTAGCAAGTGCTG
>JAOEFI010000004.1:264434-288016 GCA_034621735.1 Anopheles plumbeus
GTTAAGCGTATTGAAGACCGTTTTTCCTGGAAACCATATTTGTCCTCGGATGATCCAAATGCCGCCGGTGACGTGTACGGGTGTTCTTCCATACACACTCTGCTTGACACATGCAAGAAGAGCAGGTTATGTGATCTGTCTAGGACCTAGCTCAATTCTATCAATCTAGCATGAGCATGTTTTCTTAAGCTTGGGATTGAGAAGAAATCTTTTCAAAGTGAAACATTCAACATAAAGACACTTACGATGCTGGCTCATGCAATGCCGTTTATCGGTAAATTTATTATTACCGATTGTATACATTAATTCCTCCCAATTTGTATTTATATAAGTCTGCTTCATCCCTAAAAGGTGGGGGTAGTTTTTATGGCCATTGAACAAATGGCGCCGTAGAAGAAAATGATATTATAAATATTAATAAACCGATGCCATGTTTTTAAATTAGCATCCGGTTGAAATGAAAAAAAAAACATACACAAAAAAATCGCTCAATAAAGTGATCACCATTAATGACAGCGAAAGGATGCGGATGATTAACGGCGTGGTTTAAATTAACCATGACGTTCACCCACCACGGCTAATTAAGTACATGCAATCAGTGGCACTTGATTAATTAATCCCGTGCAACTGTCGTTAACGAAGAAACATATGAAATGCGTGTGAAGCATTCCTTTGTCATCGAGCTGTAGAATCGCTTTCCGATGGAAATGACAAAATGGGTGTTAAAATCCTTTTCACCTAAGGTTGAATATTTACACTTGTATTTAGATTCCAATAAACGTTGCGTAATACTTCATAACAATTGTAACCTCGAAGCTCATCCTAAATGTTTTCGTCGGCCAGGGGTTTTCCACTGATTTCCCTGCACTCGATCGAACACACACACACACACACACAACACACTGCGACAAACGGTTGAACTCTACAAAAACTAGCCACACCGATTTTGGCACCCCATTTCCATCGCCAAAAGATGGATCGCCTTTCGTACTCCGACTCCGTCCTAGTGGAAACCGTTTCCACTCTCGATTACACCGCTGGGCTGTGGAAAATATTCCGCGTGTCCTCAGCGTCCACCCATCTCTCCTGCCATCCCGTGCCCGTTCCAGCCGACGAGGGCTGTGTGAGTGGAATGCGAATGAATCAAGTGAATAATTTATGCCCGCTGACGTTCGACTCGACAGTTGTGCCACCACACCTACCGGCCACGCGGACCTCGCCGAGGCTAAGCTAAACTGAAGCCATCGCAACGGCCCCACACACTCACACACACACACACACACACCACATGGCCAGCGAAACGCACACATAAATTGTTTTTGCCTATTCCCTCGAACCGTCACCAGTAGTGCGCTCCGCTTTCCCGTTCCAGGCCGTTCCGTGCTCGCAAAGCCGAGTGAAACAAAACAAAGCGAAAAGCGACAAACCAACCTCCCAAAAAAACAAAAAAAAGAAACAAGAAAAAAGATTACAGACTGGCAAACCCGAAATGAAATTAAGGAGCCAGCGAATAATTTGGATAAATTATGGGCGATATAAATTAAACGGAATGTCGAAGAAAGCTGTCGTTTCACAAATTAAAAACCTTTCTAACCGTCGTCGACGTCCCCTCAAAGCGCCGGGGCGAGGCGAGAAAAAGAATGCAAACAACGAACAACCTTTTTCCCCATTCATTTTTTTTCTCTTTCGATTAAACAATAAAATTTTTGAAGAGATTCTTCTGACACATCAACGCACCACCGGCTGCCGGCGACGGGTCCGGGCCGGTGGCTGCGTAGAATCAGTTAATCAAAAGTGGACGGAAAACTGGAGGATGCGGACGGAACGGGGAAAACAAAATGTACGTTTTGCACTTTTTCGCTAAACGGCGTTCCGGCCTGGAAAGGCGCTTTAAATTCATAGCACTGACCAGAAATCATCATTAGAGTGTGGAATGGTTGGTAGCAAATTATCTGCATCCCCGAAGCGCGCGCATAAAATGGAGTAGAACATAGAATTTTGCGCGAGTAATTGAAAAGATAACTAAATCGGAAAGCTAATTTGTTACGATAAAGTGAAATTTTATTTGTTCCCCAGCAATACAAATTGAATCCAAGGTCAGCATAAATTGTCATCATCAAAACTATACTTTAATTCTGATTTGTTGAATGTAGTAAAACAAATCGTTCTTCGATGAAACAAACAAGCAACGTTATAACATAAACCAACTTATAAATAGTTTGACTCATAGGAAAAAAAACTCCAAAAATCAACAAGTCTTTTATTGAAAGTATTAAACATTGTCTTAGAACAATGTTGGCATGATTTGATTGTCTTCAATATCACGTACGTGAGTAGATACCGACGGAAACTTAACTCCACTGGTTAGGAGAAACTTCCCTCCAACCCGAATACAGAATCTTCTGCCACTGGAAATCTTGCCAAAGTAGTGTATGTGATTACTTTTACTTTTCCGGACTGCCGGCACTATTCGTGTTCGGTCTTGCAAGTGAAACTTTTCCCCCCGGGGGCGGTGTCAAGAAAATCTGCATCGCTCGTACGCCGCGTAGCTAATCGAACCCACCCACCTCCCCACGGGGGTACGTAAAATAATAATCTTTACTAAGTTTATCTTGCGAGGAAGTCTAAAATATTTACACTTCCCGGATTCGGATACACGATGTTCCCGTGTACCGTGAGTTTTAGCCGGAAAAATGGAAAATTGAACGCAGCTCTCCATTTTTGCCGCTAAACGGCGTCACATGCGTTGACTCTGCCGCACTCTTGGATGCGATGGGTTTGAACATTTTTGACAGGTGAGAAAAGCACGCAACACGCAACAAGGAAGCAACAAGAAACCAAAAAAAGCCTCCCCCCAGGGGAGTGACAGAAAACGCTTCGCTTTTCCCGAACAAAGTTCTCGGGACCAAAAGTGTGGCGTCTATTTTAAAGTCAAATAGGGAAAATAAATTAGCCGCCAGTTGAACCGGGCGAGAAGAGAAGGAGGGTTCGCCTACGTTCGGCGTCTCGCACCGTCCATGGCACGACTTTTCCGGGTATGGTTGGTAAATTAAATTTTCAGCCCCGTCGGTGTCCCCCGTTGCTACGCTGGAAGCCAAGCGGAGTTTTAATACATGCAACTTGCGTGGCTTGCAACTTGCGGCCGGGCGCCCAACCATGCCGGAAGCTATCTCGTTCAATTTCCATGAGAAACTGTACCGCCACCGAAGCCGGTGCACATAATTGCACTTTGCTGACTTTTCACGCGGTATTAATAAAGGAAAATAGCGGCCTATTAAATATGCGGTAGGTTGTCTTCCAATGCCACTAGTTTGGGGCCAAGTATAAAAAAACCTTAACCTTCTCTAATGACTGATCTGCTCCACGGCAAAGGGCACTTGGTATTGTAGACAAAATGGTACAACTACACGAATCATAAAACAAAGCATCTTTTCTAAAGCAGACGAAAAAAAAAACCAATACAAGACTCAATCACGAGATCAGCCAAGAGTTCACCGTCAAAATGGAGCAATCCTAAGCTAAGCTGTATAAAACCCTCCGGATCAGTTCGGAGTCATTTGGTCGGGAGAGTGATAAGATAACAAAATTCCATCCCCATCCACTCCATCCCCCGTCTCCTTCCTTGTGACAGCACTTTCTTCTTCGTCCTGTATCGCCACCCCGCCGAAAAGGATCTTGCGGATTATGGCGAAACAAAGAAACGATGCGGCAAAAAGAACCGGCTCTGGGGAAACTCGCAGGAAAATGATTGAATTAAAACGTTCGGAATGATTTTATCGGACTTCAGTAGAAATTACAATTTCCAATATCAACAATTTAATCAGCCAGAGAAAAGTTGCTCTCTTGAGTTCCTTAAGGTCTTGCTCTCGTAAAACCGGGGACAAAAAAGAGACCACGTGCTTGGCCCCCCCGGGGGGGGCAAGGAAAACTTTTCCACGCCGTGTCTCACGAAGTCGCCGCAAGACGATGAGGAACTGGCCGGAAATCGGGCGGGATGATAGTGAGAGAGTAATGAGCGTAATTATCAACCCGGGGAGGGAGGAAGCTTTATCTTACACAACCAGCAATAAGCGATGGGTGAGTGTCCTGCCTCTGGAAGTGGAGACTTTTCTCAGCAAAGTTTCAACTTCCTTCTTTTAGCTTTTTAATCCATGATCTGGTTGCCTACAGGAATGATTATATTTGCCTCGTTGAAACCTCCATTTCTATTTTAATCCTCTGTTGTTTTTCGTTTCCCTTTTTGCGTTGATCAATATAATCGTTCGATCTGCATTGAGCAATTATGGAACGAAATTACTGTTGATTTATTGACAAGCAACTTCGGGAGCATTTTTTGTTGAAATGGGTTCTACCTTTCTGCGCCGCAGGCAACCCTGGCGGACGGAAAAACAAATTCGTCCACGATGGAGTCATCAGTGGGGCGGTCGAGCCCGTGCAGCAGAAACCGCCGCCCATAAATCACTCTCACTTTATCGAATAACCGCAATTTGTCCGCCGCCAGCACCGGAATCGGCCCACTGGTTTTCGTGGTTGAGCATCGCGCCGACCAGCAGCACCAGCGAAGAGCAGCATATCTTTTCTTCTTTTTTTGGCCACCTCTCCCGAAGAGACGGGGGACATCCATCTTTCTCGCCAACCCGAGTCCCCGAGTGAGTTCCGTCATCCTTCACCCGGGCGCGATCCCGGTTGGGAGAAACAACCGCTCGTTTGTTTTAAAACTGCCCAAGCGGCCACAAGCACGCCAGGACTCTCCGGGGAAGGTTCTGGGATTGTGTGTGTGTGTGTGTGTCTCTAGGAACCACAAACCGGCCAATCTCGCTCACCGATTGCACCCGACACTATACTGCCGGTAAATCTGGTACGAAGAAGTATCATTTTGTGGCGCACGAACCACCAGGCGCCTCCACCGGGCGTCACTATTATGATTAATAGTTGCTATCTGCCCCGTCGCGGTCTCGTGTTCGCCCATTCCGCTCGATTTGTGTGACCAGCAAAAACAACCACTGCCTTATCGGGGCACTATCTTTTCGGCCAAAACCGACCACCCTTTCTCCCTGCTTAATCCACTGACGAACCAATTCGCCGTCGTTGTCGTCACAAATTCTGAGGTCGACAGACCTGCTTGACTGCGCTCGAAAATCCCTCCTGGACCGGGATCCGGCCCGAGCTGTCGTTCGACCGGAGCACCACAGTGAGCAACACTAAGCTGCCCTACACCGACTCGATGATGATGCTGGTACATAAAAGTCGCCGCTGAAGTTGATGATGACGATGACGATGATAACGATGGTGGTCGTGGCGATGATGGCAAGAAAAGAAACCAGAAACTAGTTGGGGTTTCTTCGGGTGCCGGTGCCGTTGCTGTCCCTGGTGCGCTGGACTTAACTTTTCCTGCCCTTTCATTTCCCGTGCAAGACGGAATTGAGTGGCGTCAGAGACCAACCAGTCCACATCCTCACAGGGCCCCGATGGTTGTGGTTTTCCCACGACCTCGCTGCAACCGTTCCGAGCAAATAAAACCTGTGTGTACCCGTGGTGTGGATCGGTCGAGAGAGCGGGGGGGGGGGGGGGGTGGATCCGGGAACCGGGAACGTCTTTCTATCGTAGTTTCTCCCGCATGCTGGAACGAACTGTGGCGACTTTTTTGTGCAAACAACTCCCGGCGAAGCGAAAGGGCTTCGGGAAAACGGGGTGGTAGGGCTCAACGGCTACCGCTACAATTTGTTACCAGCAGCTGGTAACTGATGGCTGATGGCGATGATCATAAAAACCAATCAAAAGAATGTTACAGATTTGCTACCAGCATTGAAACACTCGACGACGGAACGATTCGGCGAACGGAGAGCAGGGAAAGAGACCGGCGCACGACACATTCCGCAACACCGGGTGACCTCGGGGATGGCTTGAATGAAGAGTCGAGTCAATCGACAAAAAAAATAACACGCCCCCCCGGGGGAAACGTTTCACTCCAGCGGTTTGGCCACTTCAAAGAGAAGATGTTTGGGAGTTTTTCCTGCCCCGGGGGGGAACAAAAACCGATCGATGAGAAGAGGTGCGTTCAAGCTGGGACATACTATCGTTTTCCACTCCTCGGAGGCCTTTGTGACGCAGAAAGCTCGTATGTTTAATTTAATTTGCCCGTTCGGTAGCGGCTCCGTTCCGTTCCGCTCTGAGCGACGATCATCACGAAAGCGGCAGTTAAAGGATGCCGTGAGTGATGCGAAGCACTCTAAATACATTACATGATCACATGAAAAGGCAGTTGGTAAGTGATATTAGATCCCCATTACCAGATTTCCTTTCGCTAGAAGCAATTAAATGAACGAGCCATAAAACTGGAATGAACTCTTTCCATACAAGGATTCAGAAACGTGAACGTCATATCATACAAAGGTATCTTGTGTCATACGAAGCACCTAATTCAACAGCATAAATGAAAACTACCATTCGACTACCATTTCATATAAAAAATTATGATGAATCAATTCATAAGGTCGTTCCATTTCGGAAAGGTATTTAAATAGAAACAAACATGAAAAATCGAACAACAATTGGCGGAAGTAAGTAAGGAAAGGTCGAACCAGTTCGAAAATTCATGAAGGTGATACTTAAGTCGATCACCTGGAGAAATGTTAATGCCCTCGGAAAAAATAATTCAACAGAAATGGAAGTAAGGGAATGCGAGAAAAAAAAATACAATCGGCGCGATCTTTGTGCGGCAATTCTACACAACGCGCGGCCAGCACAGAATAGAATGTAAGCCACGCCGGCCGTGAAGGAATTTGGTCATTGTTGCAAGTCTCAACGAAAAACATTCTCATCTTCGATCGGTGAACTCCCGGCGAAGTGAATAGAAAAACGTTGAAGCATGCAGCCAGAGTGCATCGTTCCCAGTGCGCCCAGTTTCAAATTTCAAATTCCGAACGAATAATATAATTCGTAGACATGCACAAAAGAATCAAACAACCCTGCGAGATCTTTGAAGCACGTAATGGAAATTTCACCCAACCGTCCGCCGGTAGCCGGCAGTCGGTTCGCCAAACTTCGCTCCCGTCCGGTCGGAAAACTTTGAGGGTGGAGGGCCGGCAAATAATGGGATTCAATCTCAATCAACCGATCAGGAGATGAGGCAAGAAGGCATCAAATCCAACCGACGACAATGTCGCAATTGTCCACGATGGCGAAGGCGGGGGTGGAGGACGAGGACGACTATGGGAAGCGACTCCCGTTCGCTTCACGACGAGCGATCCGAAACGGACGTCGGAAAAGCGTCGTCGTCGGTCCGCTCGACGGAGTATGAAAAATGGGAAAACATCGAATTCTACTTATGAGCAGGCGGCACCGTCGGAACGCCGGCACGATTGTGTGTCACCGTGTGGCGTAATATTTTCCCCACCCGTCGCTGGGAAAACCGCCACCCTTTGCAGGCTTTTCGACGCAACGTAATACTCCCACGGTGCGGCCAACCGTTAACCGATTGCGCCGGACAGTCTGTGTCCATGCGAAAAGAGAGAGAGAGAGAGAATGAGGGAGAAAATACCTGCCGGTGATGCGAAAGGCTCCAGTAAATTAAGACCCCACCGGCCCGGCAGCTGGAAAAACCGCACCGGAAATACCGGATTACAGCGGCTTAGTTGCACGCCGTCAAACTTTGGCGCACTCATTCCGGGCCGACTTAGGCAGGTTTTCGGTCGTCCACGTGAGATTATCGTTCGAGTGCGGAGTCTTTTTCCCGGGCGGCACTCCATCAAGGTTTGGTCGTGCCGGGGCTTGTGGAATCGGAATCGGTTCGCGGTTCCGACGGGGCCGCCGGTGGAGGAAATCCATCTTCCCGCCGAGGATAAGCTTGTTCGATAGAAAATGAATGACCCAGTCCGGTACTTCCACCGCGTGCCATAAATCTCTCCCGTTTGCCGGGAACAGCCTGGTCGGGTGCGCGGGGAAAACTCGACGCTATTCCCTCGTGCGGAATTGCGAGCATTTCCACGGGGCCACGCTGGAACAGGCAGCCCAAGGGATTCGCACGACCCACGATTCGCTCTACGGAAAATGGAAAAGTCTTGTAGCGATGGATCTCCCGGAAGAAAGCTTGCCGAATGCTTCCCCCAAAAACTCTCGCTCGCAATCAAACATTTCCGCATTTTCCTTCGGCAAAAACCTCTAAATCGGTCGGTCATTAGCGAAACCCTTTGTACACCGATCTCACGCCCCGCCCCACCCTGATGCAGCCACCCTCGAACCAACCCACCGGATCGTAACCCACATCAATGTCAAGTATATATTTCCTTCCGGAGAGCCACTTTTGTGCTCGATTTTTCCACCACCCGTTTCGCGGTTTCCTTCCACCTCCCCGCCCCCCGTGGTGCGTGGGGAGTTCGTTTTTTTCCTGCTAAATAGATCGTTCCGCAGGAACGGTGTGCCGTGCGTTAATGAATGAGATGGTTCCGAATGGTGGGGGGAATTACGGTACCGCCGGGTTCCCCATTACGCGGATTTTTAATGAGATTAGGTGCAGGTAAATGGATTTAATCTCTTTGGTTTCCCGTTTAAACGATCACGGGTCTGGAAAAAATCAAAAAAAAAAAGAAGCTCTTAGAAAGTGAACCGTTTTTTCGCCTGATTAGAGTCTGTCTACAGACAAATCCCGATGCGTTGAATGGTAGAAGAATTCATTAATTTCTTAGTTAGTTCAAACGTACTTTAAGTTTTATCCGTTCCGCTACCCATTTTCGCAAATGGACTCATTAGATGTAAAGGACCAAACGAAATCCTTCCGGAAGGAATCTCATTCCGGGACACCATAACGATCCACTGTTTTGTGTGGTAAGCATCTTCCCAAACGATTACGCAGTAAAATTGGGACTCTCCTAAGTAAAAACCCCGTTTCCCGTCGACGGAAGACCTCCATTTTCCTAAATGTCTTTCTAATGGACTAATAGTCCATTTCAATCAGTAATAATACACCAGGATAGTGGTTCGTTGGTATTTATTTCAAATCATGTGCATGTTCAATTGCTCGGATTGACCATCATAGTGGACAGAGTACGAAAAGGGATGTTGGGAAAAACTATTCCCTAGCAACGAAATTGTCAAAGCAGACTGTGCCAGTCCACCATAACTACCAGCACAGCTTTAATCCAACAAGCTCCAGTAAACTCTCAAGCCCTTCAACCAACACCCCCCCCCCCCCCTATTCCCTCCTCTGCCCTCACTCAGTACGACTTCCCGGGGTCATCGTTACTTCGTTAAAACGCAACCCCCAAAAGCCATTACAAGCAGTGCCAAACAACTATGGTGGACAAACGACACCCTCCTCCAGCAACCCCATGGGGCTGAAATAAAACTGTCCATTTTAAATCCCCCCCACGGACGCGCGCCGTGATTTTGTGTCCCACCTCGGCCAACATAAACACAGCGTTTTTAGCGACATCGTGGTGCAGCAGCTTGTTGGAGGCTCGAATTTGTTTTACACTCGGGCGTATCCTTTCCACCGCCACGGAAAATGGTGGGAATGGTGCGTCCTTAATCCGGGGCTCATTCTTTGTCCATTTTTATCTGCACCCACCCGCCCGAGATACGCAGGGCGTTACAATGTGTATGTGTCATAGCTGCCCGGCAAGTAAGTTACCGGCGAGCCGAGACTGCAGTTTGTGAGCGAGATATGCGGTGGGATGGGTGGTGTCGGAATGGGCGGGGGAGGGCTTATGTGGACGGTGGATTTTATGGTCAATGAGCTGTGGCATGTTGCCGTAGCTTTTGCAGTTGATGGCATCGTTTTTCCACCACCCTCCGTTTTGGGGTCCTTCGGCGATACTCGGGGACTTTGGGGCCCCGAAACCGTGCGGAAAACGGCCTGCATCTTGGCGATGGCGCTGTCGGTCCTCGAGAGCGTGCACACATTTTCACTTTAGACACAGATAAGTCTCACTGTGTCGTTTATGCGAAAAAGTAAAATAATAAACCCGGTGCACCCGATGTTGCAGACATTTCATGGCGTTTTCATTTTTCACACGGTTTTTTGTTAGCAAATTACAGGACATAGATAATGAATTTACTTTTCATATTTTTTTGCTTGTTTAGTATACAAGTGTTTGAAACCCCTTCTGGAATGTTTATCCAAGGGATATAATTAGTAGCGGGCAGCACACATTTTGCACCAAAAAACACCATTGCAGATGGTTACAAAAATGTAAGTTACTGCTCCACAAGCAGTAGAGTTCCAAGAGGGGAAACCATGTTACTTGCTGCTTTATGCCCTGCCTGCAAAGGATGCACAGTAAGATAATTGAATCTAATATCATGATAAATTTTTCGTTTAAGACCGATGCTTTTTACTGCGCATATCTTAACTTAAGACCATATAATTATGAAGTTGATCGTCTGGAATGGAAAAGAAAAGTAGTTATTCGACAAAAATGAACCACAAATCATCCCGTGTCTGCATGCATGTTCAATAATTCGCCCTGTCAACCTCATTGCAACACTCGGCCGGAAATAAAGTCCTGTCAATAATAAATTTTCACGTCATGTGGGTAAACCGGGTACGGAATACGGAAGGGTGAGCGGTCCAAAAGGCAATCATCGACAAAATCCGAAGATCCGTTTATAGAAAGACGACGAGTCCCATTTATCATCGGAATCTGCGTCGGATTGGCGAGGATTTGTTAGCGGCCCACGCGAACGACATGTCTCGTGACAAGGCACCCACCACCCCCTCGGGAGCACGAGCGGAACATCTGTTGATTTGCGATATCGAACGCGGTTCGTAAATGTCACCGGGGAAAACGCACCCACCGAGCGATTCCGAGCGGCGTATGTTTTCCGTACGTGGAACAAAATGAATCTCATCCCCGGAAAACCTTCCTTGGTGCTTTCTGCCACGATTATACTTCCGCCATTAGAAGTTTTCCAAATTAGATCGAGCCAATGTAAGCCGGCGGTTGAAAAATCTGCCTGCGAGCTCCTGCCAAATAATGATGTCTCACGGAAGCGAATGAAAAACCTGGCCGGAAAGAGACACCCTATCTTTTTGCCAATCTTTGGCTCCGATTTGTTTTCGTTTTCCTTCGCACACTTCTTTCAGAAACAAAATAAAGCACATTGTTATTTTCACAACTTTTCACCCGGCCGAGCTGAAAATTCTCTCCCACCCGCCCGCCCGGGGGATTCCATTAATCATCTGCATTCGCTGGCCTCCTGCGATAATTTTCCCCCGTCTTAAGCCGTGATTGTTTACATAAACAATGTCTTGAGAAAATGGTTCCCTCCCCTTCAAAGTTTCCGTGGGAGCGTTGGTTTTTCTTTTTGCAACTCGCTTTGTTTTTCTTTCGCACGCAGCATCAGGCCTAGCGGGACGCGACGTCCCTCCTCGCCCAAGGTCAGCACGTGTGTGGCACATTAATCATAAGCTCTTCTGCCCGCCAGATAATTCAGCCATCCGACATCCACTTAGCATATTACGAGGCATATACTTCTCCACGGGCGAAGAAAACCGGAGGGCGTCGAGACGATCGTGAAATGGGGAACGAGGAAACATTGGGAAGAATGTGTTCCATCCCTCGACGGCCCTTACCGTTTTGAAGTTCATTGCTTCACGATAACTTTAACGCCGTAGTCATTACTGTCATTACTGTCATTACTTTCATATTCAATTTTAGAGCATTGCTTGTGTATTCTTCGAACAACTCAACGATTTCTTTTTCAAATATATTTCACACTACCCATACAGGTGCATTTAATCCTGTCCTTTTCATGTTTACAGCTCTTCTCAAGATATATGTGTGCTTCTTTCAACAGCTTCCATCAATCGATATAAAATCGACGAAAATTAAAACGAGCGAAACATTTTCCCTACACTGACACCCCAAAAAAGTACACAGACACACACACACACTGTTCACTTCCACAATTCGGTAGAAATGATTTATAGACTGCAGCTCTTAAATATTTCCTCGAAGTAAAACCACTCCCTGCCCCGGACAATGTAGCACACAACAGGACCCGTGCGCCGTACGAGATGAAGATTCATTACATTCCGGTACGACCGTCCTCCGTTGCATCCGTACGGCCATTTTCCGTCCCTGGAAATCCTTCCCCAAACATCACTCATCGCACACACACATAGTCAATGTCAGTGTCGTGTCACACGGCCTCTTAGTTGTTCTCTCTGAAACTCTCCTTCTCCCTCTCTCACTCACCATTTTCCCATGCGGATGCATTGCACATTTCCCATTGTCGTGTTCCGCACACGAGCTAGTCCGTTCCGCCCGCGGGACATTGCTTTGTGAAGTGCCATTATTAATTGTAATCCTTGACAGCTACTGCCGTGGCGCTGCGGTTTGATTGGCACGCTCCGCCAGAAAGCCAACGGGTGTAGCAGGGCAACTCCTTTGCATCAACGATTGTTGCCACTCGAAATGTGCAGCTCCTGCGGAATGTGTCGTAATACTTCCTCCGTAGGAAACGGTGAACGGTATTTGGTTCTGCCGTTAGTTGTCCTTTTTTTTGTGTTTGGCACGTTCTACAACATGTTACATCGTGCATTACTCCTTTGGCTTCTTGGATGCTGGGATTGTTGGTAAAAATGTTTAAAGAAGGCGTCATTTTGCAAACAGTGTTTTAATGCCTATCTCTCTATCTCTCTCTCTCTCTCTCTTTCTCTCTCTCACTCTCTATCTCTCTCTCTCTCTCTCTCTCTCTGCCATCTCTCCATACAAGGGTTCTGTTTATCATAAAAGGACCTGATTAATGCAAACACCCGCCGCGTGAAACTCATGGACCCATTGTCGAGTGGAAGTAATCGGAAAAACCACGCACACCTTCAGAAGCTTTTCCTTCGCTTCATTGCAAACCAGTCCCATACAAGCCCGCGGGCTGATGACAAATGCGATCTCCTCCAAAAAATGGCATCATCTTTCAACGGAGCAGCCCGTTTTCGCGGGAAAAGGAAAAAAGCCGACAGCAGACTCATAAAGGAAGGGGCTGCATTACCCATGTGATGCCATGTACAGCGTTTCGCCGTGGAGTTTCGCATCACACTACTGGGGATGCAGAAGATGAAGATGCTGTCGTGCTGCGTTGTCGCAGTGGTCGGAGACGGTGACTTCTTTTCAGTTTTTTTTTTGTGATTTGATGCCACACGCTGGGGAGTAAAAAAACTAAAACCAGCAATAAAACGCAAGTAGCTGTGTGATGGAACGTCTCGAATAAATCCTGAAAAATGATACCCCCTTTCACCGTGCTGAAGTTGCAACTTGAAGAAAGCTTTGATAGAATCATTCTAACGCTAGACTGCAGAGAAAAGCTTTTATCGTCGTCGCTGATGAAATCATACCATGTTATTTGCATTTCATAGTTCTTTTTCTTTTGAAAACATTTTGGTGATGCTTTAGATTTCTAAGTAGAAACTTCTTGAAGTGCCAGACGTACTTCGTGATTGTGGTGCTGTGATTTCAATTCAAGAAATAAGAAAAATCTCACGCTAGGGATTTCACTCGGAAAGATTCTACCTTCCTTTAACCGAATGGATCAATGGATCAACTGTATAGTCGGGTATGCAACAGGCCCTAAAGAAAAACAATTTCCCACCGACACCACCTTTAATATTGCGATCATCATCACATCCGAGGAAAAATAATGAATGCCCCGTTTGTTGCTGTTGCGTCACACACCGGGACCCAGTATACAAGAGAGATGAAAAACACCCCACCAGGCCATAACAGGAACCGATCCGTAACGGAGAGCGGAGGAAAGAAGCTAAGAAAATAAGAACAAGATTGAAGAAATAAAGCGTTTCCGTCCGACGCACCGGCGAAGGTTGTCGCTTGCAGGACGAAAATACTGAAACCGATGGGCGGATGAGATAGAGAGAGAGAGAGTGATGCGCCCTTCGAGTCGACGCCGCTGGATCACGTGTTTATTTATGTTACGCTGCGGGAACATTATAAGCCCGGCGGCGAAATGCATTTATTTATGAATTATAGTCTCCCGCCCGCTTCCAAAGCGCGAAGGAATGTTTCCCCCACCAACACCACCAGCCGTGCCACTGGATTCCCACTCCCCTCTCGGGGAAAGGCCAAACTCTGTGCAGCAGTGCGCCAGGAAAAAGTTCCGTCCACCCCTTGGGAGGGGCTGTTTTGTGAGCGAGAGTTTTTCGGCGCTCGGAAAAACCGTCCACACGGTACGGGCGCATTACGGAGCGCCGCCACCACGCAGAGCTTCCGGGGGACCCGGTGGTCCCGTTTTTCTCGCATTAAAAAGGTATTTGTTAAAAAAAAACAGAGTGAACTCGCACACCGGTCTGCGGCGTGCATCCGCTTGCAACGTATTGCCTCCGCGGGGGAGGAGGGGTAGGGGGGAAGAAACCTGGTGGACTGTGGGGTACGCCAAAATACGGAAACACCATAAATAACAGCACACTTGGGCCAAACCAACCAACCAACCAACCAACCACTACTGTTGACAGTTTTGTTGCCCCCGGTCGGTAGGAAGTCTTCGTTCCGAGCGCATCCTTACGTGCTCGGTGGTGAATAGGGGACGATCGGCTTCCCCTTGAAGAAGAGGCGCTCGCTCCGTGGGACACAATCCTTTGCCGGGGAAAAGGTCGCCGCAGGCCGTTCCCGGTTTGTCGGGCCGAGGCTGAGTGGCATTGTGGTCGAATGCCACCGTTTGCGACACCGAAACCCACCACTTGCCAGCCCGTGCTGCATGGCTTCATTTGTTTATTTTATGGCTTTCTAAATTCAAATATACCACTACAACAAAGAAAAAAAAACCCACCCAACCACACACCAGACGGTGTTAGAGAATGCCACGAAGCAACGAGGGCGTACTTTTCTTTCCCCGTACCACGACGGGCGTAAATTGTAGCTCATTCTAATGCATTGAAAATAGCGATGAAGCTATTTTCCGGTCGAACATCATCAGCACATTCCGTGGAAATCCTCCGGCCGCACGTACCCCGAGCGGGCGCGGGCAAGTGTACAATTTATTCCGCGTGAGTAGTTCGATCCGGAGGACGATATTTACTGACGTTCAGATGAAGTCCCTGTGTTGGATCCTATGCCAGTGGGAGTGTTGCACCGCTACGTGGACTAATACACTGGCGCATGGAAATGCACGAGGAAACATACTGTACCGTTCGTTTCTGTTTGTGAACCAAAGATATTTAACAGAATGGAATTAGCGCCATTGAAACACTCTGTCGGGTTGTTCTTTTGTAGCACTGTGAATACAAACTCAAACTCAAACTGTATCATAGTACTGAACACTATTCAGATTTATGAAAGAACATACATCTTATTTACGAAAAAAAATCTTCACTTTGTTTACACACTGCAATAATGTTTGTTTTCAATTACTTCTGTTGTCCCTTGTCGCGCTACCCTTCTCGGCTGAGGAAAACCGAGATTAATTGTTATAAACTTGTGATTCTAATCTCTCTTTTTCCTTCCGTTTCTCGTAATCCTAGCGCAGACTTTCTCTTCTCCCGTTTGATAATTTTTATGCTCGTCCTAACCAATTCTCTTTATGCTTTCCACTCCAAGAACGCCGTGCGACGGTTGTAACGGTTGCATGTCCAACGAGTACGCCAACGACAAGGATCAGCACCAGACAGACGTGTGTTTGGCTGGAATTACTCTTGCTCCTGACGCAGCGCCAGGATCTGTAAACGCTTTTCCGGAACAATTTCCGCGTTTGTAGCAGACGACATTACTCCAAAAGGAAAAGCTCCGTGTAAGGTACAATAGTGGAACTACTTTGTAGACCTTTAAGGACCGCACCGGAATGGATAATTAATTTTTATAATTTTAATTTTAATTAATTTACCAGATAATATAACTCGTTTTCCTTGATCGTTCTTGAAACACAAGTTTTATATATTAAGCGTATGGAAGCGATCGTTCTCCGACCGCTGGTAATCTGTTCCTCTCTTAATCAAAAGAATAAATAGACTTTTGGCTTATAGAATTAATTTACCGGCTTTGTAGAAAAAAGAAATGCAGCCTCCCCGAAAGAATTCAACCATTGATAAGCTACCGTATCGACTTCCTCGTTGATTGCTACATCGCCGATCAATTTCTCGCCCAACTGCATCATAGCCGATCCAGCGGTGCTTCTGGGTCAAAAGATATTTTAATCTAAAATGGCGCCCTCCACCAAACCTTCCCCGACCAATCTCTGCCCCGGGTCAAACAATTCCACCCACCAACGGTGACATTTTCAGCAGGTCATTCCTGCACTGACATCGATCCTGCCCTTGGCGACCTTCCCTTGTCCGAAGAATTTGGTTATTAAGACAAGCATCTCAACCGCTTCCAATTTGGCCATCGCCGTAGAGGGGGAAAACATTGACCCGCCCCTAAAGCGGCACTGAGAGAAATGAAAATCGCGAACAGCGAAAGAAGCGAAAAAAAACACGAAGGACAAATATTGGCGGTAGCCTGTCCAAGGACATCGATGATGACGATTTCCATCTCTTCATAATCTCGGCTTATTCGCGATGTCTCGGCCCCCCCATTGCCATTGCGGCCGAAATGTGGCATAAAGGAGGACACAAAAAATGTAATTCGATGCTACCCACCTAGCTTCGTTCCACTTCCTACCGGGAAAGTGGCACCGGACCGTATGGTCCAACCGGTAGGAGTCATCGGGTCGTCGTTCCCATGGTGATCTCCAGGCACGGGTAATCCCAATGGTTCAATTTTTTTTTCTTTTAATTCAACCTTCGATGTGCATCGAAATTATTTCCCAATTCCCATCGCTTCGCCAGGCGGTATGCACTGCCAGGGCAGGGGGCTCAATATGGAAAATGGATGTAGAGAAGCGGTAAAAAAAAAGCAACAACAAAAAACCCCCCGTGGAAAGGTTGGAATGGGACAGAGGAGAATAGAAATAGATCATGATTTCTGCCATGATGAGTAATCAATTATTCATGCCATTTTCCGGCTGATTTATGCAGCACATTTAAAAATGAAAAGCTGTAAGCAGCAGCTTATCGCTTCAACGTAAGCCACTATGGAATGGGCCAACCGGTTGGAAAGAGGGTGTTGAGACGGGGGATGCGGCGGGCCAACGCATGCAGCACCCACCCGGTTGTCTTGCTACTGAATTATGTTGATGCTAATGCGCCATGAATCTCGTTCGGGTCCGGGCCTTTCCGAATTGGGACGTCCGCCGTGTTTTGGGACTGTAAGAAATAAATGTGTTCCGAAATATGTGCATTCCGCATACCGGCATGATTTGTCGCCGAGTTGACCTAATATTGGGCCATAAATATCCATCAAAAAACCACCACACACATGCTTCGGGCGGTTAGCTAAATTAACTGCAGTGCCCTGTAATGCCTTTGTTCCATCGGCTAAGGGTCGCCCTTAGGGTGTATGCTCAAGCCAAGGTCATACGTCTCTCTGTAAAACTTCTGCTGCTGCTTCGGAATGATCCATATGGTGCCTCGGAAATAAAATTGCATACAAAATAGGCAAAGAATATAGAAATATAGAACATAGAAAATAATAAACTTTGCTTGTTAAGAGTGTTTCCAAAAATTAATCTAAACGTTAACCATGTTCTCATGTCGATTATTTCGTTTTTACTCCACTTCAAGAAGATCAAAAATATACATTCTAGCCTCAAGGACTGGAGTGTCTTCGTCCATCCATAGCACAAGGTACAGCAACCGAGCAGTCCTTGAAATAAGCATTCATGTGATGACACCCTTGGAAACCGCCTTTAGGCAGAAGAGCACATAGTTAGATTAAGCTCTCATCAGAACAAATATCTATCGCTTCCCTCCGGAAAGTCTCGTCAATCTTTCGTCAACTTTTCCGGGGACCCCGCTCAATCAAAGCACGCACGCCCATCGGCAGTTCAACGCCGACCGCACCGCGCTCGCGCCGGGTGGAAAAGCGACCGAAACCGGAAAACCCCGATGAACTTACACACGACCGCGCCGTGATTTGTGGTGCAAGGGTGTAATTTAAATATTTTATCCGCGCTGCTCTTTATTAAATTGTTTGAAATGTAATACATCAGCGAAAATTATGCTCCACAAGACAAATGTGGGCAGTTATGAATATTTATGGCGGGCCTCGGCCTGCAGGACAGCCCTCCACCCACGATGTTTTCCTTCAAGCGTGCCGAGCACACCCCCGCTGGAAGTAAAATAAAATAAAGACCCCCGAAAGGGGCGGGGGGAGTGGAGGGGGGAGGAAACTTAAAAGGCTGCCAACGCCCGCCGCATAAACAGCATAACCATCGACATCAATTCAACTAAAGCAAAAGTGTCGTAAAGCAGCGCGGTTCGAAATACGCATAACCCCGGGAAGCCCGAAGACAGCCACCAAAAACAAAACAAAAAAGCCGAAACCGACCGACAAGAAACAACCCTGTGAACCGTTTCCCCCGCTTTGTGGCAACTCCACGAACTCCCTTCAATCCGGTTCGTGCCTGGAATTTGTTTACGCATAAGTGTCGTTAAGTGAAGCTGAGCGGAATGTTTCGCCGTCCGGTCCGTCCCGTTCCGCCATCGCGGAAGGTTGGATCAACCGGATGATCCGGTGTGGATGGAGGGTGGCGCCGAATTGATTCCAAATTTACTCAATAAGTAGAATTACTTTCCAATCCGATGGGGAGCAAATTCCACGGAAAAAAGCTGGTCCTGAAAATAGACGGCGCGGTATGCCATTTCGTTGAGTTCGTTGGCATTCATTTGCGAACCAATTTTCCACCCCCACGTGGGGCCGTAATTGTTGTGATTTTATATACGGAAAAAAGTGGAAGGATCGCTTACAGGGGCATTCCGATAAGGGGGAATTTAGATATTTTTTTGTGAGTAATTACAACTTCGCTTTTCCGGGCTTTCTCTTTTTGCAACTTTGCTTCGACGGATGTTTTTGAACAAAGATCGATTGCATTCGATTGACCGCGAGTTTGGAGTACTTGTTTTTGTAGTACTGACATCCTTGACATTTAATTGAATACTTTAACATATTGCAAGTGCTTTCCTGCTTTCTTTCCATTGAAGTAAAGCTCATCCACCGCTTCAACTAGAAAACTCTCCGCTTCGAACGTCTAGTGTTTTCTCTAGCTTCCGTCTCCGGCAGGCACCATTTGTCTGAAACTACCGATAATCGATGGTAATTGATTTCCACTCGGTCTGCACTCGAGCCTGCAGTACAATTTCCCCGGCCACCAGCTGTCGATAGACTTGTTGCGAAGGCAATATCGTTACGATTTTCCCCACGAGCGGCCATCCATCTTATCGGCCTGCATCGGCATCACGATGGAGCAACAGTAGTGGTTGCGGCGGATCCTTCTTCCGTTCTGTAAGCGTGAGAAAGTACAACGAGGGCCCATCACATCCCCGGACACCAGCTCTGGCCACCTTCCATCTAGATCTAGATTTCTGTTCCCCACAGCGTGCCACAGTGCAGTGCCACTTCCGTGTCGAACAGTAAGCAATTTTCTAATGGTGATTTCTTCAAGTTTTCTGGAGAATTGACTCTCTCTCCCTCTCTCTCTCTCTCTCTCTCTGCTCACCAGCCTGGTGCTTTATCCCCTTGCCGGTACCCTTCCGGTTCGAAATCGAGTGAGAAAGCAAACGGTAATAATTACGCCGCACAATTTCCCCTTTTTTTTTTTAAGCCAACCGATAGGAAATCCTTCCTTCCCCAAACACAGCCCCGTCACAATCCCCCGGCTTTTCGCGGTGAAAAAGGGAAGTCCTTTGGGGTCGGAGTGCATACGATATTCCTATCCTGTAGTTTTCCTACCTTTCCGGCAGTACTTTCTTGTTGCACGGCACTCAACTTGATTGCACTCCTGAACTTGGGGCTGCTGAAGGTGAGAAATTTATAAAAAGTAAAATAAAGCTGCTTTCGATGCATTCGACCCACTATTACCCCGTTGGGGAGTGTGGATGGGTTGCGTGGTTGGGTGTGGGGGCGATGAGTGACACTATCATAGACTCATTTGTATACAAGGGTATCGAGTGTGATCGCAGCTTTGCTACCTTCCGAAGGGTCGATGGATGCACAATAACGTGAAGTGAGAAGCATGTTTGAGAAAACTTGTTCATAAAACAGGTGATAATGTTATGATCCTTCCATTGCTTCTGAAATTCCCATGTACTACTGAACCCGAACATCAATGTATGGAAAACATGACATGTTTAGACATGTCCTGGAGAAAAGTAAAGTTGCTCTAAACCAATCAATCTCCTCTTCACAGCGACACGACTTCACCACCGGAAACCCAACAGTCCAAGCATCCGAACCGTGGGTTCCAATCAGTATGGAAAGGGTCCTCCTTCGTACACAAACACACACACACACACATACACACCTCGTCAATCCGGGCGAACGGGAACGCGCCGCCCCATGCTTGTTCTAATCTGGGAAAATAATTTAACAATTTCCGGACACGTAGCGTCCTCCTCCGGAAGCAGCAGTCCGACGTACCGTACAGCCATTCTCGGAGGCCACGTCCTGCCACGCGCTTAGTGATGGGACACTTCATTCAATTATCCTCCGCCCACCCGTGGCCCGGCCGCTCGGCTTCCCGCGCGATGTTGTTGTCTGTCTGCGCTAGATTACGCATTACCGGAGTGTTTGCACACGTCGGTATAGGAAACTCCTCGTATCCTTTCTGGGATTGTTTTCTATCGGCGCGCATCCTTTCCGGGGTAGCTGCGTCGGTATGCCTGCCCGGCTTCGTGCGAATCGTTTCCTCCCCACCCGGGTATTAATATTCGCCATTTGTTATCCCTGTCGACATGTCTCATCCCGTTGTTCATCATCTTCGTTTGTCGTGCGGGAAAACAATGCCCGACGACGTTAGTTACGGTTGTTCATTTTTGTTTTATCCTCGGTTTCGATTCCACCCGTGGACTCCGCAGCTCCAACAGCTAAGGTGTAGTATCCCACGGTGTGAAATTGTGACGATGGTATGCCTGGTCTCTTAGCATGTTGGTTCAGGTTTAGTAAAGAAAATGATAAGGAGCGTCATGTACGTTTAATGCGAATTTTCAAACATTTATCCAACAAATTTAAACATGATTGAAACGCTTCGAGAAGATTCAATCCACTGATTTCGGAACTACAATCATACTTCATGTGTTTCACTTGGCTATATATATTTTCTCATCCATAAGGAAAGATGGATGTGTTAGGATCTCGATCGATCGAAAAACGGGACCACGCAATTAAACAACCACACTTTTCAGGGCGCAGAAAGTAGACACATGGTTCTGGGCCACCGTTAGATGAGACGCTACTGCTGCTTCCCACAACAAGCCCGTACCGGTATACCACCCCCACTGGGGCGGGGGTGGGAAAAAGAAGGGGATTCAATTGAATACAGGACATCGTTTGAAGGAAGCCGTTTGACATGTGTGTGTGTGTGAGTAAGGTTTTTTGCCAGTTGCTCGAATGCCAAACGTGGCACACATAGCAGCGCACCACCCCGGCGGCCCGGGGCTGTTTTTGTGGCATCCTGACAAGCCGCGTCGGGAAAGTATGTGAAAAGCGTGCCACGGGGCCCGGCGAACGTATCTCGTAAATCCGTGACAAACACGGCCACTACCCAGGTACGCAGATCTATCGCCGCCGGGGGCCCCTTGCGGGAACGGGTCTTTCAGATCCTTCGGGCCGGAGCACCGGTCGGTAGAAGAATGGATCTCCGGGAAGATTCCCCGGAGGTGATTTCTGGCTCTTTTCTTCTCGTGCTCTTCTCTTTGTGCTACCGTAACACCATCATCACAATGGCAGCTGGCCACAGCGGCCTCGAATGCTGCAGGATAATATCGCACTTCAGTTGCCCATTGGAGCGATTTCGGATTCATTTGTCTTTCCAGAATGCGCGCCGTGGAAAACCCCGTGCCGCAGTGTCCTTGTAAGTGCTTGCCGGGGTATGATCGTGTTCACATTGATGACTTTCGGTGGAATCAAAAAAGAAGTGTTATCCTTCTGCTGCGGCTCCTGGCTAGGCGTCGTATTGCGTCATTGCTGGAATCCTTTCATTCAAACCAAAAAATCATCCCTACCAAAGAATGATCCACCGAAGCCCGAGGAACAGAGGTGGGGGACGAGTGAACGAGTTAAATAAAAACTCCCGCAAGGACGAGGGCAAAACCTTCCGGGAACTTGGAAGGGGGGTGGAACCGAAAATAACTAAGCGCACCTGACTAGCCCCCGGGCAGTGACCCTCTTTTACAAGAAAGCCCGATCCCGGCCGTGCACACGTACGCGTGCAGTGCCGGGCCCGCGCCGTCACATTGTTTGCGCAAATTAATGACCTTTCATCGGGCGGCGCGCGCCTCGTACGCCCTTGCGCCACCCGGAAGCGCACCCGGACCGCATTCAGTAGAAGTGCCTGCGGCCAATCCGCACGGGCCGCCCGGTGTACAATGCGGCTTGGTTAAGAATCGGGACGATCCTTTTCACATCCAACACGGCCGTTCCGGTTCCTTACAGAGTCCAACCCGGGCGCGGACGTGACAAGAGAATGCAATTGCGAACACATCCTTCGCCCCGAGTTCCGTCATGTCACCACCGGCTGTGGCCGTGCCATCTCTGAACTCTCTCTCTCCCTTTCTCTTTCTCTGTGTAGTGCGGAAGTGTCGGATGCAATCAACCGGATCGCTCCGTGCCGTATCCACCGTAACCCGTCCGCCGCTTCGCCAACCCGTCGAAGATTTCCACTGACGAATGGACTGTAGGCTCGTGCTGGGTTTGGCGCCCGTGGCAATGACGCTCGGATGACGTCGATTGCGGAGTGAAAGGCAGCGTTAAAACACGGGCCTCGCCTCGCCTCTCGCCGAATCACGAAACGAATGCTTATTGCTCGCCCGAGGGAATCGTGCCGGCAAGGGCTGATGGGCTTGCAATAAAATGGAAAATGGGTTTCAAAAACCGTTCGCTCCCCTTTCAAACACCACGAACGATGCATAGGTCCATGCATGGATGGGACTGAATGGGATTTCAAAAATGAAAATTGAGACAGCAGCGCATACATTCCTCTCAAAGGATAATTAATATGGTTTTTCTTTTCGGGTGAAAAACGTTTTGCTGTCCACCCCACTGGCTTAGATTCAATGCCTTCCTGCTGACTTTATAACCCTTGACTAGCAGAACCCCTGTTGTTGCCAGCAGAATGTTGCCTGTTATCAATGGATTGAAGGCATCCACCTGTGATTAGATGCTGTGAACAACATAACCATATTTGAAAGATTATCGAAATAATAATCTCCATAAATGACAGTACAAATGCATGGTTTAACAAACTGCGTTGACCAGTGTTCTAGATACTCTATAGATTGATCGGTTGATCGACTTTATAAAACCAGAACATTTGACACCAGAAATACAAATGTATTGACGTCAGCAGGGAGCCAACCTGCAGATTATCTGAAATCCTTTGTTCAACCTCATAAACACCGGCATAAACGGAAGTCGCGAGAAAATTAACCCATGGTGAACTCTTCGAGAAACCACGATCACAGTATTGATAGGGATATGAATTACTTTTAATGAGTAGACTTTTTATATTCATTACCTCGCTGTTGCCCCATCGGATGTTTCGCC
>JAOEFI010000004.1:290440-302896 GCA_034621735.1 Anopheles plumbeus
CTCCATCAGCCGGTAGGCAGCCGAGGAAAATTGCATGCCAAAAGCGCCGTCGTCCACTGACGACCAAATCAAGGGCTCACTTAGGGGAAGGATATTAACAGGGCATGATTCTCCCTTGTCAAGAAGTGCCAACGAAATGAACAAGCCAGAAAAAAATCCCCACCAACCACGGGCTGGGGATCGGGTTGGGGTAATTGCGGAGAGCAGACGTGTAGAACACGTAGCACACACTGGTGGGTGGAGGGGGTTTGCTGAGAAAATCCTGTCCCAGAAAGCACGAGAGTTTTCCCCCGGGGGGGGAAGACCGGGCAGTTCTTTGCATAGTGCCACAGTAATGGCCATGCTCGGTGGAGAACTGATCTGGAGTATGTGTGGGTGTGAGCGTGTGTGTGTGTGTGTATGGGAGTAGCATTCCCACTCGAAACTGACCGGCGGAAAGTGAATCGCACCGTGTACAGCCTGTTGCTGCTCCGCCGAGACCGGATTGGCCTAATGTTTTTATAACGTTACCTCCTTCGAGGCCGAGACCCATTCCGCTCGCATACGTGACATGGTGTCGGAGGACGGCTGACGGGGACTTGGCTGGAAAGGGGGAAGCCTGCCCAGAGGGAAGTTTTCCTTCCATTTTGGCCGCATAATCACGCCGCCCCGAGTGACATGTGCCCAGACAGATAAGTGAGGTTAAGGGGGTCGTGCAGTCAGTCAGGATCCTTTACCGAAAAAAAGGGGGGCCAGCGCAATCGTGTATCGTTTAGTCTCGGCGAAAGGAAATGGAAACGGATTAGTTGAGCGGAAACACAACCACACACACACACACAAACACACAAACACATCCACACACGCAGACGCAGATAGCAGTGATTTTAAATGCTTCACAGAACGCGCTCCCCGAGAGCCGAGGGTTGCCGGATTCCGGTGCAGTCCGGTGCTAATTGGATTATGGCCGGCTCGAGCACCGGGTTCCAGTGGGCGCCTGGGCAGGCTGGCATCGCCCTTGGCCGCCGTAAGCCGCTTGTTTGCCGTCAATCAAGAAGCTGTTTGTTGCCGGTCCCGCTGCCCGGGCCCAAGGAAAAGGATTCCAAATGCGGCTCCACTTGAAGAACACTTCTTTCTTTCCGCCGTGGACGCAGGAGGAGTTTAACGTCCAAAGCCTGCGTCGTTTACGGTCACCGATACCACTTGGGGATTGGTTCGGCTTCTGCTGGTGCAGATTTTAACTTTAACTTTAAATAATAATATGATAATACGATATTGTTATATAAATAAATGACTTCGCAACAAAAATATAATCAATGCAACATTTCATCACGAAGCAAATATCCTCCCACCAACCCACATCCACGGACCAACTGTACTTACAATTAGTATCACCAATAATGATAGGTTTTCCCCCGTTCCGCCTCTGCGGAACATTCCAATTAACCCACCGTGACCTTCGAAGAAAGGATGTGACACGGCAGCACGTGGCTTCATTTTCTTCGACACAACTCTACTTACCAAAAAGCAAAATTGCACTGCTCCGGTGGAACTGTAAACATCCTCAAATTAGTTCCTTACAACTGACTAACCGCACACTGCGAAGGAGGCAGGTAGGCAGTAGTGCCGGCGCAATGGCACAACCTACGTAACACACCTGCGGTCGCCCCAAACAACCCACGGGTCCTCATTAGACGCGCATAATGCGCAGATTACGTACCGTTCCGGCTGGCGGGACCACCAAACAGGCGGAACTGATTGAACCGCATAATGTATCGGAATGATGACGCGAGATCCCAAAAGGAAATGCCACGCCGGGCCGAAGCGGACGCCACCGACCCACGACGGAACACGCCCGACGTCGCCGGCGTCCCAAAACGCCACGTGTCCGGTGCCGGAACGCATTTCGAAGCTTATTAGCTGCACGAGTTGTTTCGAGCTGGCCCCGTGCCAGCCCTGGACACCAAGTGGACCGGATTGAAGGATCATATTTTCGCGTATGAATTCCGTTTGCGCCGCATTTCGGGGTGGGGGGCAATGTAATATCATTGCAGATCACAAGGATCAGTACCGCGAACGGCTCCGCCGAAGGATGATCGGATTAGCGAAGCTGCCGGTCGCTAATGAACGCATTTGTAACGCTTCGGTGGCCGGCTGGCTGGCTGGCGATTGAGGACCCGGACCCGGTCGAAGGGCAGGTGATTTATGTTCTGCTACGAGTGTTCTAGCACTAATTTGATTGCACCCGTAATCAATTTCTTGGTCGAAATTTGCAGGTTGTATGTTTCGATTCGAATAAAACAAACACAGAGTAACAAAAAGTGTGAGTTGAGTGATTTTGAAATGAAAGTTATTCGGAAAATCCTAATGTTGCTGTGACCTTTAAGCTCCTGTTAAAAAAAAAGTCCCGATCCCGATAAGGGTTAGCGTTTTTTCAGTGCAGAATGTCAACACAAGATCATTATCAAGTCCTTCAATGAACCGTCAATTAATTTAAATCACCCCGAAAAACAATGTTTCGGGAACAACTCGCAAGGAATGCCAATTAATTTTCATTTATATTCGTAGTGGGGTGTGTTAAGTTAGTTTTAGGAAACCCCAAATCCCGCAGCTTGATGAGAAAACACGCTGTACCCAAACAGTCATGTAATGCTGCCTCCTCGTTAATAGACAGACGATGATTGCCACACGCGTTCCCGCACGCGATGAAGTTCCGGAAGGGGAAATGCACCACCCACCGGCCACCGCAAACGCACGCGGCATCGGCTGCAGCAACCTGCTCTCCACTGGCGTTGGCTTTGATTGCTAACCTGCACCACGCAATGTCCACGGACAAATCAGCGACGCATCAGCATCAAAGCTCCCTGGTGGTCCGGGCCCGTCCGCAAATGTCAAGACGCCCGGCAAGCAGCGCCCGGCGTGGTATTAGCGACTAATTAGCTTTATAGATTGAATGTATTCAATTTACCCGCGCCGAAGGGCGACCTCCGGAGGGCCGTGTCGCTCGTGTCGCTGAATGGGAGCCAATCTGTTGAATGATGTCGGCCGCAGCCAAACTCCGCCCATGCACACCCCCATGATAAATAGAAACCCGCTGCCCACCGGACTCGTCCCCAACTTGGTCCCCTGTTTGGTGCACAGAATTTCGACACAGAATCAAAAAGGGCCTGAAGGGAGCGGTCTGGGATTAAATTTGCCTAATGTAATGCACCGAACGTGCTACTCGTTTAGGGTATTTGCGCTGGCTAACGATGGCGGTGGCGGCTATTCACATGCAGGCAGCACACCCATCAGCATGAGTCGCGACTTCCCAGGATGCGCATATCCGGACACGTCAAGCTGGGTGCATCTGTCTCTCGGTACAATATTGTGGGGCTGCCGTCAAAGGTGCCCCATTTTAAATGCTGCTAATTAATTCGATCATAAAATTAATCACTCCCGTTCGGGAACGCAACCCCACCCCCGTCTGTGGACCCCATCGCCGTCCGGAACAGCCGTATTTACTTTTCGGCGAAAATCTATTAAATAAATTTCGTTTTCAAAAGTATTATAAAGCCTGATCACATCATTCCATCACTGAATGGCGCTTCGGCAAATGGAGGCAAAACCCCGACAAAGGCCCGACAAAAGCAGAGCCCATTTGCATGAAGAAAAGCATCGAAGCACCCTTTACCACTTTCATTGACACTCTCTCGCTCTCTCTCCCTTTTTTTTGTTTTTCAGCCCTCCCATTATTCATTCGCAAGTCACAATATGCGCAGCGCCACATAAATCATCACGTATCGATCAACCTTATCCAAACATATTGGCACAAAAATGTCATTTCCATAGGACAATGTTTCCAGCGGCAAATTTGTTCAGCTGTATTATTATTTTGGTTTTCTTTTTCTTTCTTTTTTTTCCTGCACTGCATTGTCCACTTCAGTCGGGGAGGGTGTCAAAGGGCAATGAAATATAATACATTCAATTAATGCGTCCAACAGCTACCCCAGGAGGGGGGGGGGGGTCCTCCCACCACGTGGGAAAAGAGGAATTGAGAGGGCTGTTGATTGGCCCCTTCTCCCCTTTTTTTTTAAACTTTCCCATTGCTACACTTTCCGTTGGTGTGCCGGCACTGTGTTCCGGAAAAATAGCCCCCGGCTCGGGCAGAAATACTAATATATGCGCTCTACTCGAACTTTCGTTCATTTTTACCGAACAAATAATACAAGCGAGAAACACATATCGAGCGAAACAAAAACAAAAAATGGCGTCATTTCCGATGCCGGCGCCGTTGATCGATAAACCGAGAGGCGGTAACAGGAGAAAAGCCGACCGGAGGGTGTTGGTGTTTGGAAAAGCTACTGCTACTACTGCCTGCGGCGTACGTCGGGCAATGAAATAATTTCGAAGCATAAAGTGATGAACGATGGGATATCGAACGGTGCTCCATCGTCGCCGCCCCCCTCCACCCTTCGGCGTGTGTTTCTCATTTCCCGGTTCCGCCGTTTCCGTGGTTTCGTTGCTTGCAATTTTTATCTTGATGCGAAAATAAAAACACAACCCTTTCCCTGGCCCGCGCAGCCATCGACGGTGGTGGAATAATCCTTCCTTCGCTCTATCTTTCTCCGAACAAGTGAACAGAAAGCACCCGGAAGATAATCGCATCCCGACGGTGGTCCTTCCGTGGTGCGTCACCGTATGCACTGACCGTGTGTGTGTCAAATGTGTGTATTGTCGCCGTCAAACCGGTCGGGTTTTGGTTTTCGGTTGTCATGTCGAAAATGATGGCACTGAATTATTCATAACTGCCAGCCGGCACCACTCCGGTCGGCCGGGAGAAATAAATGGATCTGATCCCGCTGGATCCTCGATAGAAGATGAATAAGATTGGCGGTAGGTATAGTTGTTTTTTTTGTTTGTTTCTTTCGGTTTCTCCCATTTTCCCACCAGCCACGCCGGGCACCTTGCCGCCGTGCGCTCTCGGGTCGACTCGCTGCGTGCGCTCGCAATCAACATGTGAATGTTGATACGGCGCGTTTTTCCTTTTCCTCTGCATACGCTAAACATGGGCGAGAAGGGGAGAGCAAAAAAAAAACCCCCCTTCCACAACTCACCATGGGAAACTGCGTGTGGAAAGGATCAGTATTAATGGTTGAAGACACGGGCAGAAATAATGTTTATTTAGCACTTGATCCTTCCGGGTTCGCCCAAGTTCCACTTCATGCTCGGGCACCGCCAGTGGTTGCCGGTTGTTTGTTGACGGGCGCGCATGTTTGCATCTATTTTATTTTCTTCCCTCCCCCCCCCCCTCCCTCCAATGTGTATGTGTCTGTCCGGTTCGTTACTTATTTAAGTGGCCCTTTTTTTACATCCCCATCCCACCCCCAGCTTCATCTTTACGCCACTTCCGTCCTGGAACGGCCGGGTGGGGTTTCCACCGAACGAGTGTAATCGTTTACTCACTGCTTCTTGGAAACTTTGAACGAGATTTTCCTTTTAAAATTTCCTCCTTTCATCCTTTCCGTTTGTTCTATCTTTTCACCATGTTTTCTTCTGTGTGTTTTGTGTGTTTGCTCTACCCCCTTTTATGGTACGGCACCCATAAAAACACATGTTTACACTCTGTCTGCACCACACCGGAGGATGTCTGCAACGCGTCCCCCGTTCGTTCCCCTCGCCGCTGGTAGGGAATGGTAATTCGAGACCAATTTATTCAACCGTGACCCAGTACAATGCCCCGCCCCACCGAGGCTGGCATGGGCGGGGCACACCGAAAAGCGTCCACTTATAACTGGCCAAAGCTGGGAAAAGCTGGGAAACTGCCCATGATATGTCCACCCGTGCGAAGTACGGCGAACGCCAATTTATTCAATCAATGCTCAAAAAGCCTTATGTAAACGAATCAAATGCTAATGCATCATTCAGAGTTCGAATATTCACACCCTCCCGGGGGAGGCTGAATTTTACCATCCAATCTGCCTTTCCAAGGAAGGTTCTCCCAAACCCTATGGGGAACTTTTACTAGCTTTCATTTCACGAATTAATTCAATGTTTCCTGATCTCTTTTTAAAACTTCTGCTCCAAAACCAGACTAATTCTAATAAAACATCAGTAGATGTTGCTGTTGAAGAAACATATCGTGAATAACAATTTTAAAAAAACGATTGGCGAAAAACGTGGGAAGATTTTTCCCGCGCCCAAGCCTGATACTAATCTGTTCTAACTTGATTTAACGAAAGTAATCTTGCGAAATGTTCTCAAACTGCACACACACAAAAACATCAACCATCAAAAAGGAAAATATGTGAAAATCAACTGCGTCAATGGCGATTTAAGCTGGTGGGTCGTTAGCTTGTGCCCGGCTGGTACTTCCGGCGAAAATTGTTCCCAGCAGTAAACATTTAATTGCCCACCGAACGGATCCATTTAACGAGCGGCCACTTCCTAGTTCTTCCTAGCCAGTCTAACGGCCAGCACGTTAATTTCATCCTATAAACTCAACACGGGCGTAAACTGGACAAAACGGTCGGATTAGCTAGCCGGCTTCCCCCAAGCCCGCCAAGGCGTCCATCGCAACAAGCAAGTGCGCCCCCCCGTCGCTAGGCGGGAAAACAGCGGAAATTTATAACCTCTTGATTTATGGCCGACGGGTCGCCCGGGGCAACGGCGTAGCTGACGGAAAAAAAGCGAAAGTGGATAAACGTGCTCCAAACCTCAAACGACTCGAAAACATCGCCCGGCCAAGGTGCACCAGAAACAAACAAAGCCCACCCGGCGGAGGGAAACGAGTGTCCGGGAAAAAAAAAGCGAAGAAATGACAGCCAAAGAAAATCCTTCGAACCGATGGGGGCACGAGGGGTCTGGAAAGTTTCTCCATCCATCATTTAGCCAATACAAACTCAATAAAACTTTAATAAATAGCTAATTTCACCACCGGGAGGTCCGGCCCCGGCTGGCAGCGACGCCAACTGGCCAGCAAAACACGCAAAGCGCGACCGCTCTCTCGGTCGGAAGTCCGATCGACTTGGCCCGGCTCTGATCCTGGTCCGCTGCCATGGCGAGCGTTTGGTTTTTTGTCCTCTTGCGACCGTGGCAACTTCATCGCTTTCGGACATCACGGCATGCAGGTCGCATATTGATAAGCTGCAAATGCCAAACGGGTGTGCGAGGGTTCGTGCTCCGGGAGTCCTCTGGCAACTCTCCGGAGCACCATCGGCGACCGGTACGTTCGATTCGGTCAACCATTGCCCGCTGGGGAAGTTTTCGCGCTGGCAAGCTGCCAACGTCGATCCGCAACGTTCCAACACCGCTGAGGTATGGTGCTGACGCTGGACTAACTTTGGCACAGATCGCTACCAATCGGGATGCGGAACTACAGTTACAGTTCTGGTTTCCTTCCTCCCGGTCCCCCCCCCCTTCGCCACCGAAATAGCTCCCGTGCTCCAGGAACAGGATGCAGCTGGAATTGAAATTCCCCACGGCCCGGACGAACGTGTGGCACCGGTCCGACCTTCCGACCGAGGGACCATTTATATGTTTTCCACCACTCGCCAAATAATGAACATTCCCGCAAACATCCCATTATTGGGGTTTCGTGGACGACTCGCTGCTTTCGCCATCGTGCGTCAAAATGAGGACGTTTAAAATTTATAGAATCGTCCAACCAGCGTTCCAGCGTCCGGGTCGGGCCGATGATGGCCCACGACCGCTTCAGTGAGGCGGGAAAAGTCGTTCCCGGAAGACCACAAGCGAATGTGGCCGTAGCACACCATTTGGAGCGAAATTTGTACGGTTCTCCTACTGCTGCTGCTGCTGCTGCTACCGCTCGAGCTTTTCTTCATTTGTGCCAACTTTCCGGGGGTTCGTTTTGGTCACTTTTCGAGGCCATAACATAATGCGACGCACCCGACGCAGTACACATTTTCCCGGGGAAAAAAGGGAAATCAATTCCAACCAATTATCGCGCTATCCCGGGCTGTCCACCCGGGGAAAACTGGAAGTTTGTTGCTGATGTTTGTCCCTGGGTACTGGGTTGGGCTTTTGAACGCTTGTCCGACAACGTTTGCAGCTGCCGCAACATGTAAACATCCGTGTAAAATTGAAACGATATTTGCCACCCTTGTCCACCAGCTTGTCCCCTATTTCCGTCCGGCAAATTGTCACACATACACACATGTTGGCAAGGATCCGGGCAACCGCTTCCACGATGCTTCCACGGTGCCCATTAGGTTAAATTGGGTTCTTGCTTGAAAATTGAGCTGCTAATAGCAATTAGCTAAACGTGCTGCAAAACTCGCAATAATTATACGGGATGAAGAAAAAAACACCGCATCGCTGGCATTCCATTGGCTTCGGAGGAGGGTATTGAGATAGTGTGCCCTTAATTGAACTGTAATTTGATGAGTGAAGCGTGTAACGCGCGTGGGCGAAGTTGAAATGGTTAAATAGGATGGAAAAAGCCGAAATGTAGAATAATGGTTTAACAACGCTCTGCACCGCGAGGTTGTGGTTACAGATTATTTGTTCGCGTACGATCGGAAACACCGTCATGCTGGTGCACACGTTGAAGAGAAGTTATAATAAAAAGTAATTCATACATTCTAAGGAGCAATGAAAAGTTTATAATACATCCGAACGGTGTTCGATAATTGAAAGCAGCTTTTGATGTTTGATTTTCCGCAAACAGTGCACCATTTCAGTTTGCTCATGTTGCTGGTATGTATAAAACATGTGAAATATGTGGAATAAATACGTAAAAATAATTCATTAGTTGTTGAAAATTATGATTGCATGGAAGCTGCGAGCATACCAAAACAAAGAAAACAAAGCCAAACATACCCGCTGTCAGTTTAGCTCTCCCTAAACCTGTCGAGCACACAGCGCCCTCTGCCGTTGAGCCACATACCTTGCTCATATGAGCGTCTTGCGTAGCCACGCAGTTTATCAGCGTTTGCCTCGTCATTACCGAAAGTGGTACCTCAAAAAAATACTGTAAAAATATTACAAAAAAATACAAAGCGAATTTCGCAATGTTATGTCCAATCAATAAAAAAAAATCGGCTTCGAAGAAGCGCGAGCGACGCGGCTTGGAATTTGTCTGCGTCACTTATATTCGACCAGCTGATCTGCGTCGAGCGGTTTTGATCGAGTCGAGCAGAGGCGATGCTGCGTACCCGCGCGTCTGACAACCGTCACTTTCTACAACGGACGCGGTGCGTTCCAAATTTACCGGGAAACCGCACGCAGTTGTTTACCTCTCGCGATACTTTACCGAAAGCGCCTGCTGCTAATTTGTGTTGGTTTGCACCACATGCAGTACTTACCCGACCTGTCGATTGTGTTGCGTGGCCTGGATTCGCCAATAATATAGACAAAAATAAAGTTTGTTTTGCTTGTGAAAGATGGCAAACAACTTTCAAAACCCAGCCGCCCCGATGCCTGGCGTCCCAGTCGCCGGCTCGAACGACAACCAGCCGGGGGTACGCCCCGGAGACCTACCGGCCATGTCAAATATCGTACCCACTGCGCAGTGGTGGTACCCGGCTGCTCAGACGACGCTCGACGGCTCGTTGCAGCAGTGGCAGCAACAGCATCAGCAGCAGCTACAACAGCAGCAAATGCAGCAACAACAGTTACAACAACAGCAGATGCAGCAGCAGATACACCTACAAATGCAACAGCGTTTGCAGCAACAGTTGCAACAGCCGCAGCAGCAGCAGAGCGAGCCCGATCGGAATCAATCACAGCCATCCTCGCCACAGGTCAACACTCCCCAGCGCAAGATGGGCGCCGGCAAGGTTAAAGACAACAAGCCGAAGGGACGCCTGACGGCGTACAACTATTTTCTGCAAATGTGCCGTGACGAGCATAAGAAGCAGCATCCGGAGGAGCAGGTTGTGTTTGCCGAGTTTTCGCGCAAGTGCGGTGAAAGGTGGAAAACAATGCTGGAGGGAGAAAAGCAACGCTTCCATGAGCTGGCCGAGAAGGACAAGCAGCGTTACACTCTGGAGATGCAAAGCTACGTTTCGACGCAGGATTCACCGGGCGCGGCGCGCGGAAAGAAGCGCAAACAGCAGAAGGACCCGAATGCGCCGAAACGATCGCTGTCGGCGTTCTTCCTGTACTGCAACGACGAGCGCAACAACGTGAAGGCAACGAATCCCGAGTTCAGTGTCGGCGACGTCGCCAAGGTGCTGGGACGGCAGTGGTCCGCCTTGGACGCGGATATCAAGACGAGATACGAGCAGCAGGCAGGAAAGGCGAAGGTTCAGTACGAGCATGAGCTAAAAGAATACAAGGTAAAGTGTCAAAGTGAGCAAGGTGGTGCCGGATCATCCGGGCTGAAGCTGCCGCCACATCTGCAGCCGGCTGGTCTTCAGCATCTACCGCACCATGCACTCCAGGCGGCCGGCGGTGCATATCCAGTGCAGGTTATCAAAACGCACGCTGCCGGCACGGGTCTCATTCATCATCCACATGACGACGATGAGGACGAAGATGACAGTGATGAGGATGATGTCGAGTAAAAAATAAACAGATTAACTATCCAAACTCAAATCCATAGCTACAGTGACCTCTCTAAGCACCTTCACAACATAAAAACGAAGGGAAACCGAATAGGCAATTAGACATAGCAAATTCAGAGAACAGTCACTTTTTCCTCCCCATCATTGATTCATCTGTGCATGCAGTTCGCATGCCTACCTACTTTATGTTTAGGAATTGGAAGTTGAACGAATATATAATAGAATATTTTCTCACGAAGTATAACCATCGCGGCGGCGTTATTGGGCCAAACCATGCGGAAACGACACCAACGCTTCCAACCAATCGATATCATTCGTCACTAATTTTGCTCTTCTGGCCGTGTTGCTCCCGATGTCACCGCATTTTAGCCCTGTTAACAATGAGGTTAAATAAGGATTTCGTCTCAGCAGGGAGAGAAACCAGACCGTCATCGTCATCGTCCCAGGATAAACCATCCGCCACACACAGTTGGAAAGAATCTAGAATAAAGAACCCGTACTCTGCGCGATGGAAAATATTTGAAAGCGTAAAATTTTAATTAAACCCTTCGCGACAATAAAAGCTGACGACGAGAGCGCTCCACACTCACAAGCCGTTATGCATGTCGTCGAATAAGCGGCTCATTTCAGTTCACTTTTATTACTTGGCGTTTTCTATGTCTTTTTCAGCCCATCCACCACAACACCAGTCGCGCCGCAAGAGAAACGGTTGAGGGTTCGTTGGTTCGAAGGACAAAAGTTGATTCCCTAGCTGTCGTGGCAGTTAGAGTATTTTCTCACGCCGGTTCGGAGCAGCTGGTTCACACGGAGACGGCGAGCGTTTCGAACATGTTAAAACAGCGCTTGAAAGACATTTGGTGGCACATTCTTCTTACCGTCACGCGCTTCCAACCTGTGACCGATTGTTCCGGCGAGTTGTGAACGCGAACGACAGACATTTACAATCGAATGGAGCAGTTGTGGAAATTCCAACGCATCTTTAATAACTTCATCCCAAGATGGTAACGGGGGTTGTGAAATAGATCACGTCGCTCTTCGACTTTTTTTCCACCTTCCTCACGATTCCGCTCGTTTTGTGGGTGCTACCGGATGATGAAACGAAACTGCAGGATACAACCAAGCAATCGTTAGAAGGTAAAACTGTGGAACATACTCAACCGATCCGGGTGAATGTCAACACCTTTTACATCTTATACATCGTCAGCGACTGTACTGTCTACTCATCCAGTATTAGTCTAGCGAAAGATTGTGTCCTGCATGAGTGCTTTTCTTTGCTCATTAAGTTGCCGAGTCAATCGCGGTAGTTGTGATCATTTAACATCACATGCTTCGGAGGCAGTAGTTGAATTGAATTTCCTGCATGAACGATCGGTGTGCAAATGAGTTGAGCATTTCCGGTTGGTGGCATAATTATCAACTAGCAACAAGAATTCGAATCGAGTTTACAAAAACTTGTTTGTTTGCAGCAATTTAGGTAAAGTGCGATTCATTTAAACGAACACACTACATGCCGTATGCCTGGAGAACTCAGGTGTCGAACACGTTCCAAGAGAGGTGGACATCACAGGATGTTATCATTTCATTTTGAGCAGCTACCATTTCCAACTCTGAATTACCTTCCAGCACAACCATGCTTCGTCGTTCACAAGGACATTAGTATATCCTATATTCATTTCTCTCTCAATTCCCTACACATAGTTTCCAAGTGAAACTAAACGACGGATAGCCCGTGAGTTTTTCGCAACACAAAAAGTGTAATAACGTAGAAGCTTCCCGAAGGAATTTCTGCTATTAAGCCGAACCGCTCATATCAACGTGCACACAAAATAATAAACGAAGGCAAATGGTACCGCTTCCGGCGATGGAGCTTAACTCCCACATATTTTCGGAAGCTTCCAGGCATTGCCTGCCAACATTCCTGTTATTATAGACACATGTTTAGATTCTTTCAATGGTCTTATTGGCACTCAGC
>JAOEFI010000004.1:310330-323970 GCA_034621735.1 Anopheles plumbeus
TGATTTGCTCACCAACATCAAAAGCACATCGCAGCGAGACTGTATCGAAGACGAGGTGCTGCAAGGACGAGAGGTGAATACAGATGAGGAAGGAAAACCATGGACAGAGAAATAACAAATGCAAACGACAGGGCATTTTTCTGCGAACCCTTGAAACCGGAAGCCACAACCACTGTAGGGTTTGATGTGAGTTTATCGTGCTTTTCTTAAATTGCGTTTGTGAAAATTTTTCTTACGTATTCTTCTTTAGAAATAGCAACCAACCGAAGTGGGGTTTTCAGGTATGAAATTCCTGTCATTCAATGCTAGTTGCGACGACAATGGCGCCAAGGGAATCTGCTGCTCAAAGCATCACACACCGAAGGAAACGGAAATGGCACCGACAAAAAAAAGCAGAGAATAACGACTATAGTTGCCTGTTTTCCTTTTTGTGTATCGATGAACAATGAAATTCCTGGCATTACCGAGATATAGTCACAACCGAACCAGCACAGGTGCGTATGCAAACGGTAGCTACAGGTATGATATTATTTCGTTTTCAAAGCATAAGTTTATGTTGTGTTGTGAGAAGCTCAGTAAATGTATGTTGAAAACTTGTTTTACTCCGTAAGGCCAACTTTTCAAAGTAGTGAAATAAACACAAAGGCACCTATTGAATTTCAGAAAGGTTTGCATATTTTATACATATTTGAGGAACAAACAAATTTGTTTGCTTTAAAGTGGACAAATTTTCCTAACTTTCCAAACCGTTCGTTCATCAGTTACAGACCTGTCGACACAGGGCTCATGTTTAATTACTACCGAATCCTGTCGATAGCATTATAGCGATAAAAAACATGTAAATGTCCATGGAAATCTTCGGAGTCGTGAAAAAAACATCAACAACATTTTAAACAAACATTTTTTTTTTTTCAAAATAGTAAAACATTGATATATGCTTTTATTTATGTATATATAATATGTTCAATACATTCCACCCATTTCACCTGCATTATTATTTACAGTTGACATTCATAACGCGAAAAAACAGGATCAATTGTACGCATGGCCCGAACGTGGATGAGAAGTATGCTGAAACAAGGAGACCCGGCAATAACAACAACAAAAATCGATTGCAATCGTGCCATCATCGAAACCAATGCTACCGAAACACACTACCGGCCAATCCCGTCAACCGCAAGAGGCAAAAACCAAACGCACCATCCCACGCATGATTGTCCGGCAATTGAGTTGTGCATAAATTATCATCAATGAGCGATTACGATTGGACACGTGGGTGGCATGGAGCGCGACATCATTCCATTGTACTGATGGATTTAATGTTTTCCTTTTTTCCGTTCCATTCCATTCAATCTCGAACATTACGAGCGAGTCAGTTATTGATTATTATTTATACGGATGCCTAGCTTAGGCAAATCGCATTCCGCAGCGAATGTAATTAACCTCACTTAACTGAACATTCGGTTTCGGTGGTGGTGGAGTATGCAAAAGAGAACGGGGAAAATGGTAGCAGAGCTTGGGCAAAAACCATATACCGCAATAGCTCGATTCGTAGCGATAGGATGCAATTGATATGCCACGAACCGCGGAACGGGAGTAGGAGATAAAACTAAGTAACACGCAACGAACCAACATGCCCGCGAACCGATAGATTCAATTAAATGTGCATCAATCCCGTCCTTGCATCCGGCGCGTCACTCCGGGCCATCGCTAGAACAACCGGTGCATGTAATCCATCATAATTATCATCATCATTCTTCATCGTCGTCGTCAGCAGTAACGTGCTGTAATTAAACGCACGCCCATCTCGAGAAGACAACTGGCGTGTCCTTCATCGAGGGCACCCTCCAATGCATCATCCCGGTTGTCCCGGGGGCTGATGCTGCACTCTGGTATCCGTTGCGTTATGTGGCACACGCTTAGAATGCATTAGCGTCCGTGACACAAGGCGACACTACAGCGAAACGGATCAAACACAAACAGAGGCCCATTGAAGAGCAAGCATAGCAAGCAACGTTATTGATGTGTCTCTAGCGGGTTTCCCCACCACCCCACAGCGGTATCCTTCGCCAGTGTGCATTGCTGCACCTTCATGGCTTGTGCCTTTTTCGAGCAACGATAAACCAATCCTCTTTTTTCGCTAAATTACTCTCTTGAGGGTTCGCTATGCGAAACCGCGTGCTCGTCACTCCTGACGGCATAAGTAATATTGAAACGTACGTTTATATGTTTTTATGTAGTATATGTTCGTAGGTGGTATGGGGGGTATTGACAACCATCATTCCACCCGTGGTTGGTGCAGCAGATTATCAAGCAATGTCCTCGCGATATGTACCCACGCCGTTGGAGGGCGCTGCAGGCGAAAGGTTAAGGAGCGTCACCCGTAAAGTTACATCTCCTTGCTGCACGAGTTATGCTATACGGTGCTAGTACACCAGCTCTGCTAAGCTCATTTGCAAAGCGCCTACGACAGTGGATTGATAGAAAATGCCGCGGCAGAACTGCCTCACGGTTCAGCTTCTGCTTGATGTAGCCTTTCTTGGAAAACTTCCTCGTTATTCAGCTGATTGCGTGCGCATATAGTGTAGCTCGGTAGTACTCTTAGTTTTATCACCATCAAATCGCGTTGAATGAGTAGGGGTTCTTTTACTTTTCTTGTTTCCTTTATTAAGTAGCTATACCACCTGTGTGCGCGGTCTCATTTTCCTCGCATGTAATTCCACTGTGTATATGAGAATAATGTTAATCAATGCATTAACGTCCTAGTCGATGGGTTATGGGTGTACCTTGTAGAGCAATTCCCTGAACTGCTAAAAGTTATAGCTTGTCCACAACAGAAGAAAAACCGAAAACAAACCGTTCAACAAGTTTGGATACCTTTCTCCATCCGATTCTCTTTTTTCGGCAACCGCAACCGCGGCTGCCTTACTGCTAACTCCTAGTAACTGCCCTAGTAACTGTTTGAGTCCTTTACCTCGTTCTATAACTGCTCCAAAATCTGTTCAACAACTCTCGAAACCGATACTGTAGTGAGTAGGTGTGTCTGTGGGTCGTGATCGTCGCGCAAGATGGCCAACATCGCCGCCTGCCGAAGAGATCCTTGTTCATCAGTTGGGTGCTTAGTTTTGCCGCTTGAACAGCCTTCTCGCGTCGCTGCGCAGATTGAGCGCGTCCGGGTTGACGCAGGTCGGGATGGCGTTCGACCACTTGCCGTTCTTCAAACACTTGAGCATCTTCGCACCGCGCAGCTCCAGCCCGGCGTCGCAGGTGAACGTGATGCTCTCGCCGATCGAGTAGTAGAACTTCACCGACGACATGCGGCCACTGATGGCGGTGCCGGGGTACGAGCACGCTTGTACACCTAGCGGAAGGGAGTGGGAGTTAATTGGGCACCCAATCTGTCCATGCGGGGTAGAGTCGTTTGTCGGTACTTACACTTTGGCAGACCTCCCGACCAGCGCCCATTGTCCTGACAGGCGATTATCGGCTGCCCCTGCATCATGTACTCCGGGTTGCAGTTGAACTGTACCACATCGCCGGCCCGATACGGTGGCGTACCTTGCGCGTAGCCATTCTGCGGCGCTCCCGGGTGGAAGCACTGGACCTCTGCGAAAGAAAACGGTCATGGATGAGTCGTGGAGTTGTTCCAAGCTCCCCAGGCTCAGCGTGCAACACTTCCGGCAACGCCACTTACCAACGCAACTCGGGAACGGTCCGCCCCACTCTCCGGTCGGCAGACAGATCGCCTCACTGGGACCACGCAAGCCGTACCCCGGCGGGCAGGAGAACGCCGAACGTCCGCCGACCTCCCGCGACAGGATGGCAACCCGTGGCGCCGATCCGTTGCTGCTCGGCTGTATCGGCACCTCGCCACACTCGACACTCTCGCAGACGGGCAGCGGTGCACTCCAGTTTCCGCTCGGGAGGCACGTGATTTCCGGCGTGCCGATCAGTGCGTTTCCGTTCGTGCACGAGAACAGCACGCGCGTGCCCATCATCGTCTCGCCGGTGCTGGCCGACAGTCCGCGGCGCACCTGAATTTCGTTGCAATGAACGTCCTGCAATGAGCAATCGTTCCATGTCGAGTCAATTATAAATCGTACGACGATCCTCGATTCCTTCCATGCCTGATACTCTTTCAGGTTCAATGATTGGATCACGTGATAGCCAAGTGCACATCACTGGTTTAACGGACCGGACGCTGGTTAAGTACTAGTTTCGACTAGTAGTCAAAAAAATGCATTGTCTCTTACCTTAACAACCACTTCCACTGTGTGCGTGTGGCGGGCGGGAGTCACGCAGGTGAAGCTTCCGGAATCGTCCTTCACCGCATGCATGATGCTGATGCGATACTCGAGCTGCGGATCACGACCCTCGTCAGAGCTCCAGCCCTCCGGGTACTTCCTATACGATAAAACAAGTTCACAAACACCCCCCATTTATCAGAGCAACTGTTCGGAAGTCCGCAGTGTTCCTCTCTCGCACTACGTCAACCAAGCTTCCTTAACGCCCGAAGATTCTACCACAACCTACCTATAATCGTGGCTGACATTCCACCGCGGGTTGCCGAACCGGCGCATCCACAGGCACTCCAGGTGCACCGTCGTTCCTGGGAACACGATGAGCTTACCATCGTTGCTCTGCGCGATCGGCCCGTTCTGGTGGCGTATCAGTATGGTAGGAGGTTTTTCCACTGGCAGAGAAAGTAGTAGTTTAACATACGGTCGGACACATTCACCAATTCGGAAAAATCAACACCCGGGACACCTACTTGCGTAATCGTTCTCCTGGTTCAACCCGAAACAGGATGGCTTCTGGCCGCTCCACTCGGAACGGACGCAGGTTCGCACGCTGGTTCCAATCATGGCGTACTTTCCAATATCGACACATCTGTAAAGTGTTGAGGAAAGTACGTTACGATGATTGGAATCTTTTACTTCGAAGATTTTTTTCTCTCGAGTTAGAATCTTGGGACGTCAGAGAAAACCTTAGGCCTGCAGAAACTTTTGTATCCGATGTCAGGATAATATAATATAAATCAATCATTTAATGACAATCAATAAGCTGAGCCTCTGTATGATTTTCTATCCATAGCACATTTCCACACTACCCTGGCAATGGAAATCGTTTCCAATTAAATCAGTTGTTCCAATTCAGTAAGTTGACAAATCGCCCATCGCTACCAATCGCTACCAACTAGCCTTGCCAGCCGTTCGTTCCTTCTTCTTCCGGCCGTATGCTTTCGCATAATGGATTACCTACCGAACGAGGAAGCGAATAAGCGATTCATTTCCAATTTGAGCCTGTTATATTTATGCCACGCTTCGGCTTCGAAATTCTGCTTCGCTGGTCGCAGATGGAAACGCTCCGGTTCTGCTCCATTCTGCTGCCAATCCATCGCCGGTCCACATCATTCACCGGTTCATCGGAAACACGGCGCGGGCCTCTTTTTTTTCCCAGCCCACTTGCTACTTTTTCCCGCTGCCAGCATACGCTCCGTTGATTTTTACAAATTCTTCCACGGGTTTTTCTTTTGGGCAGGCTGGCTGTGCGTGTCATTCCTGCAAAATCCATCACAACGAAGAAAACCATTCAAGGGACCCCGGTTGCGCCCGGTTCCTAATCAGATAAGGTCTACGCGATTTTCCTTCGCGTGTGTCAATCAAACGCCATTTGGACGTCGAGCTGCAACTGAAGTGTGATGTTTATTTAATCTCTTTGCCAGCACCGGCCAGTGGCCAACGAACCTGCGGCAGCAGTTTAATTTTCCACGATTCTTTTGACAGTTGAGATTCGATTGAAAAACCATCGCTTAAACTCCACTTGATTTTTTCTATTTGTTCTACAGATAAAACCCACTGGGAAAAGGCATATATACTAGCAGGATGTCTCGAAGACGTTCACTTCACGGTAGTGTAAACTGCGTACCACTCTTTGGAATTATGGACTGTACGCAATGCATTACAAAACATAAACGAACTGCTGAAGAGGTACTTTTTTCGGCGAAAGGAAGTTGTGCGTGAACCGTGACGGACCGGAAGTGGCAAATCACAGTACAGATGGGTCACAATTTTTCAGGAAAACTCCATAATGAAAAAAACAGACCAACAGCCACATCGTTACGATGAAAATCCTTCCTTAACGAACCCGAGCGAGCCCAGCACTGGTTTTCTAATACAATTACTAAACAGGGAATGAAAAATTCACTTCACACGATGGCAACATAGTAATACACAGAATAAAGGAAACAGGGTGGGGTTCGCCCATCCCCCAGGCATGGTTCCAGAAAGGACCGCGGCACAAATGTTCGCCACTTCGCCCGGGTGGACGGGAGGACAAGAGCGACGGGAAAGCGACTGTTACGAATGATTGCAATTGAGTGAATGCCTGCTGAAGCGCTGATAAGGACCTTCCAAGGACCGCTGCAGCTGCTGCTCCGGGAGCACACACACTCAGCGTTGTTAGCAGGACTCGTTGGTCAAGTTTTTGGGGGGCTAAAAACTCTCCGAATTTGAATTAGAAAACAAGCAAGGATATTTTGCGTCTGTTTTCTAATCTAATTTTACTTCGTCCTTTGAACTTTGGAGGCAACATCAATCAATGGTGACTCAAATCAAGATGTTTTTAGAGCTTGATCGGTGATCGATGTTTTTCGTCGTTTATTCCAAACCTCAATTAAAATGGCTTTTGAAGCACGCCCTAAACGAATCTATAATAAACCACAAAAATGGCGTTTTACTTCCTGGAATAAGTTCTAAAATTGGTTTCAATGTTTGAGACTAGAAAAAGAATCGATGATTTGCGAAACAATTTGACTAAAACTTGATTTGATTGGAAAATCGTTACCTGCTAAATGGGATGAAAATGGAAGCAAAATCCTCCATGTGTTCACGGATTTGAAAGCAATCGGAAAAAATAAACGTAGATGAAAGCTTCCCTGAATACACCCATAGTGCCACCCATCCGATAGTATTTTTTCACCACAAAATTCAATTGCTTTCGGTAGCACACAGCAGCCGCCCCGTGACGACCGAAACCCGGCCGACAGTTTTCCAGTACCAACCCGTACGGCGAGTACGACGGAACGCGACGGATGAAAGCGGATACCCTTCGCAGGTCCTTCAGTGTGTGAGGCTGTGTGCTGGCAGTGTTCCACCGAGCTGGTTACCCAAAACCACCGCGCATCCGCTTCGTTCCAGGGGTGGGGGAGGGGCGTGGAAAACCCGTGTTCGGCATTTGCATTTCCCTAAAAGAGTGTTACAGTTTCACCCGGCAGCAATCCACTTATTCGCAATAGGAGCGCGGAAAATTAATCAAAGCAACCAGCTGTGAAGAGTGAAAATTACTCGCTCCAACACCCGTGTGCCACTCTGTTTTCGTTTTTTTCCCCCCTTTATTTTGCTTTCAAGGATACCCGGAAGCATACAGTGGAAAGTGTGTGTGGGCGCCCATCGGAACCCATCAGCGCTCGATTGTGCTAGAACAAGTGGAGTGGAACCGAACCGTTAGCAAAAAAAAAAAACCCCCAGTTGCGCCCAGTGAAGTGATTTGCAGTGAAGCGCCACCGAAATAATACCCGATTTCCGATAGGGGAAAACTCTCGCCATCAGCAACAGCAGCAGCCCGGTTGCAGTAACCTTATAAAAACGGAAAGAACAAATAAACAGCCTGACGGGAACACACACACACACAAAACATGGATGAAGTGCACGAAAAGATGAAGAATTTTTTAATTAATTCCGACACAAGTGGCATCGAGTTGGGCGCGTTTCTTGCCGGCCGTGAGTTTTCCCGCACCGAGCACGGGCCAGGGGCGGCAGGGAAAAAGAAGAGAAGCACCCGCTTGACCCACTATTTGAACCTCGTCGCTCCCCACTCCCGCCAGCGGATCGGAAAATGGTTCGCCAAACCGAAGAAATTGTTCCTGCTGTCCCTGCTGCTGATGCTGGCTGTAGCCGGAGCGATTTTGGCCATCGGAAAACATGCCCAAACGGGGCGGGCGCTGCAGCTGGCTTCGTCGTTGTTTGCAAATGAAGATGTAAATGAGAAATGGAATTAATTTCGCGTAATGAATGCTTTCTCGTAATGGTTTTTTTTTTTTTGGTTCGTCCGTCTGTGGAAGCGGTTTTCGGTCCATCCACTTTGCAGTGCATCTGCAATGCAATCATTCCGGCTTCCGGCTTCCGGGATGCTTTGATTGTTTATTTAATTTTCCCGTGCTCCCTTTTATAGCTTCTCGTTTCCTTCGTTTCCCCACCGCAAACACTCTCATGCGTGTAACTTTCCTTACTTCCTCTTTCTCAGTGCATTCTCGGCATGCCGTCGCAGCTGCAGAAAGCATTCCGACCGCCGGAAGCGTGCGACTTCTGCCAGTCGGTCCGCACCGTGCCCCGGCTGGCCAACGTCAACCCGGGCGAGTTTTCACGCCAGCACGCGTACCGGGGCGGCCCGGTCATCGTGACCGATGCGACCACCAACTGGACCGCACTCGAGCGTTTCGACTACTGGTTTTTCAAGCGACTGTATGAGACGCACGGCAGCGGCCCGAGGGCCGAGCGGTGCCAGTTTTTCCCGTACGCAACCGGCTTCCGGAACATTCAGGAAGCGCTGGCCCTTCCCCCCGCGAGGGTTCGCTACGAGCCGGGCACGGAACCGTGGTACTTCGGCTGGAGCAATTGCGACCCGGCGATCGTTAAGGTGCTCCGGGAGCACTACGAGCGGCCGTACTTCCTGCCGCCCGACTCGGAAAACAACGCCATCGATTGGGTGTTCATGGGTGGGCCGGGGCTCGGGGCGCATATGCATGTGAGTGTTTCCCCAAACGAAGTTGTTTTCTTTAAATTTATTTAAGGAAAGTTAGATGTGTTTCAATTTCCATCTATAAAAAATATGAAAAAAAGATATTGATCGCTGTGCCCTGACAGGTGGACAATGTTCGTCTTCCCTCATGGCAATCACAGCTGAAGGGAGCCAAGGAGTGGATACTGGCACCGCCCCCGGAATGCCTCTACCAGTGCGAATTCCTTTCCGTCGTCGTGCAAACCGGAGAGACAAGTAGGAACGAACTGGCAAACTGCAGTACCATAGTTACCTGTACCCTTTTCTTACGGCTTTCATTCGCAGTTGTGCTCGACACCAACAAGTGGTACCACAAGACGAACGTCCTGCCGGGACCCATTAGCATCACCGTCGGAGCGGAATATGATTAAACCGTACGCCACCCACCTGGATATGATAGTCGTCCCCGGTGGAAACTCCACGATGTCCTCCCGTATTTCCAGATCGTTGTAGAAGCTCACCACGTGCGGTTCGTTGTTGCGGAACATGCACGACCCGTTGGCCGATGGCATCCGGTGGTACAGTGGATCGTCGTCGTCTGTTGAGAGTGCAAAGTAGTAGTAGTAGTAGTTGCTGTTTGGTGTGCTTTGATGTTTCGAAAAATAAATCGCTTTGCTTACCGCAGTTCATCGAGCGTCCGATCCACTGACCATCCTCGCAGATGATTTTCCACGTCGTCTGCTCGCCGGTGATCGAAGCGATGCAGTCGAATGTTATCTCCGTCCCGGACGGAAAGCCTTCGTCGCTGCCTTCGTCGATCTGTTCGCCGTTCTTGTACACCAGCGAGCCGTGGGTCTTGCCCGGTGGACCACACTCGCGGCCATCGTTCTCATCCTCCGACGAGGTGACGTTGTTCCCGTCGAGCACGATGACGGAGCTGCTGTCGTCGTCGCGCGACTTGCGGGATGAAATGTACCCACAGTTGATCGCTTCCGGCGTGAGCGATCCCAGTGCGCAGTCTGTGAAGATATTGCAAACATTTTGTAACTGAAATGGATCGGATGAAATGGTGGATTATAGCTGCCTCTTACCCATCTGCACAGGAGCGCTGTTTCCCATCCCACTTTCGCACTGAATCATGACCGAGCTGCCATGCGCAATCGTTAAGCCCGCACGGTATCCACCCTGAAACGAGAAAAATGCTTCCCTTACTATGCTTTTCGTGTCACGACACCAGGGGTCTATATCGCTCGGTTAAGCTGTCGTATTCCTTTCTTAGTGCAGCCAACACATACCTGATACATGGCGTGCATAATCGGTGGCAGGACGCACGGTGCGGGCAAGCACTCCGGCAGCGAAACGACAGCCCAATCGCCGTTCCAGCACCGCAAATTTGACGGACCCTACGAAAGAAATGGCGGATAGATAGCAAGAAAGGAAAGCCCCACAACATCACGAACTCTCGCGTGTAGCTCGCTCCACCGGTACCGACCTGCGTGTTGTAGCCGTGATCGCACTGGAAGTTAATCATCTTCCCATTCTCGATCATCTCCATCGGTGTGAGGGACGCCGTGGTCGGTTTGACCGTGTCGATCGTCGTCAGATCGACCGAGGCGTCGTAATATTTGCCGTGTTCGGTTGACGGCACGAAGCAGGGTTCTGCGGGAGGCACAGGAGAAAAACAGGATGACGGACAGTGTTAGCCCCTTGCAACAATATTCGCGCACCATGCGTTCATTAACATTTACTCACTCATACTGCACGTGGGCTTGGTCGGTTTCCAGCGACCCCGCACACACTTGGCCGTCGCGTTCGGATTGACGATGTTCGAGACGTAGCCCTGGGTGCAGTGAACCCGCACAATCGTGCCCGGGCCGAACGTTTCATTTGGGTCCTTTCCGGGCCGCACGATCTCGAGCTGGGCGTACGCTTCGCTGGCCAGCGGTTCGCACGGTCCCTTGAACTTCACCTTCTTCGCCGGATCCAAGCTGTCCGCGTCGGTCTGGTTCGAGGCCGCCTTCCGGTTGCGCTCCTTCTGGCCACGCTTTGTTTCCTCGATGGAACCGCCTGCCACGACGGAACCCGATACGTCCCTCGTGTCTCGCTTACGCCGTGCGATCTGCGACTGCAGCTGTGCCATCAGCGACAGCCGTGTCTCATTCTCCGGCCTGACCCGGTCGCGCCGATAGTAGTCTAAGCCTCGGTAACGATTCATTTCGGGCCCTCGAACGGGTTCGACTTCGGACGCAAACTGCCAGCTCGTATGGTATCGCCCGGTGAGCGGCGGCGGGAAGTAGTTGCTGTAGATATCGTTCTCGTTCAGAAGCTCCGCGGTGCGGCTCTGGTTTTCGGCACTCTCGACAAAGTCCAGCCTGTACCGGGACTGCTCGTTGATGTCCGGGATGCTGATCGGCGGCGTCACCTTCGGGCGTCGCGTCTTGTTAGCCTTCCCCTTGAGCGGCCTCGGGCGCCTGCTGGGCCCGCCCGTCGGCATCACCCTTCCGGGTGGCCGCTCCGGCCCGCCCTGTTCGCGCCCATTCTGTACACCCCGGTTGCGGTTGTTATCCGGGTCCCCGTCCGGGTACGAATGCCACCGACCGTCCTGGACATGTATGCCGTCGTTCGTGGGCAACGTGCGAGCCTTGTTGAACCCGAGCAAATTCTGCACATAGTTCCGGTACTTCGTCTTGATCCGCTCGTAGTACTTGCTGTAAGCCTTTTCCGCATCCGATAGCTCGCGCCGCTTGCGTACCATGACCGTGTGGTAGGTGCTTCTCAGCATCGCATTCCGGCTGGCCTCGATACTGCGCTTCGCGCGGAGCCGCTGAAAGTCGTCGAACGTGTAGTGGCGCGTGTGTGCCATCTGACCCCGGTAGGCGTCAATCGGCGAATCGGCGCGCTTCACTAGCGCGTGCGGTAATGTCACAGGGTACCGCATCCGGTACGCATCGTGTTCATCCAGCTTCCGCTTCAGATACCGATAGTGTTGCTTGAGATGGTTCGATCGATGGAAGCGCATCCGGAGGTCCAGCGAGCGACGCCGCCGGTTCCACCGCAACCGTGGATGCTGTCCAGGCGTGCAGATCGGCAGCTCCATCGGGCTCCACTTTCCCCCGATGCAGGTGGCCCCGGGTGGGCCCGTCTCGATCACGTACCCCTTGTCGCACTCGTACATGATCTGTTTGTTGTTGATCACCTTGCGCACATACGGCCGGTAGTCGTACAGGCCCATGTTGCCCACCAGCAGTACCTTCCCGTTGGGAATGTAGCCCGGGAACTGACAGTAAACTTCGGTGCACGCCGGCAACTCGCCGGTCCAGTTGCCGAACGAGCAGATGAGCACGTAGTTGCTCGGATCCGGGATCGGTTTCCCGCCGGGGGCCGTCAGGTTGTACCCGTCCTTGCACTTAAACCGTGCCCGCATGCCGTGCTCCGTCTTCGGCGCCAACACCATGCCGAACTTTGGTGGCTTGGGCATCGTCTTGCAGCGGGCCGGGGCACACCGGGGTATAACACTCCACGTGCCATTGTTGCACGTCGGGGGCGACAGCGAGGAGAACGGGAACTCGTAGTGCTCATCGCAGATCACCTCGAGGACGGTGCCGTGCTTCACCTTCGAGCTGCTGCCACTCGTCGGAACCACCGTCGTGGAGTTGACGTCGATATCGAACTCGATCGGTATGACCTGCCCCTGCGATATCGATGGCACTACACAGGGCGCCAGACACTGGGGCAGAGGGTACCGCCAGCGACCGTCGATCTGGCAGACGGAGGACGTGTTGCCCACCAGCAGCATCTCCGGGTGGCACCGGAAGATGATGCTCGCACCCAGTCCGGTTCCACTCTCGATATTTTCCAGCCAACCGTTGTACAGAGTTCCCGGGTGTCCACAATTTATTTCTGCAAGACGAAACAAACAGGTTCACAGGACACACTTAACACCCATTCCGTCCTATTTCGACCTACCTTTGCACGCCGGGAGCGCTCCAGTCCAACGTTTGTCCGCGCCGCAGCGACGGGAGCTTTCACCGACCAGCGTGTATCCGTAGCGACACTCGTAGCTTACGACTGAGTTGTACGAGGTGCTGGTATAGATCGCCTTACCGTTCCTTGGGTTCTCCGGCGACGGACACTGCACCGAGGTGACCACTAGAATGAATTCCGAAACGTCGGTAAGTGCAATGCAATTCTCTACCTTCGTCGAATCCGGCATTTCCTTTCAGATCGCACGATCAGGATCATCCGATGTGCTACTAAACATACTTCGCCATATTTGTCTAAAAGATGCCTCCCCGCCCCCTAATTCAAACCAAGAGAGAGAGAGTTGTTAAACCCCTGTTCTTAAAGCGGTTTAACAAACAACAACACAATATTTAGTATAATTTCTTTCCAGATACCCGCCAAGCCTAAAAGTATAAAATACTTTAACTGAAAATTCATTAAAAAACGAAACCCAACACATACTTAACATTAGAGGGAATGAAATAGAAGAAGAAGGTGCATATTCGCTAGTGAATGCATATGGTGGACTTGTTCGTAAGTAACGCGGAAACAATGGCCAAGCAGTTGCAGGAGTGAAGAGAGTTAATCAAGACAGTTATTTAAAGGTTCTATCCTACCACGAAGTACTAAGAACACACCGATACTACATAATGTACACCAAAGATTGCATCAGTACGAGTTGTATGATTCTGCCAGACGAACTTTTTTGCCTTCAACAAGAGGGGTAGCCTTTCGTTATTGAGCCGATCCTGCCGGAATGGGGTAAATCCACCACCGCTAATCCACTAATACTCGCAACAACTAGTCGCTTCATTTTGTTTAACACCTTCTTCTAATGTTTCATTGCCCAGTTACAAAAA
>JAOEFI010000004.1:353066-363538 GCA_034621735.1 Anopheles plumbeus
CCGAAAAGGATACGATCCATGAAAAGTGTCGATTCCTTGCCGTCCGAACCGAGTGTCCACAGTGCAAATTCTGGAGTGATGATATGTGCTGCCAATTTAGGAAAGCAACTTGTCAGTGGGATGAACCCCCCGTTGGGTTAACCCTTGAATGACACTTGAGATATAGATTAATTTAGAAATGGGTATTGCTGCTCATGTAGTGGCACAAAGTAAACCTGAATCACATTTAACATCGTAAATTATATGCACGAAAACATTCACAATACATGTCCTAAGAAAGCATCGCTGAAAAGGAAATTTCGTCCACACACTGTTGCGCGAAGTGCGCTTCATCAGGAGAGCTGATTGCTGCATTTATTATTGTTGTGGTTCATTCGTTTGACGTTTTTGACGGACTTCGCGCCAGAGAACAAATTCGAAACGAGAAAGAAGTGCCGAAGCGCCCACAGTGTGATTTACAGTGATATTTTCCTTAAAAACAATGAATAATTGCACCTTACGAGATGCCTTCCAGGTGCTAACGAACGAGGCAAAAGGTTGGTTTTGCGCCCGCAAAATCGCACTGTTAGTAATGATTGTTGTATTTCACTAGATTTGTTCCTGCCCGCCAGCATCCCCGAAACTTTTGGTATCCCCACACCGCTGGAATTTGTACGTGACCATGTCGCCAAAAACCTGCCTGTAATAATGCGTGAAGCCATTACCGATTGGCCTGCGTTAGAGAAGTGGAATTCGAAATACTTCAGGTTAGTTTCTATACAATTCGGCAGGATTTTGTTGGGTTTATAGACGCGCGATTGGATTGTTTTATACGTTGTGTTTGTCAAAACAAATGGTCACATATTCATATCCTGTTGGCACAGCTGCTGCTGCATTTTTGGATCATGGCCAGTAACGCTATGCGAGAGGAAAGTTTAATTAGACGATCATCTCACCTTTCATTGACGGAGTACATCTTCACCTTCAGGAAAAATATGAATGTCTGCCATCCATGTGTGTAGGGAGGGAGTCGAACAATTTTGAATACCATTGTCTGCACCTGCTTAAAATTATATTCCCTTGTACATTATTTAAACTGAATTTTAGAAAATTGGAGCATTAGCACATAACCGTACCATATATTTTGTTTGGTTGGTGCACGATTGCACATTTTCTGTGAATGGCTTTAACTAACTTTAGAACGGAATCCTTGTTCGCGCATTTTCTCTTACTCCTTGTAAGTTCCACAGAGAAACGATTCCTGACAAAGAAGTAACAGTAGCCATCACACCGAATGGCTACGCCGACGGATTGGCGTTGCACGAGGCAGAGGAACACTTTGTCCTGCCACTGGAGCAGGTCATGCGAATGGATGAGTTTCTGTCCGCTCTCCATCACAAAGAGTAAGATTCCAATTAGTCTAAAAACGTTCAAGTGTTTAACGTACATTATATCGTTCTCTTTCGCTTCAGTCCTAGGTTTATTCCTTACATCCAAAGACAAAATTCCAACCTACTGGAAGATTTTCAGGAACTATGGCAAGATGTGAACGAAGGCAGCCTTAAGTTTGCCTCCGAAGCCTTTAACAAAAAGCCAGACGCTGTCAACTTTTGGATGGGGGATGAAAGAGCTATCACATCCAGTGAGTTATCTTCTACCCGGCTCGGTATCTTCTACAGTTTTATAATTCTTCTATGTATGCTTACATTTACAGTGCATAAAGATCCGTATGAGAACATCTATTGTGTTGTTTCGGGATACAAGGACTTTATACTTACCCCGCCTATTGATTTACATAATGTGCCAAGACGACAGTATCCGATGGGAATTTATATGCAAGAAAATGACGACAAAATTGTCATCGAACCTATTCTTGACGGTATGTATTTGGGAGAAACTGTCGTTATGTTAATAAATGTAAATAAAATTGTTGTATAGCCAATACGTAGCAAAATATTAAAACTCAACTTGTCTTTACAGACATCGGTAAACCCCGTATGATCGAATGGGTTAGTGTCGATCCGTTGGATCCGGACTTGCAACGATTTCCCTCCTTCGCCGATGCCACGAAATACGAAATTCGACTCAACGCGGGGGACATGCTGTACTTGCCAAGTCTCTGGTATCACCATGTGCGTCAAAGTCACAAGTGCATTGCTGTGAACTTCTGGTACGACATGGATTATGATGCCCGATACTGTTTCTATAGAATGATGGAAAAGTTGTGCAACTACGGACAATAAAAACGTAGCGTGATATGTAGGTTGAAATGCGGCAATAAAGAGAGAGCCCAAAAACTGCAGCAGTTTTCGCATTAACAATTACGACCCCCTCAGAAAATAATCATGCTTGAAACGCATTGATTGTTCTTAGAAATATGCCTAGACATCCTGCACATTGTCTTCATTTGCTTACTCACCTTCGGTATTCTAGGAAGAGCAATCAATTTCTTTCGGTTTCACATCGAATAATAAACCCAATTTTTACGTTACACACAACTTTATTATATAGGTTTGGAAATATTTTGACTTACTTGCTATAGTACAAGAGTGCGCATTGCATTACAAATCACTTCTTTGATTGGACACGATTACAGAGAATACCACAAATAAATACGAACTACACTGGATTTCATTCATTTCTGCACTGAATCCGCAAGGAGGAAAGTAAAATCACATCTAATCCTTCCACTTAGTTCCTCTTACGACTGTAGTGTAATGTATGCAACACGGACCCAACACGCCAATCGTTAAGTAATTCGACTCCGAGGGTTCGCGATCGCTGCTCATTGAAATCCGCATTCCGTTCGTAATTTTCGCAACACGTGTGGTTCAGTTCCAAGGGTCATCAGTTTTTCCTCCAGCTCGATGATCATGTTGGTTAACCAGCGTTCCTGTATGTAAAGCTGCCTGTTTTCGTCGCGATCGAACTCCAGGCTGATGTTCATCATCCGCGTCATCAGTTTCTTCTTATGCCGAGATCTGCGAGACGCCTCGTTGTTCTTCTCCCGGTCATACTTGTCAATTTCGTTGGAACATTCCTTGCGAAGTCGCGATTTATTGGGGTTGAAGCCTAAGGAACGAAAAATTGAATAATGTTTCGTGAATACGTTAACACGCGACAAGAACTGCTTTTTCACATACCCATTTCTAACGGAAATTTCACCATTTTGGCGTTGGAGTAGATCGTCTTATTATAGGTCGATGTTTCGACGATTTTGTTTAGCTCTGTGCGTACAGCCAGGGGCAAACCAGCTCCCACATTCGATCCCTGGGCCCACCGTTGAAGGATCAAGTTCGGCTGCAGTACCTCATCGTGTATGGACGAAACTCCCGAGTCGGTCGGAGAATTTGGCTCATCGTTGCTGCTAGGGCCGGTGGTGGAGGAGGAACTCCTCGGACCATCGTATAGTCTACGCCGTTTGTGTTCGCTCTCGGACACTGCAGGTGCCGGCATCGGTGAAGGTTCCGGCGAACTGACGTAGTTTTGCTCTACTGCAGCTCGGTTGAGCTGCATGGCAAACCCGTTCATCCCCGGACTGTCGTACACCGTCGATCCGCGCAACTTCCCGTGCCCTGCGTGCGCGGAGTGTGGACTCGGTAGGCTGTTCGAGCTTTGCACGATGGGCGACGAAGTTCTACCGCTGTCCCACTGTTGCACATCTGGCGAGGAAGAGCCGCATCTTCCAACGCCGTAAATAATCGATGGTCGTTCCGTTTCGACCGCAGTCGCTTGATTCTCTGAAGTAGACATACACGCTCGCCTACCAGATTTCGGAACCGCCACGTTTTGTGATATCTTTGCCGCGTCCGGTGCAGTGCGTAGGGTCCGCTGCCAAATTTGTTGACGGATGCGATCTTCCGTCGATAAAGCTAATTTGGGTTTTGGTGGTAACTTCGATTGGGGCACCTGAGCTGTATCCGACGGCATTGGAACCACAGCTACCGCCGGTGGCGGCGTCTTCGGTAGAACGCATTGCTGCTGCGGTTTTCCAGACAATGCAGCAGCGCTGAAGTTGTTGTTCGATTCTATCGGCTGCGCGGAACTCCGAAACCCTGAGCTGAGCAGCAGGAGTGCAGCTGCTGCTTCATAGTCAGACATTTCTGAAATAATTTGAACAAGTTAGTTCAGCTCATCCAGCCCAACAAAGTCTACTAAATCACTATCACTCAATGTTACGATTGTTATACAATGATCTACATTCGCGTTTGGTACTATCGACGACTATCCAAACACTACAACCGGAGAATTTGGCCGTACTACAAACTTTAAAGTACACGATGCCGTACGACTAAACCCCACCGGGTGTTATGTCGGCGAAACCTGAAGCACCAGCACATCCGCACCTCCACGGAACAGTCGCTCCCTTGCTCCGATTCGTATAGCGAATTAAAAAAACAGCAAGATCAATGTCCTCGAATTCGAGGACCAAAACGCGCCACCAATGCGTTCTGCACTACTAGTTTCATCCAATTTATATTGGAAAGAATCATCATCAATCCCTAATGAGCTGATGGCCGACTATATTCAACTAACAGCTTTCCAGAATCGAACACTACGACGACCAACCGCAATGGTAGTTGCGGCCAGTTTTTGATCGGAAGTCTATTCTCGCTTACCATTTCCGCTCCAGTACTGCGCACTCGAGTCACACATTGTCTTTGCATAAATTGGGAAACCACCACTGTTAACACTTTTGCAAACAGACGATCACGATCTAACGTAGACGATCCTTACTGCACACAGGACTAGCACAATCTGCATGACCATAGGATGCGCTCTTTGTTTTATATCTTCCAGGCACTAACCGTGCACTTCACCGTCCAACAGTAGAATGATAGTACGAGAAATGAAGCGAACGATCGCATGCCGTTTCAACACTGAGAATTATCTACCTCCAACGACGTATCCTGGCGGAGTGTAGAACAAAGCAGAGCATAAAAAAACCGGTTTCTTAGTACTACCTACGCAGCGAAAGCAGAGTGCAAATTACGACTTGATGCGCAGGGGTAGCTGGAACAATTAGTTTTCCGATTTACCTTTTTTTTTTCGGGGGCACGGTTCGATTTGTGTGGAAGCTTGCAACTTATGCTCAACACTTTTAGGGAGGAAACAAACAAAACATGCTTTTTTTTTTTGGTACACGCTTTTGTTCGGCCCTGCCGTTTTGAATGATTTTTTTCTGGGAGGAGTTCGTGGAATTTCACCATCACGGGGTAAAAGAATAAGGAAACATAACGGCTAGATTCGTACATTCGATACGTGGGTACATTTGTACCCACATTCTTCCCTGGACTAGACCAGGTAAATCGCATTTAGCCACTTTTTGCTTACTTTGTGGTGTACCAGGAGCAGACAATAAAACAGATTTGGGTTTAACATTGATTTGCAGATGCAAATTTAGAGCAAATGCCATGTGCTTGAATTTAAATAAGAATAATTTAAACGGGGATAGCTAGGTAACATTTTTGAAAGATTTAAATTGAGATTGAGAGTAGAAAGTAACGATTACATTATAGAAACCAAAGAATTCACGTTGGTTTGCAAACTATGTAATAAATCCGCAGTCGCAATACTCTACGTTACCCTTTGATCTGAATTAACCATAGTAAAGATATAAATCAAACCCATGATTGGGAGTATTAGCGTTAACCAAAAAGTAATCAAATTAATTGTCCTTTTCATTCAGATGAAGAATGATTAATTTCGCGTGCAATCGCTCCAACTCACAACAATCCGATCGTCCTATTTATGACCAGTCGCGCCGTCTCATAAACAGCTCGACCCTCTTTTACGCACAATCGCCCGCGACAGCACGAGGGTTTGTCAAAATATACAATGAAATGCGTTTATTTATGATTATTTTATAGAGGCTTTGATCCAATGTTTTCATTCGCCTTCGAATGCGTTTGTTTAGCCTCCGTACGCCTGTATGTCCATTAATCAGAAAATATGAAAAAATGGATGCAACGAAACATTTAAACCCATCAAATCAATACAATCAGCACAACGATAAGTTTTTTAATTTTTGCTGTCAAACAATCTTATCGTGTTCAAGTCACCCAGCTGTCGAAGAAGAATTGTGTTTCCCTGCGTTTTTCGTTCTATCTTGTGGTTCGAGCAACTTCGCTAACTAAAACTAAACACCATCAAGGTAGGACATAATAATGGCTGGATTTTAATTATTACCCAAATCTGCCTAACTGCGAAAGGCTACACAAGTGCTTCAATCGTTACTCTATCATCAACATCAACTAATTGCACCGAGATAGGCCAGCTGCAAAATTACGTAATGTAAACCTGGTTTCTATGCTATGTTTCAGATGTCGGATGTCGCACCAAGAATCCCGAAGCCGGTGCTGCGTGGCCTCCATAATGCCACCATCAAGCGCAATTTGATCGTGTCCGGCGTCCTTTGCACGATTGCCGTCGTCGCAATGAAGGTGCTGCATAACGACCCTAAAGTTCGCGACTACGCCGAATTTTACAAGTGAGTCAGCCGTTTCGGCAGGTGAGAGGTCGTTTACTGATGTTTACTGATGCTTACAGGACCTACGATGCAAGCAAGGCTTTCAACCGCATGAAGGATGCTGGTCTTTTGCAATCGGTTCAGAATTGAATGCTTTTCCGAAAAAACATGTAAGAGAGAAGCTGCTTTGTTTAGTAACTTGATGGGGCGGAATGGAGTACCCGATTGCGGGGCAGTTGTGCATGTCGTACAATATTAAATAAAATCCAAGTAAAGTAAGAAAAAGGCCTTTATTCTGGTCGAAATGAGAAGAACAAGGGCAGTAAAATGAAATCCACGACTACGTTGCCCCAGCGCCGTACGTTCGGTCCCAAAGTACATACTGATGCAGGTCACCTGATGAAACGCTTGCTTTGACCTTCGTCAGGGCAAGCCTAAAATCTTCATAATGTATCGGTCGTACCTGATCTTTCGCAATATTACCCAGTTGTTCGAAGGGAATCGAGCGGATCGGTCCCATGGAGGCTTCATGGCAGAGAACTTTCATATCAGCTCCTGAAAACCCTTCGGTTAGGGTCCCAACTTGTGTAATTTCGTCCTTCTTCATACTATTCCGTTCCTGTTCAAGCAACCGGATTAGAATTTGGATACGTGCCACACGATCCGGCAATGGAATGTAGAGCCTTTTCACTAAACGACGCCGGGCTGCTTCGTCCAGTTCTTGTGGGCGATTCGTTGCTCCCACGATCAGAATTCGTTCGTCTTCTGCCGTGGCGGCCCCATCCAATTGCACCAAAAATTCGGTCTTTAACCGTCTGGAACTCTCATGGTCCGTATCGCACCGTTGGCAAAGCAGGGAATCAATTTCGTCGATGAATACCACGGCCGGTTGGTGCACGGCTGCCACGGCAAACAGTGCTCGCACCATTTTTTCCCCATCTCCTATCCATTTGGAAGTAAGTGACGAGGCGCTGATGCTAAAGAAGGTCGATTTTGATTGTGAGGCAATGCACTTGCCGATCAGAGTTTTACCCGTACCAGGTGGACCGAAGAGCAGGATACCTCGCGGGGGTTTCCGCAAGCCAGTAAAAATGTCGGGGCGTAGAATTGGCCACACAACAGCTTCCTTGATGATCGTTTTTGCATACTCCAACCCAGCAATGTCGTCCCATGATAAAGGCTGAAATCGATCCATAATCTCGCTTCGGATTAATTCCACCATTTTCGGGTCGATGTTCTTCAACCGTCCATCGATTTCTTCCTCTTGACTACCCTCATTGCTGCTTTGACCGTTCCCATGGGCGTTGTATAGCGACGGATTTACATCGTCAGTCCCGTCGCGTCTGTGTAGACGTCGATCCTCGTTGTCGGGACGCACGGGGCACACGAACTTACTGCCTAACGTACGGCGACCTCCGAGCGACTTACGCCCATAGGAAAACAAAGGAGTTTTGCTGGGTGGATTTGATGAACCATATTTCTAAAAAAAAAAGTATATACGATTTGGTTCGACAAACGACATTAAAATTAACACTCCCTATGTACCTTGATATGTTGTATCTGTAGTTCATCCTTAGCCGTGCGGAAGCCCCCTTGCTGAGTAGTGGCAGATGCGAGTATTGATGCAGGCTTCGAAACTGGCATTTTAGGTGTGAACATTGTACTGCTACTAGGAAATACTCGTCTGGAAATATCTTCTACCACGGAATAATTATTTCCATTACCGAGGAAAGGCTCCGCCGTTTGTGGTTGCTTTGGAGCTTCGATCTTGGCATCTGCGTCACATCTCTCGCTGGCCGGTTGCGGAGTTTCGCTGTGGCTCTTTTTTGTGAATATTTTTGATAAAGCTTCGAAGGAAACCTCATCGGCGGAGCAATTTTCATATTGCCCTCGACAACTTGCTGCTCCTTTGGGAATGTAGCTTAACGGATCGTCCAAGGCGCTTTCGGTTATTTCGTAGTCATCATCCACTGTTTCCGGAGGCTGCGAGTTGAGAAGCTCCATGACGTCGTCGCAGTAATTATTTACTCCCCTGGGATCGATCATCCTACTCTGGTACTGCTGCAAGCCCTCGCTTAGAATCTGTGCTGATAACCTTTCATCGTCACTACAGAGTATGTTAAGACTAGTTAGAACGTTTTTTTTAACACGCTGAACTTTCAAAACTTACAAGCGCAATGATTCCGAATAGAGTCGAAAATTCAAGTTTCGCAAATCGTTCACTGCTTCATTGGCCGTTTCCGTTCCCTTTGCTTCAGTGATTTGGCGCAGGATTGAATAAAAATCATTCGCCGAACGGCTATTCATCCCGCTGGATTGAAGGAGTCACACGAATTTACGTATTGGTCACGCAATTGAATTGTGCGCCACATTTTGAGTGTGTCAAAAAGTGCATTGTTTACCATGGCAGCTGTCACTTAATTTTCGACGGATTTCTCCTAAGGGGTAAACTTCACTCACATTCGCCCCGTTTCGTTTTCGCCTTCGCTGATGAGAGAAAAAGCACACCGGTGAGCCATAGTGAGACAATTGCCTCACTTCGTGAGATGACAGTGCCGCCCTGCGTTTAACGGTCACTTAAAAACAGAACACGAAACATTCGACGAATACGTTGAGAAAAGTGTACCAACGTACTAACGAAAATGAAGTATAGTTTTCCAGCAAGACCCGTACGGACGGCGATAGCAAATATCAAACAACAAAGAACAAGCTTGTTGGTAGTTCAAATGAAATGAGTTTGATTTTAGGCATCTTTCAAATATCATATATAAAGTCGGTCGTCTGAAACGTGTTTAGTCTATAACTTGTTTCGCAAAATACTGCTACCCATTTTTCCTACAGGATAGAAATCTTCCACCTCCGTGACTTCACATTCTTACCGACGTGCCAACGGTGTTCATTGAATGTCCCAGTTCTTCGCGCTAATCTGTGTTGAGTTTCACTTCCGGGAGTGCACTTCTACGTCACACGCGGAAGCAAAGAAAAGTCCACGAATGAAAAAAAAAATCCTTCGTTTCCCCCGTACCCTGCTCCAGACACGACGATCCAATGATCCAAATCGAGTTCATCCGGATCGCTAAAACAATTTGCTTTGCAACTTTATTTTTACATCAATTGGAATGAAATTTGCATAACATTGCCTCCTCATCAATTTACAACTTCTCGATGGGCGCTGGGTGACCTTTTTTTTTTTGCTTACACCCTCCCCCAGAACGGGCACCACCCAGCACAGTTTCCAGGAAGGGTCTACTCCTTGGGGGAAGTTTTTTCTTCTCCTTCTCCCTGATCCTCAAGTCAGTTGTCTTGAGGAGTCGCCGGGTGTATGTGTGCGGGAAGCAACCCCTCCCCCCCCCCCACCCCCGGGTTTACAGTTAAAGTGAAATCAACACTTTTCCAAGATGGTGACACGTTAAGGATCTGGCTGGTCGTATCGCGATTCGCCACTTTTCACTCCCGCCAGTTCCCGGCGGTGTCTTATTCCTCTGCCACCCAGCATGGCCGGGAATGTTGTCCCGACCCATAGCTTTGACGGTATGACGCGGTGCGCGAGTCTGTGTGTGTGAACTCGTTGCAAAGTAATTTGCATAATATCTTTATTTAATAGAAGGATATCAGAATAAAACTGGAGTAAACATAATTCCATTTACGGTGGATGGTACGCGTCGAAAATGTTTAGCAGCGCGAGGCCCGCGACACGAACGGAAGCCAGCAACCGATCGAACCGATTGTTCCGATGGGACCAATCGTGGACTATATTGCTCTTCGAAGCGCCGTGCGAAGAAAAACGGTGAAGCATGAGGAGCTCGATCCCCGCGCTTTCCCTACTCCCCCCCTTCACGGATGCGCCGTGCCAATCTGTGCGGTGTTATGAAGCGTGTTATCCAAATCTCTTGCATTACCTCACTCTCTCCGGCTGGTGGTCGACCCGGCCAAAAAGGGCGGCTCTCATGGAGGCATGGAATCGAATTTGTCAATGAACCGGCACATGATAGGAATGCGGGATGTGAGTGTTAAGGATCCTTCC
>JAOEFI010000004.1:369208-389096 GCA_034621735.1 Anopheles plumbeus
AAAAAAACAATCCTTCCACCGATCCAATAATTAATATCGCGAGAGCTAAGAACGGCCATAAATTGCGAGATCATCTTTAACGTTCCCCCTCTTCCGGTGGACCTCTTACTTCTCGCGGCGGCAAGGAGCGACGATCGGTTCCGTTAAACCGTTCACCGAAAGGGCGCACAAGGATGCCGCCGCACGCCGCCCCGAAGACGTGGGATGACACACACGGTGAACAACAATAATCTTCGATGTGGCTCTTCCTTCCCGCCGGGACGGCTTGCGGTTTTCGCGAGGCGGATGCATTTCTCTGCCGATTGACCACAACTGGCGACCCGGCAACTGCATTCGCTACGGCAGCGCAAACTTGCGGACGTATTCGAAATGAGTTGGAGAAGTTGGAGGAAATAAAATAAAAACAGACCCCACAATAAAACGAACTACTCATAGGCACCCCACGCCGTGCTTGGCCCACCCCTCCGGGGCCATTTCTAACGACCGCAACCTACGGTCCCGCCTGCATTTTGCAACACCCTACACCGCTGGCCGGTTTTATGGAACCATTAGATGAGGACCCGCCGACAGCCGCCTGCGATAACTCCGGAAACCGTTAGCCACCCGCCGCGGTCTCGGTGGCATTTTATGGTGCACCGCACGTGTGTGTGTGTGTGTGCGTGTGTGAACGTAATAAATGATTTTTCACCAAACCCCACGGACAACAACGGTTTGCGACATTGGATTTTCGGACGACATCATGTTTCGGTTTCGCGGAAGCGAAGGGTCGGAAGGTTGCCGATAGGGGTGGTGGTGGGGGGTCCTTTCGAGTGCCGGCGGACCCATGCATGCATGCAATTCGCGGCAAATGTCAACCGCAGGCCCCGGAGCACGGGCAGCTTCCTGCATCACACATCACCGACAGGGCGACACGACCTTGACAACATTGACGCATACGAGCGCAGTGTGCCTTATAAACAACCGATCGATATATCTCGTTGGGAGGAGGGAATATTGGACCCGGCAAAAAAACGTGTTTGATTAAAATAATCCCGCAGGAAGTGAAAATGTTTGATATGGTTTGATTGTGTGTAAATTTGCATAAATTGGAGCGTGTTTTTTGTTCAAAACAACTCACATAATGAATCATGTTTGGCGACGGCTTCATTTAAAGCAGTGCAGTAAACTTATCTAACAAAACTTGCACATGGTTTTTATAGTCCCTGCAGTAGAACGTCTGGGAAAGGATTTCAGATATAAAACGACTGAAGTATGAATTGTATTAACTCCATGCTCTCACGATTTTAAACCTCGACTAACACAGAGACTGTTCTGCTTGCTGTAATGTTTAATGCTCCAATCCAATCCAATAGTTTACTGCTAAAGGTTCTGTTTGCAATTGACCCGTAAGATAGAATGTTCCAATTAGCTTCTATGCTCAGTGTGGTTAGCAAACATTTTGAAGGGCGAGAGAAAAAAAACGTACATAAGATTTCCGAGATTCCGACATCAAACAGACCTGGCGATTGATCTTAGTGCAAACATAATAGCATCACAAACATCACAAGCTGAACGGAAGATAACAACCAACACGTACAAAGCTCGCGGCCTTCCACCCCTCGACCGAGTCCGCAACCCTAGGGTGCTACTTTCGAAAGTGCATTCCCTTCTTGTCAAGATGCAGAAATAAAAGGAGAGTAGTTCTGCAACCAACACCCCATCACGCACAACCAACGAGAGTGAAGACGGCGATAGAGATGAAGAAAAAAAAACGAAAGGAAGAAAAATGCGAGCAAGATTAAAATGTATTACTTTGATAAAAGTACTCACTACTGAAGTGTGGAAACTATAATGAGCCCTCCGAGCACCGGGGTACTACAGAGTAAAAAACCCTTCCCGGCTCAAAGTGGTAGCGTCGTCAAAAGCCGCCCATTTACACGGTCTGGTGGTTGAGACCGCTTGGTTTTCCCCCTCAGAACCTTTCTAGAGGGCGGTGAGATTAATAGCTAAAACCGGGCTGGGTGTATAATTTATACATTTCCACAAAAGCCTCAAAGCGCGTGAATATTCGCGAGAACTTTTGCTTCGACGGCGGCGTTCTTTCCGTCGTTTCCGCGAAGCGTCTATTCAATCGAGGCTCCCCCGGTCGGCGACCATGCTTCTCCAGTGCACCAATAATGGCGGTCTGCTCAAGATCCGTGATGAAACCTGACGACTGCCGCGAAGACGGGCGACACCCGCGGTACGTACCCTGGAATGTCTTCCCGCGGCGGCTTCTCTTCCAGCGGAGGAAACAGCATTCACTCATCCTCAGAATATGCTAATGACGGTCGCCGCCGTCGCCGCCGCTGCGTGGTTGTGTCGACCCCTCTGGGGTCTGTTAGAACGCGAACATGCGACGGGAACGGGAATAGACTGCGTCTAGATATGCAGGTGGAATGGACCTTTTCTCAGTGCATTTTTGCTATCACCGTGAGCTTTTTCTTTCTTCGGTTTTTTTTTCTTCCCTCACTGTTTTTCTCGCTTCGAAGGCTCATTTTTTACACTTTTGCGCACCCAACGTTGCGTGCATTGCACGCGAGTGCGTTTTATCTTACTTCGCCTTCTTTTTTATTTTCTTGTTCTAGTCCGTCTTCACCTTCACTGTGCACAACCTCTCTAGGCACCAACAAGGGGTGTAAATCTTCCGTCTTCAATAGATAAGCAATTGAAAGTGTCATTTTTCATAATTTGAACCCAAGGGCTAGAGGGAAGGGGGGATGTGGTTGGGAAGGCTGGGCTGGCTAGCGGTGGCTGTCACAGGTGCAGACGGTGCTGGAATACGAATGCAGAGGTTGGTTTGGGTCGCTGTTGCTGGGTGAAGTTCCGGCCGGCCGTTGAGAGTCTTGGCAAGTCTTGGCCGCACCGGTGCGTTCTTTGTCAATATTTGCCCCGAAGAGGTTGCGCTAATGATGACGCGCCCGGAACGCCCTGGAAATGACACACCGGGTTTCATGATGGAACGGCGCCCCGGGAGCAGGTCTTCGCCCTCCGCTCCGATGGCCGCGAGCGGGATGGACCGGTTGGGTTATCCTGCCCTGCTTGCGCCACGATACAATGTAACGCTTGCTGCGGAACCTTCATTTCCGAAAGGTGATTCCATTTATGAGTTCCAAGTTTATGATGTTTCAAGCGGTAAAAACCAGAGTGAAAAGAATTTCACAATTTTACCTGCAAGCGGAAGTAGCTTCGAGAGAAATGGCAAGTTGGCCAATTCCAAAACAAGTTTTGAATACCTGGAAACAGCATGTGTTTAAAATTAACTTACAAAAAAGCTGTACCATATGAATGCCAATACGTAACAAAATGAAAGTTTAGTAAAAACAAGTCATGGTCAACATGAAAAACAAAAACATTTTAACATGTTTTATGACAGAAGCTTTTTTTTCTGCTGGCGAATTATTATCTTACCGTCAATTATTATATTATCTTCCAATGAATCCAACAAAATATGATTAAAAACCCTGCCTGCCAAACCTTTTCATTAAAACTCACATCTGCTGAATCTTCTGACGGCGTCGAGATGAAAAGGGAGCCCCAAGGTTGTCGCATCTGTTGCTTTCTATCTTTGTTCTACGAATCTTTCCACTGCCTCCTCCTCGACTCTCTTTCGCACGAAGGAGGACAGAGTCGCGGTGGGGCCCATTAATAAATTTAATACGACAGCTGGACGAGCCCCGCCACATAATAACACTCCCAAACGTACTCATTTTCTCATGACCTTGCGCTAAACCCCGCCCGTGGCTGAAGTCAGACAGACCCTACACGAAATACATCAACCTACTCTGGGGGGTTAGTACACAAAAAGAAAAACGATAAAATAAAATAATATAAAACCGTTTTACACAGCCATCGTCCCCAAACACGACCGCTTAAAGGTGCGCATAAAAAGTAGAAGGTTGCGGGAAATGAAAAAAGAGAAGAAACAGGCCAACAGTCGTCACAGAAAGTGAAACAAAAATGGACCGTCGGCGGTTCGCGACAAAACACAGCCACACAAACAAACAGACGCATGATGATGGAAGGTTCCCGGGTGCCGATGGTCCTCGTGTAGCCACAGCGGGTCGAGTGAAGCGACACAGTTTACATTATATAATGCATGACAGGCCACACAAAACGGCGTCCGATTCCGGTGAGTGAAAGAAGCCTTAGCCTACCGAGGGCCCAAAAATGGGTGGAGGGGGAAAAGGTCCCGGCCCAGCGAAACCCGCCGAACTGATGTTGCCTCCGGGTGCGGTCGATGTGACGTAAATCAACGCCGGACGGTGGACGACACGATCTCCGGTGGACGCGAAACGTGGAAGATCTGCATACAATGCGATCCTCGATGGAAGCTGCCCCACCCCCCACCCCTGCTGGCTCGACCCGGAATCCGAGCGGGGCGCTGCGCACGCTCACTTTTACTTCCACCGCGCCAGTGGAGCCAGAGTTTTATGAAAATTACGGTTTGCCTTTTTCCTTGAAACTCTTCGTTATTGCTATCAATAAAAGTCGATCTCGCCCGGTCGGTTCGCGCTGGCAGGCTTGCGGCGTATTTTTTGGCAAATGCTCACCCAAAGGTGGCCAAGGTCTGGCAGCGTCCCCCCACCTAAGCGTTAGGAACGATCGAACGTTATATATTCCTACTCCTATAGGCACCGCGAGTGGTGCCATAATCATCAAACACTGTGTTCCAACAGTTTGCTAACGAGATTGATCCGTCAAACGGAGTCCAGCCTGCTCGAACCGGTGCACGATGCGCTGTTCTATCGCGTTTGCCGGAGTTGTTGTAGGTCAAAAAAAAAGAAAAAAAAGAAAAACAGAACGTCCCAGCAAGGGAATAAAAACTCCCAATCAAGCGATTGTTCTGCGTTCGTTAGCGTTAGCTTGATTTATGAACACCGGCACAAAAAGCGTAACGGGTGTATCAAAAATACTATAACTATCGAATCGTGAAGGTTCTCGGGCGTGTTCTTGGCAGAGAAAAGCCAACCGCAGCAGTACCGTTTGGCGGTAATAAACAGCACTCACCGAAGGGTTTATGATCGACGATCGGCGATCGAAACCGCCGCCTCCGAAATGGTCCGCGAAATTTCAACCAATAATTAACACGAACAACGCTGGTTTCCGAATTTTCCTAGTACCGTTCGCCGTCCGTGTAGTGAAAGCCTCAGGGGCGAACAAAAAAAAACCGACCGGGAAGACGTTCTAATAAAATCTAACGGGTCGCTGAAATCGGAAGAAGAGGGCGAATTATGTTAGTGGCAAAAAAAAAAACAGAGGGACCCCCAAAGCAGGCCGATGGAGTGACCGATGGAGATGATCGTAAATCGGTTTTACGGCCTCTGGTTGCACTGCGTGCTAATCTGAACTACGACGTAACACGCTGTCGCGAAATGTGGTGAGCTCATTTGAAGCCGTATTCCCGGGCACCACCTCTAGTGGAGACCAGCGGATCTGCTGTTCCTTGTCCCAATGGCCCAACCTAAAAAAACCTACCCCCGTAGGGCAGAGAGAAGATGCTAGATGCGACCGGCTGCTGTTTCCGACCGCGGTTGCAAAATGCAACTGAAATTGCGAGTGGTAAGTGATGGTGCCATAAATCAATGGTCACACCATGCGCATACGGGTGCGCGCCCTCCAGGAGACCTTTCACACCGTGGCAGCTGCCCGTATTACGCGCCCCGTTGCATGCTGACCCGCCCCCAGCCAAGAGGTCGTTTGCTAAGTGAAGAAAATAATTCGAAAGAAAATAACGATCCCCAACGCCGATCTACCGCGGGTCACAGCATCGGCCCGTGGACAGGCCCGTTATAATAACCTACCTTCCCCCCCCCCCCGCCCATCAACCAAGCACCTACACCCGCCCCCATGGATCGCTAGAGCACGCTAGAAAGGAAATTAGCAGATTACGTCATAATCCGCCGGCGTGGTGGGTAACCTTGAAAAGTAAGAAACGAACGAGTAACCCAGCACGAGGGGACGCTAACAGCGCTGACGTGCAGCATAAATTCATAACCGTTAGGCCGCGGTGATCCCGAGGCGCATGCAACTCCACCATCGCCAGTGATCGGAAAACCGGCGCATGCTCGCACGCATGCACGCATGCATGCACGCACAGCGAGCGAGTGTGTGGTGCTGTGGTCCGGTGTGAACGACTGGCACTCCTGCTCCAGCTGCTTCTCGGTGGCGTGCAATCGCGCCGAACAGCACCCTCAACCAGATGTCCTCCAGCGGTGGTCGCCGCTGATAGAGGCTTTCAAGTTTGCCAAACGGGGGGACGACTCCCAGTACGCGCAGTTGACATTTGGATGGCAATTTTCAATTTCAACCGACACGACACAATCGACGTGCTGCTGCTACGGCTGGCCCAAGTGAAGTCCCTCCTCCGGGGCCTGCCCCGGAGTTTTCCACCCAACCAAATCGTTCGCCTGCTCGCTGCTTTGCTTTTACTTTCGTGGTTCGAGTCACGGAAAGTCAAACGGGCAGGTTGTTCTTAGCGCTAGGGCTAACTGCTTCCATTGAAGGGAGTGGCGCACCATGGACCGTAAGCTAGGGCGAAAGGGGAGTGCAATGATCTTGCCATGCTTTTTACATGACTGTCGTGGTAGCAGCCAGCCATCTAATGAGTGTGACACAGGGGAGGCTGCTTCATAGAGGCATGGATGCATGTGGAGTTGAATAGTTCTTTCTGAAGAACTTTATCTTCTGAATGTCTGACGCCTACCGACGATAGTGAGGGGATGCTGATATGTTGCAAGAAAGCTGCCGCTCTCCAAGTATATTCTATAGCTTAAGAACTTATTTTGTCTACAAAAATCAATGTATCTTCAGCTAGAAAGAGTTGACCACAAGAATCAGCTACTGATATAACTTCCCGCTAAACCAACCATTGCGTCTTCAAATGCGACCTGCGACCCAAAAGTAGCCCGCCCGGACAACAACAACAACAACGTCCATCTTGGACGTCTCTGCTGCTTGCCGCGGGACCCCGTTGGCGTCCAAAAGTCGTTGACCTTCACCGTCCATCCACGGGCGGCGCAGAGCAGAACGCAGACGCAAGAAGGATGCAATTTGTCTCCCGGGATCGCCAGCGCCGACGACCGGCAAAAGTTTCACGAAGAAGAAGGAGGAAACAACAACAACAACAACAACAAAAAGTGGACTTTTTCCGTAATTAATACCATTCGTGCGGAGCCGTGATTTCATAACTTATTGATCGGCAGTGACCACTTGTGCGCGAATGGAGTCATTTTCGCGGCTACCGCGAAGCCTTCAAAAAACGGTGCTCCGAAGAGGCGGGAAACTTCCACCAACGAACGTACCGAACGAACGGGTCAACGATAAATAAAGAGCGCGCACGGGAGATCCAGTGGTGGAAGGGTGGAGGCATCAGCGAAAAAGAAGAAAATGAGATAACTGCGATTGGAAAGCTTCTAGCCGTGGCTTCTGCCAGCTTCTTGATTACGTCTCTGCTCGGTGGAGTACACTCCGCGCATTTTCACTCCGTTCGCAACATCTTCGCGATATCTCGCTCACACAATCACTTTGCATACTCTCTTTCGTCAAACATACATAACACTTCTTTGGACGGCCGGGCCCAAAAAAAAAACAACCGCACCATCGCCCGATTTGCGCCGTTTGAAGACTCTCAAGTGAAAGATAAAAAAAAACCTTCCATTCGTTCATTGACATTGGCTCGCGCGAGGTTCGCAATTAACTCGGAAATCTTTCTCTCGCCTGCCGTCGTAGAGTTCCGTTTGTTCCGATGGTAATTTCACTTTCTCGCAGGCGTTCGAGGGCGGCAATTATAGGTTATGTGCATCTTGAAAGACTATTTAAACGGACGAAGCCGGAAGGCGGTTAAGTTATCATATTGACTCCAGGCAAGAGATGCGTCCATCAACAGTGATTGGGTACAGAAAATTAAAGTTCAAACATGTTTTTCAATCATTTACTTTAAACATTATAAAATAACATAGGAAGGAAAGGATAACGAATGGTTCTTCTTCCTTACATTAAATAGAAGATTTTATTTATTTTTTTTCATGCATAGTTTGATTATGAAGCACATCGAAATAATGTGAGAAAAAAAACCGCGGTCACACACACAACCTACAACGTGCCCATTAAAACGGCGAAACACAACTGTTGGTTGTTTGACCGCATTTACGCATCGCTTTGCACACGGCCAAGGTAGCTTTCCACTGGCGTGTGTCAAGGCTAATGAAAACACGCATCCTTTAGTGATCGAGTTTTCCAAATCGGAATCCGCGACTGCATCTGCTGCAACAGCGCGTTGCCGGGGAGGCCAACCGCTGACTGGGTGGCCGGTGCACCTCGGCCAACATTGCTCTTGCCAGACATTCTTGCCTACATGTCTACTCGGCGAGCAACAGAACCGAGGCTGATCCTTGAACTCAAAACGTGAAGTGTCCATCTCGGTCCGAGACGGGCGCGAGCTGGGAAAGTTGGCCGCTTTGAAGTGGAGCGATGTAACCTTTTCTCTCTCCGCCCCACTCCCGTCTACGCCACTCTCGGCGGACCCGCACGATGGCATTTTGCGGTCTTCAGACGGAACGTCACCCGCGCTCACACGTTGCTCGATCTCCCCCTGTGTAGGATCGGCACGAGCGACTATGCGATGATAGCGCACAAGAGCTCGCGCAGCCCTATAAGGGAAGGACGACTCTGGCGAGCCTCGGAAATGTACGACCTCACGTGTCCACACTGTACGTACCCAACCTCGCACGCGCATGCATCTAGAATGCAGCGACCATGTGCGACCGAACGGCCGACGTTTTATGGTTTATGATCGCCCACCACCACCACCACCACCACCACCACCGCCACCGACACGGCACGGCAAAAACAATTAATAGCAGAATAAAAAAAAAACCGATCCGCGATGCGAACGACGGACGTGTGGCATGACAAATTGAAGGTGACAAATCATCGTCCTATCATCCGCCCCGTGGACGGCGAGATTCGCCAACGTCCCCAGGTGCCCCGCCGCGCAGTTCACCGGCTCCAGTTGCCATATCGAGGCTGATGGCACGGTCACGGCATCCCACACCAGGTGACCACCCTCCGCCTTCCCGGTTGCCGCAGGTTGCGTGGAAAATGATGGAAATAAATTCCGTCACGCTGCACGATTCGAATTATCATCGTTGCGTTGCGGTGGCTCGCAGTGCTGAAGTGTTCCCAATCGCTGTATAACCTCCAGCCGTCGCCGTTCCACAGATGGCCACCATAAATGGCCGCCCGGCATAGGATGGCTGGGGACTTTCGTCGCAGCATCAAAAGGATCACGAGAGTGTGAGCATGAATATTCATCCCCTGATTTCAGTCGCCATTGGGGTACGCATGCATCATATTATCATGCCCGTGTAAGTGAATGTCCTGCCGGGAGAAAAAGACGACCGACGCGTGGAGTGGAAACTGAAAGTGCTCCACTATAATCCATTCATAGTGCGTCCTGTATCCAGCAAGGGTCTCCCGTCCCTGGTCTGTCTGAATACTTTGAACATTTTGAATTGAAATGGTAAATAATGCCCCCTAGGAAATGGCCTCAATGAAAATAAACCGGAAATGAAGAAAGGTGATTGTTCGAAACCATAGATTTCTGCTATGTGACAGATTCTTACGCCAGACGTTCAAACAACTTGAAAGCCAGATAGAGTTAGAGTACTTACCTTAAAATAGTTAAACATAAGCAACGTCATAAAACCATCGTATAATCCTGCAAATAGACCAAACAAAATCCGAATTAGTTAAAAGTTCGTTAAGTCGTTCAGACCTACAGTAAAACATTGTATGAAAAAAAATGCGAATTGGAAATACCAAACAAAATCATACCAAAATGAACGTGTTCGAATTGATTTGAATTCCCTCCAAAGTTTTCTCAACAGCACACGAGTGTGAATAAATAATTCATGGATCGATCAATATTTGGTGACACACTCGATCGCCACCGTCATCGATACCGGCACCTTCCACTTGACATTGAAAAAGACGGGTTCTCCATCATGCTGCAAAATAAAAAAACCCACACCATTAGGTGGAAGAAAATCTCCACCGGGCAATACCGATCGATGGCACTAACGAAGCGGAGTCACGGAGTTTAACCAGAAGAGATAGCAGCTATGGGGGTTTTGAATTTCTCGATGAGTAATCCTTTTTCAGTCAAAATAAACACGCACCCAACTTGCGAAAACAAGCCAAAGTGTAATGGCCTTTTACTGGTGGAAAAAAATTGGTACTAGTTTTGAGCATAATTCTTTATACACTTCACAAAGTTTTAATTAAAAACTAAAAACTTAAACACTATTTACTCGGGAAAAACCGCGACGATTTCATTCAGAATCTTATTCGATTTAATTGATGGTTATAAAAGTAACTTCAAGAATTACTTCTATTACTTCGAGGCATGATATGCAAATATTTAATAACAATGTTACTGAAATGATCATTACTAGAGTTTAGAGTAGCTATAAACACGGCCAACGAGATCCAAATTTTCGCAACAAGTAACCGCTTGGAAATTCCACAACCATTCCGCCACAAAACGAGGTTAATGAAAACTGCGTCTCGCAACTGGAAACAATAGACACATAAATTAATCTTCACCGAGCGAGCTGCATTTGTCACAAGTCGCAGCACAGGCCATGCCCGGCAGCTGCCCGGGAATCTTTTTCACACCCGCAATTCCACGGATTAGACCGACGGCGGGCATAGCCGCGGTTCGTAGCTGCATTGCTCGCAGGTCGTTTGGTGAGATAAACCGTGCAACCGTGGTGGCAACACGCGCGGCGTTCAAGGTGTGCAAGGGCAACCCGTAGCAAGCAGGGGGTACACTCCGCCTCCGTCGTGTAGGGAAAACAAATCCACCTCCACTCCACCGCTGTTTCTTAAGCGATTATGATAATCTCGCGCGACGCACACGAAGATCGTCGAACGCAACCGGCTGGCGCAAGCGGCCGAGCGCAAGCAGGGTGCGGCGCAGGGGCAGGGCAATGTTTAACGTAACTACAAAACGGTTGGCCCGATGGTGCAATATGAGCCGGTAGGGTCGGTGGCTCCGGCGTCCAGCGACACAAAGAGTATAGTGACTGGCAGCGGACGGACCGCCACCAGTTCAAAGCTGCCGAACTCCGTTCTCAGCCATTAGTAAGTGCCATTGTCCGGCGGGAGTTTGGAGACACAAGAGGCGGGAAAGGCAAAACAAAGCATAAAAATTACAACATTGTGCACACCACCATCCATTGCGCGGTTGCTACGCACCCCAGGGTACGCACACCCTGGGGCAAGCCAAAGTGACGAACTTGCAATTAATTGGTAAAAACGGTCAAAATCAGTCGCGCCATCCGCGAAATACCTGCTAGAAAACAAGACCTGCTAGGCCCGGGCCCGACACCGCCACCGCCTCGTAAGAGACATTGTTACGATGTCTTTAATGGGCCTTGATGGGCCCGTTGTTTCTTTTTCCGTCTTCACGCCTTCCAAAATCTGATTTACATTTTGTGTAACCAGTAGCGGCCCAAGTTCCCATGACTGCGCTCTTCGCTATGTAATGCCATCTGCCAAATGTTCTCCAAATGAAATCAACGTGACGCCATCTCAGCTACTGTGCCATAGGGAAGGCCACGCATTGGGTTGGATATATCAGACACTGCGAAGGAAGCTGAACCCTCAGAATCGTACAACCTCACTTTACGACCGGTAGTCAACCCTTCGTCCAACTGCTGCAAACACAGCATCATCAAATGAATTGAGAAAACAACACCGTTCTAAAAGAAACACAAACATCCCTTAATCCCTACACGCATCATACACGGATCGAATGGCCAGGAAGTCGCCGACTGATGGTGAGGCTATCGATGACCACAGAGGTGTAACGTGAACCCAACTGCCGGCGGACTGCGGAACTTCCCATGCACAAGGTCGTTGTAACTGAAGGGCAGAACAAAGTGTACGAAAGACATAAACCGGTTGAAAAAATAAATAACCTAAAAGATGAAACATGTCAAGGTGACAGACTCGTATGGAATTTCAATGATTCGTCGGCTTTTAAATAAAAATATCGCTTGGGAATGAATGAAACTAATCAATATTTGGAAAAAATTGAAGACGAGACACCCAAAGCGTTCCAGCGAATATCGAATGTGTAGAATGAGAGGAGATCCGAACCCAAAAGAACATTCCTCTCTAACAGAACATGTGTCTTCAGCGTGCAATCGCGGACTAGGAAACGAAAGGATGAGGGTCGCAAATGATGAGATCATCTTCCAGATGCCGCTGCCGGTTTCTGGCTGGCGGACAATAAAACTGTGCCTGCTTTCGACGTCCCACCGCGTTTCAGTTTGATTGATGTATCAAAACGTGGTATTCTGCACACCCTCACTTCTTCCAGCGACGGTCGCCCCACCGGCGTCCCCGGGCCCCCGATGTGGAAATTTATGATACCCAAAACCTGCCGATTTGTTTCTTTTTTATGACTACTTCCAACAATCGAAAGAAACAGCATCCCGCTTTATCCGGGATTGGTTCCAGCATGGCAGCATGCTCTCAACATTGGATGACCTCATTTGGTGGGGGCTCGAACACATGCACCAAAACAAGGCTCAAGTTACCAACCACCCGTGATAGTTCGAAGGGAGGCGACACCTCCGTTGGACGTGCGGTCCCACGAGAGGGTCATGTTCCCCATCGTCAATGACCCAACTCAAGGTCGTCGCAGCCCGCGGCGGAATAGTCGTCAAAAGCTGCCGCCTGTATCTACAGGGACGAGGATTGCATTTGTCGCTTATCAGTATGCAGCCAAACAAGACGGCTTTACCGCCGCCAGAGACCGCCTTGCATTGCAGCGAAGCCTTCCCTAGTGGATTCAGAGACATGAAGCCGCCGTGAAGCCAGGCGGTTTGGTTACTAACGGCAGTAGCAGCAGCAACAAGAGTGCGCCACTCACCGGACAAAGAACGTGCATTGTGCTAGGCAAATATTTGAACATGCCATCCGTCGCCCTGTGCATCGGAATGTCAGAGTCCGCCTGCCTGTCTGGGTGGACTAGGGCTTGGGCGAATATTGACGAATGGGACAAAAACAACATGTCAACTGCAGTCGACGACAGGAAGAGACGACCCAGCGTGGCTTGCAACAGCTGCACTGGGAAGGGGAGTTCCCTAGAACGCCATGCACCGCTGGTCGAACGGCTTCTTCTATTGAACGCAAAGTAACGAGCCAAAGATAGACAGGACCACATTTTTATTTGCGGACTTTATGTGCCTCTAAATAAATCCGTTCAATAATTGATAACGTTTTCATACATACAATACATACATAAAATAAAGGAAGGAACGGCATCCAATGTCGTTTAGCGAATTCAATGGGTTTTATTGCATCTTGGATTTTTTTTGCATTGGTGAATACATTTTCCATCAATGCTATTATGTATAATCCCTTTGACTAACGTCAGTATCAGCACTAATAACTAGTAACATCCATACACACGATCGAATAAAAGCTCGTAGTACTTAGATCTTTGATAGCAACTGACAAAGCTTGTAATTCATCGGCGGACCACTTTCTCCCGCCCGTTGCTAATGAGCCACGAGGAAGGGACAGACGATATTATGTAACACATCAGCCGTCGAGGCGACCGACTTTGCTACTCGAATTGAGGTGTGTGGGTAGAAAAAAAAAATCCAATCCGTCACATCGATGGAGACCGGCATCGCCTTCTACAGCTGTTCGCCTGGAAGTCGGCGACTTTAAACCCCAACACCATCCACGGTTTGTTCGCCAACTTCCCGGTAAATGATACGCCGCAAATGATACGCTCCACGGCACCGCGTCCGCCGAAAGAAATGGCCGATAGCGGTAGTAATAATTCGGATCGAATCAGTGCCAACAGCTTCGTTCGATAGGCCTCATCAACTGTGGCCAAACCAAACTGATTGATCGCTGTTCGGCTGTTAAAGGGACTTCCTACGAGGGCGCAGAAGGCATGGTGGGATCGATGGGTGGAATTAAAAACACACTTCTCATGAGTGTTTCGGAGGGCTCTACGGTCACGTCGTTACGCGCTCGAACGAAGCCCTAACCCATTGCGCACATCAGTGGACTCCATCGCTCCAGCGTGGAGAAAGAAGTCACTTATCGACCGCACATGTCAGACCGCACGCGAGTCCTAGCCCGCGTATACGAGGCCGGCTATCTACTCAGATTGTTTGATCTTCTGCATGACTGGACGCACACAGGACTTTGCCTTTTTAGCATGACAGCCGCAACGGGGAATGCATTACAGACAGTTCTGGTATACATTTGCAGGGAATCACTATCACTTCCATGGCATCTTAGGTGGAGTTTTGTGAAAGAAAGTCTTTGCTAGAAAACATACTTACTGTGCAATATGCATTTTGTTGGTTTGAGGGCATTCCGATCCTACTCACCATTCAAGGAAGGTACTTCTACTACCGACGTTAACTTGTGATGCACTTTTTGTTTGTTCGAGTCACAAATGTTGGTCAGCTTACCATGAATGAATCAATGATCGTACGTGGTATCAGGGCTATCAAGTACGGAAAAAATATTCCAATTTTCTGCTCCACGTCACGGCTGAACCGGATGCATCGTTTCAGCCTTGGTAATTGCTAATAAACTGTTCACAAGTCTGAGACAATGTTTAATTCCTCGACTCCAGTCGTACTCGGCGATAGTGAGGGTAATCACCGTTGGTATTTCCGTAGGTTCCTTAGCGTCTACCTAAGCATCAGTAGACGGTAAGATGCCTTCACTTCTATTCAAATATGAATCTTAACTGTCGGACATTAAAACTCATCACTTTATAATATATCTACTCAGTGCCGGTCTGTAGAAGAAACCGTTATCACTGTATCTTACAGATTAAGCCATTCTGCCGTTCAGCTTAATTTCTAAATCAGGGTAGTTTAGAATAGGCAGGAAAACTACCGTTCGCTGCTATCTGAACACGAGGGAACTGTTAGTTTTTATTTATGAAAAAACAATCCCCAAACCGAAACCACTGTTCACCGAAACCGCGAAATGAAATCAGAAAGAAGACCCCGTCAAAAACGAAATCAAAACGCATAACATAAAAAGAGAAAAGATAATGCACCAACACATCATTGCGGCGGTTCGTTCGGCCATTCGTTTGCATTCAAGTCTTCGTTAGGTCTGCACTCTAAGAATTGCGCATACATCTTAACAATCGTTCCATTTGGTAACCACCCTCCCCGGCCGCGGTCTCCAGCTGCTGCTGCCCCCGGCCTTTAATTTGCCCACAGAATTAGTCGGATTTCAATCTACTACATTCACCGTGCAGAGGACGGCTGGATTAGCGAAGCGTTAGGGGCAGAAGCAGCCAAGCAAATTTGCGCTGTCTCTAATTAACATAGGTTGATTCAACTTTACCGCGCGGCTGGTAACGAGTTACTCGAGCGTTCATTCTGCCATAATTCATCCTAGCCGGGGCCCATGCCACGATCGGAGGACGGACCAGGAGAAGACAGACAGACCCTACCATTGACTGTCCAAATATGTGGCACCTTCAGCACATTGTCAGACTTCAATTGGAACGTTGACACCATTTCACCCGTCGCTTTGTAGGTGGTTTCGGGGATGGGCTGCTAATGCGGCTCGCGGGACTGGATGAGTCAATTTTCGGTGACCGGGTTTTACTTTTGCTACCAAATCGGCGAAACCACATTCCACCGGCTATGACGTGGTTGGACCCGGGGAGGGTTATTGACTTTTCTTCTTCCAAGACGGAACCAACAAACGGCTGCACTATCTGCGGCCGGTCGAGTGAAGATGGCGTGTTTTGCATCCACGGGGGACATTTTTTGTTTGTTGGTGTTTTCTTTCTCCGAGACTCCGATAGAGGGACGGCAAACCTGTTACGATAACCGTCGCGCGGAATGGCGGGCAAGCAAATCGACCAATCTTTCTTTCTTCACTCGCAAACTGGAAAGCCGGGAAAACGGATTACGCACGGCGGAGGCGAATCGATGTGCCCCTATATGATGTCATCGGAATGGCTCGAGACTTGCGCGAGCCGCAGCCGAACGCGTCGTCACCGTAGACCGCGGTAGCACTAACCTTCAAACCAGTCACCCAGTGATCGCGTACGCGTGTGTGCAAACGCCCGTGTCTGTGAGGGCTGAGCGATGCAAGGTGAGGAGAATGTTACATTACCGGTATCGGTCGTCCTACGATCGCGTTTGGAAGGTCTCCCCCCTCGGGGGCCAGGGAGACACTTAATGAATGAGGCAGAAGATACGAGATATCAGCGGTAGCAGCGTGTACCTTTTCTTTTCTTCGCGATAGCGACGAAGTGAAGGGTCTCGTTTTATGATCTTCTCACGCTCCCCTGCTTACATTAGGGAAATTGTTCGTCGATCCTCCGGTGGAGCGTGCTGAGTTGGAAGTCCTCTAAAAACAAGACACGCGCAAACGAGGCCCAAGTCGGGCCAAAAAGGGACTTCTGGTGTGTGTCGCTGGACGAACGAAAACACCCACCCCATCAGCGCGTGAAGCGCAACTTCTACCACCAACATCAGCATCGGACGACGGTCGACACGTGATCGCTGGAAAACCAGTTTCCGCAAAACCACATTCTGCCTGCGCGAGACGCAGCAAAGTTGCTGTGCTCTAGGGCCCCGAAGTACAGCGAGATTGAAGTAGGGGCACCCGGTGTGGCCGGTGTGGAGTATGCCCGGCGTTGTTCGTGTGCTGGTGGGAGAAGAAAATCTTTCCGAAAGCCGGTTCTGTTTTCAGTTCTCCCCGCAGCCAAAGCGAATTTGCCGACGCCGAAGCAAATACTACCCAACTAACTTTAGCGGCGTGTTGGTGCGTGGCGACCGGTGGTATTTGACCACTCCAACACCGGGGCGTCGTCTTGCTTCGCGATTAGCGCACTCTGGCGAGGCACGGACTCCGGCGGCAGTTTTGATGATTGTTTGAGTGAAGCTGCGAACGACCTCCGAGGCTTTTTCCTCCATGGAACTCCTCGGTGGGATCGGAAATTAGGTGTGACTGTTCCGCGACCGCTCGTTTACACTCCGTGCTCCATGACGCGTTGCTGGGGTAGTGAGATTTACGATCGGCCTGTCAAATAACTACCAATACACCCGGGCCAGCAGGGCCCAAAGTTGCTCCTGCGCATGGCTCTGATGATCGATCGCAACGTTCAAGAACTGGCAGAATCAAATTCTCGAGGCGCGACTGCCCTGACCTACTTGGGCCTCGGCGGTGGAACACGATGGAGTTCGTTGGTGTACCTTTTCGGTGTCGCCAGTAGACATTACATTTTGAAGGTTCTTTTTTTTTCATTCCTGCTGGACCTTAGACTCGAAGCTTAAGCCATTAAACCACGCGCGCGTGGAGCCAATCGTGTCAATGACCGATTCAACTTGAATCCGTTTGAAGTTGGGGGCTTGTAACACCCGTAGGATACAGATTGGGTAACCAAAAGTAGATCATGCTCTACGGCTTTTTTTCTCCCTCCTTTCAAGCTAGACGAGATCATCGAGAAGCGGTCCTACACTTTCTTTCGAGAATACGAGCCTACGCAGGAAAGTGTACGGCTAGATATAAGCGGCACTTAGGGTCCAGTTACCCAAACACACCTGGTATTCCACCTGGTAACAACGGGTGTAGAAAGCTGTCTTCCAGTAGCATTAATGACTCTTCATTCGTGGTCACCCGAACGGTAGATCGGCGGACTTTGGCCATCGGTCCTGCGAGGGAGTTTAATTTCCATACACCTTGTGTACCAGTTTGGCACTGGTAGTGGTACTCTTGCAATCATTTAGCTTACCGGCGAACTTAATCCAACCCCCATTTAATCAATGGCCCCCTTTCACCCCTGCCCGATGAGTTTCCCAGTGGAAAACTAAGCCCTATATCGCCTGTACTTTTCGTCACTCCCCAGCACAGCGATACATTGTTGTCGGTGAAGTTGCTGGAACCCTTCGACTGTCTCTCTGCTGGACACACTCCACTCTTTCCCCCTCCAAGACAAGGGTGGAACGCTGTCGATGTCGGAAGTGTTGTGTCCTGCCACGGTCCGCTGTGCGGTAGTGTGATTTATACGAACCAATTCGTTCGAGTACGTATTACAGGGCACACCACTTTAGACTTAACGGGCGCAACGGAATCAACTTATTACATAAAAATGGTCTCGAAACGCATTGTGATGGCTGGTGGTGTAACTGAACGTTTCGAAAGAGCCCTATTCGACCCGAGTGCTATGTTCCCGGTACCTCCTCCCTATCTTATAAGCTCCCTTAATTCTGCTATTTTCGCCAAATCGTTTTCGCTTCTTCTTTACAATATCATTCGCGATTTAAATTACAATATGTAAACATGTTTGTGTTCCGATAACACATAATATCCTCGAACGCCCTTCAGCTGTATTGTCGAAACTACAAATCAACTAATTTGCTATCTGGCGCTGATAAGTTTATCAGAATTGTATTCAATTTATTCACCGAAACCTTACACCACTCCGGCTGTCGGAAAAAGCCAACAACAAATGTAATTGGGTCAAATTTTCGTGGCCTCGTGCACTGCGGAGAAGAGTAGAGTAGAGAGACACGGAAAAACACGAGTCATTTTAGTGGGAAAGAAAAAAATGCAACAATTTGCACTGTCAGCCCCGGCGAAGCTTCGCAGCGATTGTACAATCCTTCCGGTATGTTGCAAACGGACACCCAAGTCAGGTCGGGCCGAAATCATCGTGAGTGGAAAATTCGTTCACGTCAACAGATTGAGTAAGTTGTGTCCCCGGCTTCACGTCACCAATGAAAACCGATCAAGCGGACTGTCGGGTGTTTCGGGTGGACTACACGCCGTGCGAGTGTGGAGGAACCTTATTTGACCTTATATTTGCCTTGCGGTGGACCGAGTGTCATAATACCACAAAGTAACACCCAAACGGGGAGTATGATTTCGCAACAAACAAACGCAAGCGCGAAGACTCCTAAAGGCACGTTCCATTTGGGAAGAAGGGGATCTGTTTTGCAAACGATTCTGCCGTTCTGCCAAACAACGGCTTCGTCTCTTCTGGCATGCTCCATGTATGCAATATGTCCGGACGATGAAAACGATTATTAACTCGTCAAAGGAGTAACGCGAGGATGACTTCCACCAACAGGATCCCATCAATCACCTCGAGGCGAGGTGGCGTTCTTCGATGGCAGCGAAGGAAAGCGCCCGAAAAGACACGCGTCGACTCCAGTCCCGAAGATCCTTACGGAAATTACGGGAGACTGGAAAAAAAAACCACAAGGAGTACAATGAGGCAGCCATTGCGCAAACGATCCCTTACTTATCTTCCACGCTCAAAATGATCGACGGCGGCAAACGAGATGCTGATTTGGTTAAAATGTATCGTCATGTCTGATCGACCGTAACGGCTGCACGATTAAAAAGTAATAAAATCATTAACTGCACATATCTCAGAGCCGGCGAAGGTCGTTCGTTGGCCTGCTTTCCGGCGCATGTACGTCGAGTGCAACTGCACCTTCGACCGATCCAACCGCCAAGACGGTTGCGTCTCAGGAAAGATAGCAGCAACCGAGGAGCTGGCGCTGCGCCGCCGGTTGGTTTGAGGTCGAGATTGATTACACGCCACGCCAATTGGATGGATCGGTGACCGATAAGATGTTGTAGCCCGCTGAGGTCATTCTCACCAATCAGGCCAACTTTTGTTGCGGCTTCTTCACTGAACAGGGAATTGGGAACAGCATCCATCCACACAGCCCCATCAGCCCCATCCCATTCAGCCGTCAAAAATCGAAACCGATCGGTTAGAAATCTAGGTTCACTGCGGGATCCACAAACGGGAGCGCCCAAGGGTCTAATAAAT
>JAOEFI010000004.1:408235-418263 GCA_034621735.1 Anopheles plumbeus
TATCACTCGGTGACGATCCCATGAACAAACTTCGAACCTACTATCGAAGTCAATTAGCATTATACGGATTGGTTGCATATAGTTGCCCTCTGGCGTCATATCCGCAATCACTGCGGCCGACTTTGGGTGTAGTGCGAAGGGAGCAAACGAAAACAGAAAAAAATAATCGCCGTGATATTACCAACGCCAAGGCGGAAGTTGTTAATGTTACCTACAGGTGGATACTCGAAAAACCACATGTTTCGGTGTTGGGTGTTGGGTTTTTTTGTTAAGAGACCGCCCGCGTGCCCCCACCGGCCCCGCCCGTCAGGCCACTTCTCGTTGCATTCGAAGCCCGTGTGCGGAGTCGCGTCATTATTATCGTGAAACAACTAGTCAAACATCCAGCCGTGGGTATATGCACCACCGGCACCACCCAGCTGCTGCCAAGTGCACCGTTCGCGCACCACTCCCCCGAAACGTGTTACACCTTGTGGAAAGAAGATGATTGCAGCATAAGCATCAGGCACCGGTAGGGCAGCACTATGCACCGCCATGGGAGCAAGTCTAATGTAACAGTACCAGATGTGAGCAGAGAGGAGAAAACAAAAACCAACGGACACAAAAAGCTCGGTTTTACGCATCAAGGAACGACCTTGAGTACCAGCAGCAGCGTCAGTCCCGGCGCTGCTGATCGGTGGTTCGTGATCGTGGAAATGTGTTTTCCCGCATCATAATTTCTTCCAGGCAACTGGCCGTTACCGTCGGCGGAGGCGAATGGGAAGCGTAATGCAGGGGTTTCTTGCCTTCAAGATGCACCCAGGAATAGGCTGGAAGTCTTGCACAGTTACCACTATGGGCTTGGCTTGCTCCGTCTAAAGCTAGATGAAATATATTTGAAGTTTTAAAAAAAAACCCATGAAACAGTTGGTAAAAGTAGAAAACACTCAACTTTTTTAATTGGCCATCAAACATATTAATCGATAAATATAATAACGTATTTGTTAGAACTGGACACATATTCATTAAAATATATACCTAATAATATAATATTATATAATATCATGTGCAGATATATTTTAGTCTGAATTTTGTCCAATGGAACCCCACAACAACAGCGGCTTGACTAAAAGTGGTGTACATTATTTCCCTCCTCATTTCCCATCGAAGCTCACGATCTTGCACGGCACGCAAGCGAAGAACGGTATCTTCTGGGATTTGCCAAGAGCCACAAACAACGCAGCCACGCAACACGGAGGTGATCATCGTTAGGCGCCAAATTCCGGGACCGTCGGTTGTTGGTGGCGATGTTGCCACTACACGACTGGCCGTGTTGCAGCCGCTCGACTTAGCACGGCTGATTGTCGAAATTATCGAATACCGAAAATTGAGAGTTCACAACCGTTCCACCCTCCGCCAAGTCGGAACAGGTCCGCCCAAGAGATAAGTGAATCTTGGAGCTGTTCGCCGTGTTTTTCTTTTTTTTTTCTCTCTCTCTCTCTTTGGGAACCAAACAGCCTCTGTTGCAGCTGCCCCGGGGAACTAACTCGTTTGCGCCGGTCGCAGCACGAACGCATGATTTTCCTGCGGAACATTGGACCGGGAGGTGATGCTTGCCGGTGCCACCGAGCGCCAGGTGCATTGACCCGGCGACGCGAGGGAATGTTGCTCCCGACCGATAGAAGGCGCTTATCGCTGGCGAAGGGCGCTTATCGCTGCATTTTTTTTGCTCTTCTCGCAAGCTTCCATTCGGGTGCATCCCCAACCGAATCGTTCAGGTTAAGTTTGATCATATTGAAGGTATTGACTAACTCAAATCAATATTTTAAAATAATTCAAAACGAAGAAACCGCGTACTTAAATATACCAATGTTTCTTGAACATTTTAAAGACATTTTAAAGTGTCGTCTATAACCCTAGAAACCTAAATGAACCGAATGGTGAACATTGGTTGACCGTCAGTTACTAATGTGTTTTTCGTTTCTGTTTGCAGTAGCAGTCCAGATACCGGATGGAAACTGACCTTTAAAAGCATTAGCCGAAAAAACGAAACAAGGCTCAAGCTCAAACTCAAACGGGAGTTTTGCCATTTTATTGTAATAGACACTCGATTGAGGCGTTACTTTTTTGTCTCGTTTGTCATCCGACTTGGTTCCCCTGGGAAACGGACTGATTTAGACAGCAAGCGCTGATTGTGGATCCGTAGTGATTTTAGTGGCGAGCATGTATTTTTATCTAACCACGGTATTAAACATCCGCTCCGGGCCAAAAGCAAAAGCCGTGAGCGAAGAGTATCCATGCCATGGCTGCTGGTTTTCCCGGTCAGGAGCAATGGTCGAGAAGAAAACTTAAAAGGCCCCTCAACCCGTGTCTGAGTGGCAATTTACCTCATCTTCACTGGTTTTTTTCGCCTGTCCAGCTGGTGGTACCGAATTTCCTAGCTGTATTTAGAGCCCACATAAAAAGCCCCAAAACTACAATAGAATGATGGTGTAGTTCCCCAGTGTTCTGGTTGGAACTGATTTGCCAAACAAGTGGGGAAAAAAACGGCACAAGAGAACAGAAAACAAAAATGAAGCGAAAATAAAGCGAGAGAGAAAGTCCCCTGAGCCGAGGATGAGCAGGAACAAGCTGCCGGCTAACCGGCGGACTTAATTTACAACCATTTTATTACAACAACGAGAGTATCCAACTGCCTCCATGATCAAACTGGAAAGTCGGCGGCCTGTTCGTTGGGTCGGCCTCTACAAGACACTGGTTGTTGCGGAGGACTTTACCTTTTTTTTTTTGCTCCTCGGACGCTATAAAACCGAAATCGTCTCAACCTTGAAACAATTCGGTCCAGTTCTCGCGCACCGGAAAAACCGGGATAAAAGGCTAAGCGATAGCGAAGATTGGGGACGAACTCTGGAACAAGCTGTTCTGAGCGGGGTACGTTGGGCGGTTGTTTTTTTTAAAATCATTATTCCAACGTGTTCTACCCGCGTCTGTATGGTTTGAGAAAATTCTGGCGAAAAAAAAAACCCAACAAGGTTCAACGTACGGGGGTCTCGATTTTGATCAGGCCGGTTCCGGCAGCGGGTTCGTCCCTTTTGCCACCGTCGACGTCTTTCGTGTCGACATCGAATATTATCCTCTACTCGGTTCGTAAAAAAAACAACGCAAGCAAAAAGGAAAAGCACGACGAAATGCCGTAGGAAAGCTAACGAAGGCGAAAGAAATTGCTGTACGCGGACGAATCCGGTTGAATTGTTCTCTGGCGAGTAGCAGTGCACGGCGAGGGTTATCCTAAAAGTACGATCTCTTCTTTTTTACTAAAAGTTCACTGACCTTCTCCAAAAATGCAGTAAGTTTTGGCAAACTAGTAAAGCATTTTTTTAAAATCATTACTTTCATTAAATATAAAAAACAAATCATTAATCAAAATATAATGAAAATTGTCATATGAATAATACATGCGATTACAGACACCACACTTTTAGAGCAGCCCTCGCCAAAACAACGAACACACTATACGAACTCGCAATCACGGTAAATGAGCCAAAATTTATTCACGAACAAAATCATACACAATTTCAACCCCCTTCTTAGCCAGGCCACTCGACATAGCATCGAGAGTCGTTTTGTGTTTTCGTGTGTATGTGGAGGAGAAAAAGGGTAACATGACGATAACAGAAGAACGCCCTGCTGTTGCTGCTGGTCGCACGACGTTGGATTTAGAAGCCTTAGAACGTTCTCGGACCGGACGGCATGGATGGTCCGCCGGAGGCGTAGGCAGCCCCAGGTGGGAGAGGACATCTGTAATTCGCGCCCACACGCGTTGGGGCCAGTTTGCACGGGCAAACTCGACTTGTTTTCCTTTTTCTCAGCGTGCTGCGTCCGCTGCGAAACCACTCTGGTAGCGGTGTGCGCTCTGGCCGCAACTTAAGCCCCGACTATCGACGTCGTTATTAGTCTATCATTATCGCGATCCTTGATTGACAGATGAAGTGGCAGGGCGATAATGTTGCTGACCGGTCGGACCAGAATCAATCGGACTTTGGCAGCGATGAAGCTCGGCTCGGATTGATTTGAACGATTGAAGGTACACGCAGCGACGTACACGAGCGCACGTGAATGGAAAAAGTCAATCCCAACGGCAACGAACTCACCGAAACGGGCTTTTAAAGTAGTCCATCGACGGGGTAGTAATATTACGGAAGGATTTGTGAGGCTGGAACGCAAATGGTCCAGCAGAGAATCCTTAGAAATTTTAGGATTCTTTTCAACGAGAATTCAAAAAAAGTCAACGAAAGCAATCGAAAAGTCTTGTCCACATAACGATAGATAACAAACAGTAACTAGGATGATAGGAAACAGTAACTAGGATAAAAAAAGGCAATTTTCGGTTACACATAGCAAACAATTCGACATCCATCTTAATTACCAGTCATTCTTCTGATACTGCGTTCGTAGTTCTATTATTTAAACATTTCCATCCATTGCCAAGTGCATCTCCGGAGTCTGAAAGCTCCCGGGCTTCCGATAAAGCATCATTAATAATGTCCGCGATCATTAATCGCGTTCGGGTGGGGAAAACGATTCGATCAATTATGGCCCCCCGGCGTATTACGATCATTCTTAATGGTCGACAGAGACAGACATACAGACAGACAGTTACAGATGACGACGGCCGTGATGGAGATGACGGTTCAAATTTCCGCCGCAACAGTATTCGAAGGTCAATGGATGCGTATGTGAATTGATATGCATTTGCATTGCACCCTGCCTCAAGGCAACTCGGTGTTCCAAAAGGAATGCATTGCAATCATCCAATTAGGTATGGAATAACGGGCTTGCAGTTTATTTGTGAAGAGTCTGTGCTCTTCCACAAATCCCTTAGCTCAAGAAGAGTTGCATAATTGCAAAAGAAGATTACGCATGACTTTTTCGCAACAGATTAGTAAAGCTTCACTGAAGATAGAATATAAAACTGAAAGACAAAAACTATGTTTACTTACCAAATGCTTCGTTCGTTTTATGTTTCCTACAACGCCTACTAATGCTGATGAGCGCAAGATTAGATTCTTCTTTTATGCAAAGAATGCCAACCTTCCCCGTTTTCGATTTCGGTTCAAAGCTCTGCGTATTTTCACTCTGATTAATCAATTATTATTATTCGAATAATAACTCTACATATTTCCACACTTTTTAAACACGACGAAAAACACACTTGTACTTGTTGTCTACTGTTATTCGTTGCACGCACCGTTTGAAAAGCGATAGATGATATTCGGTGAAAAGCTCTAACTCTTCAATGAGTATGTTTCGTTTCCTTATGCAATAGCATGCACGACACTGCAATGCTACTTAGATTGATAGTCGAATGCTCACTCTTTACACCACCGAATCATCGACTGATCAACTTTCATTCCACAATTTAAGTACACTGGCAACGTCAAATAATCGCTCTCTGGTTCCAATCCACACAGGCACTTTTTGGCGTATGAAACGAAACACCACCACGCCGAAGAAAGATTCGCGAATCCTCAACCAAACCCTTGTAACCAACTGTTGCACCGCGGATTCTTTTTCTTATAATCTGCACAGGAAGCTGTGTGGATCACTTTTGCACTGCACACGCACACCTTGCTGGTGTTCGATTTTGCTGGTTCAGAACTCTTTCTGAGCGGTCCTGAACTTCTATATTCACACTTGTGGAGCACTGACCAAACCGAACTTTATCCTTGCAGCACTAAAGAATAGCGTGGAACTCGGCATACACGTCTAGCTCCGTTTACTTCTCGGCACGAAATGAAGCTAGTGCTGAGAGATCCGACCGAGATAACCGGTTAACCGGTTCGACAATCCCACGCACATTACGGCAAAGCAATTCGCGCACGCACACATTCGCGATATAGCGAGAAGATGGTGATGACTGGATGTCTCACTATGGTGAGACGTTGCTCATCAGATAAAAATGGGTGAAAATGAAAAAATCTCGCCATAGTAAGCAGTCCACGAGCCGCTTTGGCTGCCGGTACTCGATTCGTTCAGAGTTTTGGTCATCGTACTCGATTCGAGCCGAGTTTTAGCCGCCGTAGTCGATCCGAGTACCGGCGGCCAGAAAGCTCGTCAGATACAGTTTTTAACTCTCTGCTAAAAACCTGATCGGGACAACGTTGGGTTTAACATCGACGCTGACAGCTGTCAGAGACGGACCGCAGCTGTTTGGTGTCGTTTGGAGGGAAACCAAGCTCAAAGTGGTGTTCTGGTGTGTTTTGTTGCTTATTTAATTTGCAGGTCCAAACGAAAAGGCGATAATGGATCCAAATGACGCGTCGTTAACCTGTGCCGTAAACATCGAATGGAACAATGCCCAAGGCACGACAATGCGAAAATTCGCAAACAAACAAGCGACCCTGCGACTGATCCGGAACACGCTAAAGGAAATGTTTCTAGAAATCGCGGCCGACAAGCATCAGCCGATGCAGCTTAAGCTGCGCAGCGTTACCGTGCATTCGAAATTCATGGCCGAGGGAAAGGCGAGCGTGAAATTCAACGACGAAAAATGCACCCTTTTCCTCTCCAATGCGCCTCCAGCCCTCCTCGTGCAGTTTTTAAAGGTAATATTCATCAAGCTGACAAACACCAACGGTCCGGTCGGGGCGAGCGGCACGGACGACCCGCTAAAAAAGTCCCGCGTCCTGATGCTGGCCGGAAAATCGCTCAATCAGTACGAGGACATCAGCCCGATCACAACAACCGAACTATCGCGAGCCCGGAAACTTGCACTCGGAACAGGCTCCACAACGACGCCGTCGCCATCACAAAAGCGAAAGCGCCAGTCCGGCGAAGCGTCTAATGGTCAAGAGCGTCCGGCGGCGAAAAAATTGTATCATCCTACCGAGCCCCACAGTTCCAGCCCGGCAGAAGGGACCGAACTGAAGCTCAACGACCAGCAGAAGCGTATCCTAAGCGCGTGTCAATCAGGCCGGAGCGTATTCTTCACCGGATCTGCCGGAACAGGCAAAAGTTTTCTGCTGAGAAAGATCATCGCCACCCTGCCGCCAGATGGAACGGTGGCGACAGCTTCGACAGGTGTGGCCGCGTGTCTGATCGGAGGTACCACGCTGCACTCGTTCGCCGGAATCGGGAGCGGCGACGCCATGCTGCAGAATTGCTTCGAGAAAGCATCCCGCCCGAACACTGCCCAGATATGGCGCAGGTGTAAAAGACTGATTATTGATGAAATCTCCATGGTTGATGCAGATTACTTCGAGGTAAGGAAAATCGGAAAGACAAAGAAAATTAACTCTGCGGTAATGCGTGGATAATCGGTCTTTGTTCCTTTTTTAGAAAATTGAAGCCGTTGCACGGTACATTCGCAAGAACGACAAACCATTCGGAGGGGTTCAGTTGATACTGTGTGGCGATTTCTTCCAACTGCCACCCGTCGATCGGCAAGATAGTGGCCCGAGGGCTGGCCAATACTCGCAGGACTACGATGGCAGGCCGCGGGTTCGCTTTTGTTTCGAGTCAAAAGTATGGCGCGAATGCATCCAGGCCTCGTACGAGCTAACGATCGTCCATCGCCAGAAGGATCAGGAGTTTGTGACCATCTTGAACAGTATTCGCATTGGGCGCGTGACGGATGAAATCACGGAGCGGCTGAGGAAAACTGCCTCGCAGCGTATCGAAACCGAGGGCATCTTGGCTACGCAGCTCTGCTCGCACACGAGTGAGGTCGACGCGATTAACAAGGCGAAGCTAGAAGCGTTGCAGAACGAAACGAAAACCTTTGATGCAAAGGACAGCGATTCACACAGCGCCAAGCAGCTCGATCAGGCGGTGCAGGCACCGGCGAGGTTGACGCTCAAAATCGGCGCCCAAGTGATGCTGCTCAAGAACTACAACATCGCAGAGGGCCTGGTGAACGGGGCTCGTGGAGTAGTACAGAACTTCGTACAGGGGCTACCGCTGGTCAAGTTCAAGCGACGAGAGCTGCTCGTGCGCAGCGAGAAATGGTCGGTAAAGACGGCCTCCGGGTTGATCCTGACCCGCACGCAGCTTCCGCTGAAGCTGGCCTGGGCGTTTTCGATCCATAAATCGCAAGGGCTCACGCTAGACTGCGTGGAGCTGTCGTTGGCGAAGGTCTTCGAGGCGGGACAGGCGTACGTGGCGCTAAGCAGGGCCCAGAGCCTCGACAGTATACGGGTTCTGGATTTCGATGTGAAGCAGGTTTGGGCCAATGCAAAGGTACTGGAATATTATCGGAACTTGCGGAAACAGATTGCAAATGAAAACCACATGATGCCGGTTGCCGTCAAAGCGAAAGCGGGCCCAAAGAGTACGAACCTCAAGAAGTCCCTGTCGGCTCTGGGGTTGTCCAAGGCCGCTATGAACAAACCCCTAATGACGATCAACTGATAATCGGATCTATTTCTTTCCTAACTAGTTGCAATTGCGTCTCCATAGCTATTTAAGTATAATAGTTAGATTCAATTATGCCTTCTTCCTTACTACCGAACATTTGACATTTTCTCCTGAGAAACGATATGTATAGTCTCCGTACCAATGTGATTTCAGCACAGAGTATTTTAAACTACATTTCGTTTATTAAATCAAATTGATAGCAATAAGGTACCATCGACACATAAAAGCATATTTGTGATTTGTTTGTCAGCAATCTATCTAAGTGAATATATGTAATCAAACTGCGACTTAATCTTTTGTTTTGATTCTTATATCTTTTTAAAAAGAAAACACGTGTGTTAAGGTTCTGTTTGGTCTCTATATCTACCAAGGACCATGTGAGGAATTTGTTTTGTAAAGCTGTTATTCACACGTGTTATTGCCTGTTGGATTTTTATTCTGCAATATAATATTTTCATTATTGTGTAAAGCAACAACGGTTTGAACACAAAGGAAAGAGTTTTTTTTACGACTCTGGGGTACAGCAATTCAAAGGGATAATGCAGGAAAACCCACCCATCGCTATATAATGCGAAAGGATGCAACACGTTTCCTACGTACGTTACCTGCATCCAGGACTATAGAGTTCGATCTCTGAAAAGAATATGACTTTATGATACATTCTCTTTGGAAAGTTTTTGAAAACATCGGTGTCTGTGATTCTTGTAATTCAAAAAATCAAACTTCCGTTGGTCAGATGTGTGGAACACCGTTTGAATTTGTAGTGAAAATGTGTGTTTTTAAGCATTCCATCCGGAAGACGATTTGTCGATTATATTCACAAGTTTTCTAATTAAACTGATATATCTTTTTACTTCATACGTTAATCCCAGCAATTGTTTTTTTTCTCTACTGTTCCAGAGTTTTCTCGCTCCTTTTCTCCGTTGGTAACCCATCCAATGTATCCCTCTTGCTAGCTCTTTCTGGTCTGGCCGAGTCTGCTTGTGGCGATTATTCTGCCCCTTGTTTGTCTCTCGCTTTGTCGCCTTCATCCGTGCGCACCGTTTGCTCGACTCTTTTCCGCTCGCACCAGCCATCGTCTGCGAGACGTCCGCATCCAGACGAATTTTTAATTTACTTCCCCTCTTTCCGCGCCCGGCACATGATGCAGCGGACGTCCGCGTACACATCCGCGACCCGCGCAGTCTGTGACTATGTCCCGTCTCTGTCGTTCTCGCTCTTTCTCTCCCTTGTTCTTTCTTCCTTTCCGACTATCCGTCCACATCGCGTGTTCGTGCTCAGCGACAAAGCGGGAAGAAACCCGTCCAAAAAAAAAACAAACTGCGGCTCGCACCAGCGCTACGCATACATCAACACTTTAAGCACCCCCGAATAAATTGAAAGGCAGAGAAAGAGACGAAGAGGGAAAGAGTGAGAAAAAAACCGCGTCCCTTTAGACCGCGCTAGACGGCGCAAGTGTGCGGATGTGGTTCGCGGCGGGCACGGTTGTTGAGTGTGTTCGTGTGGCGAGAAAAATGCAAATAAACGGCAAGCGGCGAGAGAGCCGAGTGACCGAGCGAGAGGAAGCATGAAATTAACGGAAAGCAACGGGCGACTCGCCTGCGCGAGAGTGAGTGGACCGCCGTGATTCGCGG
>JAOEFI010000004.1:434480-448881 GCA_034621735.1 Anopheles plumbeus
CCCCCCCCCCCCCCCCCCCCCCCCCCCCCCCCCCCCCCCCCCCCCCCCCCCCCCCCACTAGGCGGCGAAATAACGCAGGGCAAGAGATCCGGATTTCACGTCAAATATTTTCACGACGGTTAATCACGTTAATCGGTTTATATCCATCCCCCCTCCTCACTTCTACAGCGGTGTGCTTGCTGCGGATTATGTTGCTCCCACTGCCACCGGCACGCTCAATGAAGGCGAACTATATGCTCCCTCGTCACCGATGGCGGCCGCTTGCGCTCCCCGCACGCACTTCCCTTTTTGTTCCGGTGCCTTTACGCGTAATGCATTTTTCTGCACAGTGGTTGACTCGCTCCAGCGTTGCGTTTGAGGGCAGACGTTGTGGAAACGGTGTGCCGACGGGGAGAACGCTGATGGAGTTGTTTCGTTTAACGAGGACGGTGGCCGAACGGCCGAGGCGGAGACAACAGCAGGATTCAAGGGGAATGATTCGAGGAGGATATTAACGGCTATCGTAATGACAGGGTGCAGCGGAGCATTGGTGTGTACTCTCCACGGCTCCAAGTGTAGTGGAACCCCCCTGTCAAACGATCGCGATCGCGGCTCGGCTGCTACATTTGACGATTGTGTTGATTGAAGTTGATTAAAGTTGTAGGAGAAAACATGAGCGAGAGCGAGAAGGAGCGAGCGAAATTGCTACTCACAGAAATGCAGAAAAGAAACGATTTGTTGGTGGAAAATGTTGCCCGAGCCGCCTCGGCCGACGGTTGGTTGGTGGGCCAATTTTCCAGCTGACTAGATGTGCGCCCGGGTTAGTCAACTTCGCGATCGCGGGAGGACCGGAGATAGAAACTGATCGTGCCAATGTCCGTGGAAGTGTTGATTTGTACCGCTGGAAAAGATGGACAGCGAATGACACGCTTGAGACGGTTTGAAGCGCAATGAAACCGATATTGAATGTGTTGAGAGAATGATCGGTTTCAAATTCCCAACATAATTTTCAAGAGCTTGGTAACTTGATTTCCTACATCATTTTTACTTTCAATATGATTCTAATGCTGGCAAAGGGTCATTTGAAGCTTGCACAATATTTATAAAATAACAACATAAAGGAATTTTCTATCTCGCACATTGGAAGGTTTGGAATCCTCAATTAAATCTGTTGACGCTTGCAAACGGAAATAGTGATGCATTAAATCCAAGACATGCTCCCGCGAGGCAGGGCACGAGTTGTACTAATAAAAATCTATCAATGCCTTGCGTAAAACAACTTGCTCGATAAAAATAGCCCGCCTGGATGACATCGAATGGACATCTCTCCACCTCGTTTCTCTCTCTTTCTCTGTGTCGGTCGCTCGCCTGCGTCCGGGTGTTGGCCTTTCTAACCCGAGTATGTTGAACAGCATCATCCGTGTCCAACGCGTCAACTTCCACAAACGCTATAAAAACCGATCGGATGAACATCCGAACATGTGCGCATAGATTTTATGTTAGTTGTCATAACTTTGCCCCGGCGTCCGAGTGTCGAGTTTTTCCTCCTGCCGGCGACCCCCCCGATGGCACATGATGGCATGTTTCCATCCACTTGCCGTCCCGTCCCGTTCCGAACCGGGCAGGAGGAGTGTGGTTGGTGCAGCAGGGGTGTTTTTCTTTCGCCCGATCTCGCCAGAGGATCGCGACCAAGACGACGGTGTGTCGCCGCGTGGCTCTCCGAGACGACACGACCTGCCGCGTTTAATGTAGCCGAGGGAAATGAGAAAGAAAACCGCTTCGAAAAGGGTTTCTAGCGGGAAACACATCCTCCGAGCCGCCGGTTGTAGGATGGCAGGCAGGTATTTTTGGTCGCGCCCTTCTAAGTGCACTTTTGGGCGCCGGAGTTTTTGTGGCAGTGGCTGAGGGAGAGCCGTCCGTGCGCGGGGGTGGTTGTCCCGTGTCGCACCCAAGACATAATAATAACTAAATTAATTTTCTCGCTACAACATTCCACAACGCGGACCGCCGCCTAGTCGTGTGTCGTTGTCGCCATCTCTAAGTTGTTGTCTGGGCAGTCGGTGAAAAATCCTAGACTGCAGCCGACCGGGTGAGAAGACCGAGCATGGCGGATGGGCTGGAAACAGGAGGAAGGCATATTTTCATACTGTTTAGTTCTAGCCGTACGGGAGCGAGGAGCGGACGATGGCCCGGTGGAATGATGTCTACGCAGAAGCGAACATTATTATTATTTTCGTCTAGCGCCAACCAAAGCAGAGAAGAAAAAAAGCCTGCCAGTATCTTCATGGCATGAAAATGAGGAAAACTCCACAGAGGGAGCAGTACACCGTGTGGCACGGGGGTGGGAGTACGTGGCTGGCGGTGATGATCGTGAGACGATCTATTTTCTGCTACCCATTTTCTTCAAACCTGTCCTCGGCCGTTTGTTTGCTTCCACACGTTTTCCTTTTGCTGGTGCTTTTCTTCCGCACCGGCGTGAAAAACACGTGGCGACGTGTGACAAAAATATTAACGATGATGCACTGAAAGTAGTAAGGTTCGCTGTGTATCGGGTGTTGTGACGGTGATGAAAATAGTGAGGCTCGCTCGAACGACGAAACGGTTATTTGTTGCAACTGGTTTTCCATCGTGTTCGATGAAGATAAGGATATTCTTAAGAAGAAATATTACAGATATTTAGATATAGTTGTTGAATGTTTAGTTTTTTGATGTTCACTAATTTTGGAGTAGAAAAGAAAATCCAAAACGATCAATCAATGGAACTTATTTCAATACGCACAAGTGGATGAGCCTTGGCCTTTTGAGTGCACATTAGAACACGTAGAGTTTTGCAATTAAATCACGGTTCATAAAATCATGAATCATGAGCGCCATTAAACCAAGAACCTTGCAATTAGAATCGCATTTTCTCTTGACTGGAAATTGGAGCAGCAATCTAACACTGACCTGCCAGTCATAAACCAACCACCCAGCGACATTGGAATTCAATTTCGCATGTTGCACATTTGACAGCTATCGAAAGGATTGTAATTCCTTGTTTTTTTGTGCATCCTCCATGTGCATTAAGGTCGCTCGACTCTTCATGGCGATCGTTTGACCGATCAGTGTCATACAACTAAAAGGTATGCATGCATAGGAAACAACAAACACCCACGATTGTGTAATGGAGGCAAAACGTAAAATAAATCCGAACGCATCGATCGAACGAATGCCGACCGCCACGCGAACGTTTCAATGTCAAAATGGTGATCCAGGCATGGTCGGAGGGGTGGTTTTGGATTTATAATTAATACGATATCAAATTCATACTAATTGCATGTTTTCCATTTCGTCGCCGATGGCGCACGCGCGCGCATGTTCACTCGTTTACGTTTACTTAGGCGGTACCAGCGTTTTAAGGGATGGCGATGTGGAACGGGGAGGTTGATCGTGCACCGAGTGGCGCTGCACGCGTGGGTGCATCTCGGATTATTGGGTCTGTAGTTGGCACGGCAGGGTTGGCGTTGATTGCGCGTGCGCAAGCATTCTCATTACCGCGCGCTCTTAAACCACGTGCGCATGCATGGTGGATGCCGTTGCGTAGTGGCCCGAGTAGCCTGGAAAACGAAGAGATTAAGATAGATCCAGACAGAGGAAATAGTAACTAAAGGGAGTTCATAAAAGAAACCTGGGCCATTAAAAGTTGCTAAATCAATAGCACACAGAAAGGAACTGTATTTCTTCTTCCCACCTGGAACCGAAGGTCAAACTGCTCGCTTCATGTCCCGATGATGGGACGAAGGATTTCGTTGTCTCTTGGGACCCACACGGTTAAAGTGTTCAGTCTGGTTGTTGATCTCGATCGACAGGAGAAGGAACTTGCGCCCAGGCAGCCGTACGCTACCGTAAATGTAGATGTAAGGTTTCTCGTTCGCATTCGTTCGATTAAAATACACGCGGAATATGCATCGAGATCGTGCCTGGTGCCAGGCGCGCCGGCCGCAGCAGGCGGTCTGGCACCATATTTATCGTTCGTCTTCTTGTACGGTACGCGCGAGGGAGATATTTACGGCGCGCGCACTCTCGGGTTTGCGCCGCGACGATCATTGCGATTCCGGCAAATGGCGCACCGGCGTCGGGGAGCTCGGACGGCGACAACGGTGGTGCTGCCGAAGTTGCAGTTGCAGCTGCCCACACGCGGCAGCTCCAGAGTGGCGGAATTAACCACAACACCGAAATGGTATGGGTGGGGAAGCCGTCATCCGACGTGGTTCCGCTTTTTACTTTACGGCCAAAGGCGGGAAACCTTTCGCGCTTCGCTTTGCCGCTGGTGCCTGGCCAGTCGTTTGCTTGACCCGAGAGCCGCTGCTGACAAATCTGTCGATTACTTCGGTGTGCTCCATTCGATTAGCATTTTAATGACCTGCCGTCGGGCTCCAGACCCCCGATCGGGGTATGTCCCTTCCCCTTACGGGCTCCTGTCGGTCGGAGGTGTGCGCGTGGTGCACCCTGTGAATATTGAATGCTACACCAGCGGCCCGAGGTGACTACCACCATCACCTCCGAGCATGGCCACAGTAGCTTATGCTGCTCCAATGCGGAATTCGTTCTTGGCGATCAAGGATATTGGGGGAGGGTTCTGCCAAAGATTTACGATTATTCTGTGCATGGGAAGGAACGGCGGTTTGTGGAATGCTTTATTTTATGTTCGAATTAAAATTCTTGAGTTAGAATTCATGAAATTGGTATCGATTTGAAGTATTAATTATAGGGATTCTGACAAGATTGAAGGAACGTGTAATCTACACGGTGTAACCCAGGCTTCTCTTTATTACCACCTGGTTGTTGAAGGATTAGTTCCCTCCCAAGCTTCATGTAGGTGTCAGCTGCTACGAAATCACGATAGTGTTCATCAACACTAACTCTAGTGAGACAAAATGTTGCTGGTTCAAACCAACCTCCATGATCGATCGTACATTAAAGTAGCCGCAGAAGGGCACTGTTTCCATGCGAATTTAAAGTGAAATAAAGTACCCACACTTATGGTCCGAATGAAGTGCAGCGTGATCCTTAGCGAAGAGTTGGATTGATGTTTACCTTTACGGGGAAAAGTTCAAGGATACGGTTCTCCCACACTCTCACGTTTGACGTGTGACACGGGCGGCTTCATCTAGCGCACGGACGCGTTCTGACACATCGCTACTATTGAGCAATTGCAAGTGGCGCTCCGGAACTGACTGTGGTGGAAGATTACGTGGGCGTTTAGAATGGACTTCAACGACTCCAGACTGTAATAGAGTCTGTAAATAGGTCTTTAACATTTAATACGAACCTATTCTAGTGCCACATGACGTTCCCTTCGGTAGAAGTGACCCATTCAATCAGAATTGAATGACACACTGGACCAAGATTTGTTTGTGTTGCCGAGTAAGTTGGTGTTCTTTTATAATGCAACGCATGTAATTTATTTTAAATGGAGGAATGGTGAACGAGACACATAAACCGGATTGAATTGAGTACCATTTGGAAGATTTCATTCATCATCGTTCATCGGGTCGACGATATCTGAAATCATTCAATTGAACTCCCTCTTTCTGGAGAAATCCAAATAGGAGTACGGTTCTCTGATGACCGGTACACGTCTATCATATGAATGAAAATGGACCGACTAATATTGCCATCCGTCAAAGGTCTTCCTCCACGCCGCAGGGTCGATGGACCGATTGTCTATTGGTGTTCATAATTTGCTGGCCCCACGTTGACCGGTCTGGCCCTACGAAGAGCGTCCAGTTGAGATGAGTCGAAGTCGCCGCCGCTTACTAATTGAACCTAGGATGAACTTGATAAGTTGATGACCGGCGGAGCGCACTATGTGCGGTGAACGCCTGCCGGAGAACTTCAATTGAAGACACCAGGGAAAGATCTCGTACATGTCAAAGTGGCAGACGGGTATACCGGGCGTAAATATGAATGATTTACCCTGACCCCCCCCCGGGGAGAATTGTTATTTGATAACAGCTTGCCAGAGGTGTAGCTCGACTGGCGGAAGTTTAGGAAGGTGTGGGTGGCTGCGAGTTCTCACGTACATTAAAATTTCGCCGGGGACCGAAGAAAAGCTGCCCCCTTTTGATCGTTTCCATCATCTGTCAAACTACTGGGTGCTTTCGGAGGTACTATCTCACCGTTGTCCTGTGGTCTCTAGAAATTCCCGATCGTTTCGGAGACGAAGGAGACAACTGCCCCGACTATGATGTTGCCCCTTGTTCCGTAGTCCCACTATGCTTGGAACACGAAAACGTGGTCTATGATCCGTAATATCGTAGTCCTCACCACGTCAAGTGAAGGTAGTAACGTCGGGGGAGTGGGAAACGGCGACACTCGCAATAGCAGAACGAGAGAGAAAGAGAATACGGGGGAAGCGTGCTGCTTTCTTATTGAATCAATTTATGGCACTAATATTCCCTTCAACCTACCCACCCGTACCAGAGGGGCAAGAGGCAGCAACAGGACTACACTTTCAACGTGTAAACCGAACCCTCCCACCTCTCCGGCGATCTAGAGTCGGGCACCAGCAGTCGGGCTGTTCTAATTCGATATCCTGCCGTGGTTGGATTGTTCCAGGGGGACCCCGGGGGGAGTCACCGAAAAAAAACCAACAACAGACAAAGCCATTGCACTCTGTCTGTCTGTCACTATTCGTGACCTAGAAGGAGGGGACGCTGCCCCTGGTGGGTTGCTGCGAAGAAACCGGGGTGAGTGGGAGTGAACAACGACGACATTGGCCGAAAATTGGCAATTTAAACTTCCCGCGTGTGCATTTTGGGCGCCGGGAGTGGCCGCAGGGCACTGTGGAGGAAGGTATGGTTGTTAGGAGGGAATGCGTGTCCATATAGCGTGAAACTTTAACCTGGCCGCTTGATACTGATTGAATTTTCTAACGATTTTGTTTTCTTGTCTCTCTTTTCCTTTTTCTCCATTCAGGTAAGCTTTGAAGTATGGAAGACGAGCTTGTAGATTGGGCGATGGTGGTGTAAACGTGAGTGTCATAAAACGGTATTGAGTGTGAAACTTTTTTTAAACTAAAATTATTTTCAATTTAGCTATGGCTTCCTTGGAGTATAGCTAAACTCTAGATAATTGGTTGGTAAATAGAAGAATATTCAATTATGAAACTACATGTAGTGCCGTGCCGCATAACATGTAGTAGGCCCACCGATCCAAATGGAAATGAATTTTATATGAGCACAGCAACTATTTCACTGCTTCATATGGTATATCTACCTATACCTATGAAATGTAATTACAATCCGTGATTACCTATGAGACAATTTTTTGATTATAGTAATACCTTGTAAATTTTATTCACCACATTTATTAATCCATTGGAAAGTTAGAGCTCCGCATGAACATTACTACAACACTTTTATTAAAATAGTACAAACGATCATGCGACTGCAAGCATTCCGACGCCCTCGGAAAAGCCCTTCCCACGACCATTCGTTGAATTGTGCAAATGTGTCATCGTTTTAGGCGATCGATAAAAATAAATGTTCCCAATTATTTTCCATTAGTGCTCGAATGTTACATGCCTGTCACTTTGCATAATGTTCCCTGCACAAAGTAGCTACGGGGCCGAACATTCGTGCTGTCCTGGTTCAATATTCCACCGAACGCTGGTAGTGAGGCTAGGAGAGCCGACCGGCACCGTTTCCACGTCCACCCGTGTGTGCTGATGCTGACGAGCACGACGAATGGTGACGATATTCGGGTGGGTGATGTCGCTATCGGTGACAAGCAGCGCCTGCGGATGGCGAAGGGAAGGCTGTCCCTTCCCACTGGTTTCTAATTTCTCCCTTGCTTCGCACCGGACAACCTGCATGTGGGTGCGGGTCTGCTTCTCGGGGCGAATGTAAATTTTGATTGCACCGATTACAGACAGCCCGGCTCAAAACCCGGCGGTTCCCATGAAGTGTGCTGTCAGTTCTGTTTGTCAGAAATGACGTTCGATTAGTTTCCCGCTCGGCTCCGACGCCGGTGGGTCCGGATCAGACATCTAGTTTTTCTCGCCCGTCCCGGGTGTGGCTCCCTCTCACTCTTACCCTGCTCGCGTCGATATCCTTCCGTGGCATTCTGGCTGCGGGTCTATTTCGGATCCCCATCGATAGCTGTCAACTGCACAGAGCGGCTCTAGTAGTCTAGTCGACTGTAATCGCATCAGCCGCCAGCACACACACACACACACACACGCTTGCGCAAAGCAGCAACACTCACACACACACACATACAAACGCGTTGCCCATTTCCGGTCGAACTAGTGCATGATTGCTTCCGGTGATTCCTCCGGCGGTTGTGCGAGTGTGTGCAGCCTGGGAGTGGTGGAGGAACGGGAAAAGGATATCGAGTAATTCGTGTTTTCCATCGAGAGCACAATTTCCGCACGTGATGCAATAATCTGACAGTGCAGTCGGCTCGATCGATTCCGGTGGACGTTTGCAAATTCCACTGTTATCTGTTAGGCGTAACGTAAATCCCTTTTTCGGACATTCTACCAGAATGCATTTTATTTCCCTCTGAATCGAGTAGGGGGAGAATTGTTTTTATTGTCGAAGTGAAAATTTTATAATTTCTCTAGTGCTTTTGTAAATTCACAAACGGGCGGACGGGGATGTGTGGGTCTAATGGAGGTCGGTCTATTTCTCCCAGCTTCCCTCCCACCGACCGGGAAGCGAGTCTGTTGTTGTCTCTATTCCCTAGGCAGGCCGTTAATTATTATTTAAATTGGGTTAATAACGACCTTCGGGGACCGGAAAAAGTATTCTCGCCCGGCGTCGGTTTTATTTCGCTCTGCGCCCGGATCGGAACGGACTGGGTATGGTGTGCACGAGGTGTGCGTGTGTGGCTGTGTGTGGGTGTTTGTGGGAGGTTCGTAAATCACCTCATTATGAGCCGCGACCGGTCATATTTTATGCTTTTGGCGATGGTGTTGTTATATACAGTATATAATCCATTCGGTTCGCCTATTTTTCTGCGGCCCCAACCACTTTTACTGCAGTTCGTTTCCGATCCTTTGGTCTCGGGGTCGTTGGAGATTGCTTTTTTTCTTTGGACAACTCCCTTGTCTTTTTTTTTTCGACCAATTTTCCCTTTTTTCCTGTTAGGTATAGGCGTTTCCAATTTTCTCGCCCCGTTGGTCCCCAGAAATGTCGTTCGACAGTGGTCATCATCTTGATGGTAAACCTTCCGCCGCCGATGATGGAAGTTTGATGACGATCGCTTTAAACCAGGCCATGAAGGTCGTAAATAAATGTCACCAAGATGGGCAAAAAAAAAATGTCTTCATTGCTTCATCGTCCTTCTGTCGGACAGAACGCATCACACTGGAGGAGGAACGGTTCTAGCTAATTTCACGCTGCACCGCAAAACGGAACATCTTCAACGCGATCCGGTTCGTTTCGGGTCCACTGAGCGTAGGGGAGTTTTTCGTCGGATCGATTCTATGCCGTCCTTCCGGGGTGGGTTTCTTCCGATAAAACTCACAACCGGAAAGAAACGGTTCAACCGTACACGCCGCGAGTGATTGAAGCGCTGGCTTCTCCTTCTGTGCGTACAGTGCCAGTAAAGCCGCCGGTCGTAACTCGATGACGACGTCTTCCGTTTGCAACGGCCGCGGAGACGACACTTTCGTTCGCTCTGGCTCCGTCATACGGGCGAAATTTCGATAAGACGGGTGGGAAAATATATACACGTGTCTCCGAAAATTCAAAGCTGTCCGCTTTCAAAGACGGTACGAATTCCGACCCGGTACCCGACGACTGTGGGGCTGCGGAGGGAAGGTGTGATCGTTTTTCCTGGTGCGTTTTTACGACATTTCACTTGCCACCGCTGCATCGGCGTCACCGAGTGGCGATGTCCGTCGTTTCCTGTCTGGGAGAGTTTTCCACTTCCGGTGACACAAACAAAAAAACGGAGCTGGTCTCGGGTGAAATGGTAGCGCGCTGCGTAAGTGCTCTATCCTGTCGTAAAAGTGTCGAAATCGATTCCCGTTTCACCGGGACGGTCGCCCTCGTAAAATCACTGCTGGCTGAGAAAAGGTGGGGAACGCACAACGGTCATGTTCATGCTGATGGTGATGCCGATGAAGATGATATGGAAGTTTGGCTTACTTCTACAGATGATTGTTTGTTGTATCGCATCAAAGCAGCTCTGTCGGGGCCATCAGGTTTCCATCTGTTTTGATGCTTTCATGATCGAAGGAATGGTGACGATGATATTGATGATGGTGCAGCAAAGTTTGAAGATGTTTGCAGCCGTTTCGCTGAGCCGCTCGCAACCTGTCGTGTTTCTGCGGCAAACTTTGAATTCATGTGCCTCGTACATTTCACGAGTTGCTCCGATAAATACATACCTGTTTGAAGCTCTGCTGAGATTGCATTTGAATTCATTAAATTTATTCGATTTCGCTGCACAGAAATGTGTTTCGATGGCCAATCGGTAGATGATCGATTGGATATTCTTGTTCAAGTGCAACCTGCGTGTATCCTATTTCTACAATACCCTAAAAATTACATTTCTGATGTTGAGAAACTTAACTTCAAATACAAAATAATAGAGGTATAGAGAGATGTAATGTAATATACTGCTGCGTGTTCGTACATGAAACGGAGACCGTCCAACGGGTTGTATTTGGAATCGCTCGTTCCCAGTATCGATTTGTTCCTTTCGGAATGTGTAATTCATGCAGACTGTGCGTAATGGCTGTGTATATTCCTGACCATCCATAATTTATCAATGCCTTACAAGCAACATATGTAGTAAAGGAATATGTAATGAACGACAAGGTGAGCGAGATTGAATGTACATCCGACTATAATTAAGGACTACTAAAGTCGTGTGGTGCTTTTTTTCGCAATCCATACCCAAGCCACTTCTGGTCTGTAGGGATGTTTTTTGTTTGGTTCGCATCGAGTAACAAGAATATTTTATCGAGACACAGAAATGGTAGTTGTGAACCAACTTTACCCTCGTATGTTTGGCACTTGCTGACAGTTGGGATGCATTAATACTTAATGGAATTATTTGTTTAACGTTAGCGTATTCTCTCGCCCTGCTCCATATGGAAAATGTGGGTGTAATGAGATGTCCTTGCATTTTCCTGTTCTCTGTCCAGTTGGTTGTGTAGATCAATCCTGAGCTCTTGCTCGATCGGTTGCCGTGCCTATCTTTGTAAGCTTTTGTTTCTTGATGATGTCGACGTCCAGGTTGCAATTGAGAGTGAGACATCAACGATGAGCTAATCTGTAATGCCATTTGTGTTTTCTTGGTAATGATCACAGGTTTAATATCCTGTGCTAACTGATTTCCAAGCTTCGATACAACCAACCCATCGCGTTGGGGACAGTACACGGAAACGACGGGTGGTCGGGGTAGAAAGCTGCTCATTCCCGGGTCCGGTGTCCTTCAGATGTCCTGACTTTAATTACCAATATTCCCGCTGGAGCGAACAAAGAGACTCGGGAACGGGATCGGGTCACGCACAGTCACTGTTGAGGGTGTTTATTTTCTCCACTCGATGGCAGAACAAAAAGCATGAAAGTCTGAAAATAGTCAATGAAAGCCATTCTTGCCCTTATGTATTTGAATTGCATCGAACAGGCGTTTGTTTTCGAAATTTTACCCATATTCGTAAATTGTCTTCTGCTGCCGGGTTCTACGATCCGACATCGCTATTCCTGGATGACTTCGCATCTTCCAGCTTTGGTTTCTCGAATGAAAAGTGTCGATTCTATCATCGCTGCTTTATTTGCGCTCGAATTGGCGCATCCTGTAACATCAAGCAGCGCAACGCTTGGTTTGAAGCTGCTTAAAGAAACTGAACAAACAAAAAATTAAATGGAATTGGTGGAGTGAATAACGGTTTCCGAACCTTCATAAACTAAGCTAAACGCATCGGGCTTAAGTGCTTTGTAGAAGGAGGAAGGAAATAAATATGGAAAGGAGTAGGGCACATAAAATTTTATCACATTCCTTTATGCGACAGGGAAAGGTCCTTGTTTTTGTCCCCGTTCGCCCAAGTTGTCGTACATTAGCCGGTTCATCTTGCCCAAACCCTGCCCAGACGGCGAAAGTCCCATACTATTACGCTACGTTTGCTCCGATCCGTCCGATGGCGGTCCAATGGCGGCTATGCCGGAATAACAACGCGGAAATAGTTTGGTTAGTTTTCAGCCAGCCGCTGCTGATATGGGGAAGTTTTTCAGGGCTCATTTTTTTTTTTATCTCCTCTCGCCAAGCTGTCGCCCTCCCCGGTATCGCTCTCGCGCTGGGTGGACGTTTTTCGTGAAGGAAAACTCAACCGGAAGAGGTTTTTTTACTTTCTTCTCCATACCGATACTCACTGGCTTTGCTGACTTGCCTCCCTGACTCCACAGTGAATGGACGAGCGTTAGTGTGTGTTTTTTTTTTTGCAGACGTTCGCACTTTTTTCTTATTCCTGCTTGCCGACTATTGGCGGCGGCGGCGACGGCAGACTGGCATTTGTTTGCCGCAGTGTGGTGTGTGTTTGGGTGTGTATATGTTCCAGCATGTAAGGAAGCATTCGATGTCCTTCGTCGTCGTCGGCGCGGCCGGTGTCTCGGTCCTGCTAGCGCCAATATTCGTGACGCCTTGCGTGTAGTGCAAACGTAGCAGACGCTGCCCGACGCGCCATCAAGCAGACTGTTGGAGGCTCCCGGGGCGGAATGATGATACGGCACGATGGGGCGGAATTTTCAGTCGAAGAGAAGAGAGCGTGAAAAAGACAAAGAGAGAGTCGGAGATTGAGAGGGAAAGATAGAGAGCGAGTATCAGTTTGAGTTCCTCGAAGGAAGGCGTCAGGAAGATTGGACAGCGGGGTCAGTAGGGGGAAAGAAATGTTGGCGTCCGATCGTCAAGGACACTAATGGCGAAAGAGAATTTTCAGAAAATGGTAATTGTGTTGTTCTGTTTTTCAAGAAAGGAGGCAAATAAAAATAGAAAGCAAAAAGTAGAAAGTGACCGGAGAAAGTGAAATTCACTTCCGATGTATAGAATCGTCGCACGAATGCGCGAATCCAAAAATAGAACTTTGCGTTTCCTTCCTATCGGGGCCCGCCCGTGTCCGTTTGCTTCCGTCAACTGGGGCATGCGTTTCCGCCCTTTTCACCCTACTCGTTTTCCAACGCGTACACATAGGCGGAAAAATGGAAATGGTTTGGCATCCGCTTGACCGAACGCTGCAAATGTCGCCGGATGGTAATAAACGGAGCGCCAGCGAGATGCGACATAAACCTGGCTCTGCTCCCGTTTCTGTCTGCGTCCCATACTGACATGGTAACGATGATCACGGCGATAATGATGATGCGTGTACTTTTCCTCCTCACCACCGTACTGCAGCGTGCGAGTGTAGTGACGCGATCAATGACACTCCTTTCCTCGATATTGTCGCGCCAAATGTACGAACGCGGCGACAGCATGTTTCGTCGCCGGTGCGCGAACTTTCTGCTCTCGCATGACCATCCTACCGGTCGCGGAAACGGCCTGCCCGAGGTATCCCGGACAGGATGGGTGGGTTTTGGTGGCCAGAAGCCGTATTATCCTGCATTCACATCCCCCCTGTCGGGGGCCAGTGGGCGCGCTGTAAACAAGCACGTTTTTCTGATTGATAAATTTGTCACTTTTGAGTCGGCACCAACCAAGCACCAAATGAGATGATGGTAGGGGAAGGTAGGAAGGTAATACGGTTTGTTTTTCCCCTTCACTCACAATTCTGTATTTTATTTCGTTGTTTATGCTGCCCAATTGATGTTTTTAATATAGTAGGATGAATAAATCGAATGAATCTTGCATGAACATCGACGATGGAGGCGCCTGGTATCTGGTGTAGAACTGCTTCCTGAAGATGAAACAATTTAATTTTATCCAGCTAATCTTTGATTTTAAAATTATTTGGTCCAATTTTTATTCATCGTTTTTTTACAAATCGATATTTCTTCCTCTTTTTTATTATATTGCGACTGAAGTTCCACTGTACGTATCCAAATGAAGCCCAATTATTGGTAATTAGGCCTACTTAGAATACCATCGGCCAGCAATAAGGATGTGCACGTTAGATTTCATACCAGTAGTTCATTCCGTTCTCTGGGCGTTTCTCCGGTCTTTTACGTAATTTTTCCGCCGCATCATTCCTTCTCCGATCGATAGCGCTCGTCTCATATATCTCGAACGTTGTACGAACGAGATTCCGCTTGTGGATTCCGTGGCTGCCATTTATTTCGGCGTAGATTCTCAGCGACACCCGTCCGCTTGCGATGAATCCCACCGAAATCCAGGAGAGATTTAAATGTTAACCCATTTATCTTCTTTAAAACTCGGCCACCGCCCCGGCGCCTATGGGAAGCGCTGGTGCAGTCTTGAATCCAGTTTAAGA
>JAOEFI010000004.1:448981-470886 GCA_034621735.1 Anopheles plumbeus
GATTTTTGCTGCCGCCCGGGGTCCGGTCTGGTGGTCGGCTACGGGTTCACTCCCGGGAAGCATAAACGAGGAAAAGATTGATTGCGACATTGTCCCATCGGTTGGAAGTCCGTGCAATTTTCTCCCTCTATCTCTCGGTCGCTTGCTGTGTGTCTGAAAGTGAAAGATAAAATCACACAGTTTTTTTGGGCTGACAGTCTCTTCCATATTTTGAGCCCCGCTGGAAGCACTGAATTGTCGAAGAGATTTCCTACTTTGGAAGGATTCGTTCTACATCGTCCCCGGAAAATGGTGGCTCTGCGTCTTCCGGTCCGTTTGGGATCTATTATCGAGCCGGATGGGGAACAATTCGCCAAAGAAAAGCATTCTTTGCCGCCCACGTTCGCCCAACTTTCTTGAGATGTGTTTGGCAAAGAACAATTCGGGAAGCCTTTCGGTTTGCTTGCCTAAGTTTTACTGCCGGGGCTTTCGAACGCGAGCAATAAATGCCCAAGCTCCGGCCCCTGGAGTTTCACCGGACCGACCCTGGGAAATGGGCCAACAAACTACGCATCAGTTGGAGGCGTGCGTACCGAACACGAGCGAAGTGAAATGTGCGAGTGGGCGAAAAACTAGGAAAACTGGGAACAACTGGGCGCAACCGTTTCCACCGGGCGAAGAGTGGGGTCGAGTTTTGGGTTGGGTTAGGCTCCAGAAGCTCGTTGGCGACAAGGTTACGACTGCGCCCGTCGCACAGCGATGGCGTGGTTGCTCATAAAATTTAATACAAAAATTGTGTACAATTTGAGTTACTTAACTGGAAGGATATCGAAGCACGAATAGATTAACATTTTAAATACTTCATATTGATTTGTTTTTGATTTATTCCATTTGTATTTCGAAAATCTGCTGTAAAAATTTAATCGTCCGTCAATGTTTAGTGGATCCACCCTTTGGGCACCACTGTGCGCGCTGAAGTGAGAGTTTTCGTGCGTCTGGACCTTATGTACCGCACGGCCTGTTTATCGATTAGAAGCGATCGATCCCCGGACCGTTCCCAAAAAATTCCCCACGCACGAATGAGGCAGCCCGGTTATGTACAGCTGCCGCATAAACCGGGAACGGGCCCGGTTCCTGGTCTCCTTTTGCAGAGTGAACCGACGGCCGTGCAACGAAGGAAAAAGGAAAATTAAACGTCGTCGCTTATGTAAAGGCCCACCGCAAGCCAGTTTTCTGGTGCGTGGGACATTCCGAGCCCCGGCGCCGCTGGGATAGTGCGTACGCAGATGACGATGATACATGCCCCGCGCGGACGCCGGGAACGGACGACGCGAAACGTAATTCGGGAACGATCGTCTCGCCGCGGGTTTTCCGGGTGGTTCCGGGTGGAGTTGCTTTAAGTTTTCGCATGGGAAATTCATGCCTATGTGCAGTGTTTCGGAGGCCCTGGCCCGGGTTGGTTGCGAACTGTGCCCACAGGGCCTAGGTGCCTTTTCTTCTTCCCGTCGGCTTCGTCGTTGGACATTTCCACTCATTTCCACTTTCGATTTTATTTTCCGCCACCTCTCCATACGGGGTTTCACTGGGCAAGGCGAACCTTGCCGGAAGGCAAAAGGCGTTCGGGAACACACTTCGAAGAAGGAAAATCGAATACGTACGGTGCTTACGCATGGAAGAAAAAATTAAATATCGTAAAATTGGCAAAAAATGAAACGCATGGGATACATTATTAAATATGTGGGGCCCATTTAAAATAGCTAAACGGCACGGTGCCATATAAAGGCCAAAGAAAAGAAACAAAAAATATATGCTCATTTAATCGTTTTCCTTTTACTATAATTGGCCATTATTAACGGTGAGTGGTGCATTACATGAAAACGTACTACTGAATATATACTCATCTCAGGGAAAGCGAATTAAATATTTCTTTACCGCCCTCTTTAAGGAGTTCACTTTTCTAAAGATACAGTACACAAGAGCTGGCCAGCTATTTGGCTTGAATTAGCTGCGCAATTGGAAGACCCTCGCCGATTGACATTGAAAAATGAGTAAACTTATGCAATCTCCATCGCAGCACCGGGGCGCCGTAATAAATTAGTGCGTCCGTAAAAAAGGCTACGCATATTAACTGCCACAGCAGTTAGACTGATCGCCCCGCCGGCCAACTCGTCCAAGGATATTGGGCCGATATGTACCTTTTTCGTTAATTTGTTTCTTTATGGTTTCTCTGTTCCGCGGCAGGATGCGGCTCGGCGGTTCCGGTGGGGCCGCATGGTGGTATATAGCAACTCATCTTCGTGTACATGCACAGGGCACCGTATTTTTTTCTGTGTGTGCTTTTTTTTTGTTAAACCCTGTTTTTTTCCTCCCTTCTGACGGCTACATTGTGACGTCTAAATATTGGGTCACACAGCTTTTGCCCCGGCTGTGTGTGCTTCCATTTACTACAATGCCATTCCCGTTTTTGTCCTGCTCGTTTCCACGGCTGCTAGCGGTTGCTGTCTCTCGGCGGGAGCGCTCGCTTCCCATTCATGCCCGGTGTCCTTCGGTTTTCCCAGCCCCTGCTACACGCTATGTGTTTCTTGTGAGCTTTTCATTTTTTCCCCCGTCAACGTTGCTCCAGTTTTTTCCGTTCGCTCCGGGAAATTCGGGCATTCCGGGATCGCAGTCTCACGGAGCCGGCTCGCTGTTGCTCTCTTTCTCTCTCTATCCTTGTCCCGGTCTCTTGCTCTTGCTCTTCATCTCGTTCGTTCTTTCCTTCTACATAACACTATCGATTTTCTCCGGGAAAAATAATGCTTTTTGTGGGCTGTGTTTGTTTTTTTCTTTCATCACTCGTTCCCGAGCCATCCATTTTCGGCGCCGCTCCCGGTTTTTGTGTGTTTTTTTTCTTTCTTCTTCCCGTTTGGATTTTTACCGGTACGGCGGCGGGCAGTCCTGGATGGAATGGTGGTAGGTGGTTGTTTGTTTGAGAGGCGGTTTCTGGCTCCAGTGTGGTGCTATCTACAGCAAAGTACTGATGAAGAGGATAGCAGGACGAGACAGAGGGAGAGAGAGAGTGAGAAAGACTACAAAAAAGTCCCGAATTCTGCACTCTGGAATGGATGGGGATGCCGGCGGTTACGGCGCCACCGTCGCCGCCGCCGCCGTGCGTAACTTTAGGAAAAGTCAATTAAGCTCGCGTTGTTCGGCAAAAGTTCCCTTGTGTGTTTGTGAGCGTCTAGTGGTTTTTTTTTTGTTTTCCTTTTATACGGGTTGTGCCCTTGGGATGGATGCGTACCTGCCTTCCGTTTTCCTTCGTCAGTTCCTTGTGTCCCTGGTCGACACCGTCGCCGCGGAGTTCTTACAAATGGATGGGGCCCCGTCTTGAAAGCATTCCTGCGGGAACATCACAGTTCTTTATATCGGCCAGTGATGATCTTTTGGTTTTTTTTTTCTTCACAAGCTACCAGATGAAAGACCACAGAAGGATGTAGCTTTTTGTTTTGTTTTACTATATACAGCTGTAAAGGAAATTAATCTAAGTAATTTTAATTGGTAGATTTTCTGCCAGAGAGAGTTCTCTTTCTGCGCGACCTCTAAGCGTGCTGTTCTGGGAATGAAGTTGAATTAACAAATAGTTCAATATTTCATTTACAAGCTCCCTCTCCCGTTACATAACATGATGCACCCGGACCAGGATGGTTGTAAAAAAGATTTACGCCCCAAATCATGAACGGCATTATGCCTGGGGGCATAATTCTTACTTGCTTCGACCATTGTAGTTTTTTTGTTGTTCTCAAACGAATTTTCAAGACCTTTCTGTTAATTGCTTTTCCGAGAAGAACCCACACACTCGACGTCCCTGTAATTGTGCTATTCAAATTCATCCTATTTTCATGAATAATTGTTGTTGAATGTAAATAATCAATATTTCTCTGTTGTTTTTCTTTCTTCCCTTTCCTACAGGTATGTTGGGCTTCCTTGATGACCATGGAAGGAACGAAAGCACTTTGGGGAGGAAATGTGAAATGTTTGTAAGCAATCTTCATCACTTCTATAGCGATCTTCAAGCCAACCCAGTATTTTTTAAGGCTTGTTGTAGCGAGTTCTTCGTCTCATTTAGAATTTCAAGAAAGTCTTATGTAGTACCTTCATAAGTACAACACTTTCCATTGAAAACTCGCTCAGCTTTTCATTCCATTTTTCCAGGAACTGTCTTTCGTTCTCGTATTGCTTCGCTCTAGGGTTTTCATCTCGCCCATCATGGGTTCATTTCCGAGATGTTCTGTATCATGAACATGTCATCCGAACGGCGAAGGCCCTGCAGTAAAATGTAGCACACCGAGGACATAAGCCCTTCCTGCGGGAGGTTTACTGCTGCAGGACAACGAATCAGTATCATCGCCCGGTTCGCGACCCACTTTTTCACTTCACTGTGGGTCATGTCAATGCACAGTGGTGGTAGTGGTTCCGTTTTTCCTCCCGGTTCCAGATAGATGGGGGCTCTACGAGGGCACCTTTCTGGTTTTTCATCGTTTCCGTACCGAAGGTGTCCTAGTGGGTGGGCCTAGTGCGGTGGTGCGTACGTGTGAAGTGATGCTACTCTCACCTCATCTCGTAAAAAAAAAACCAGTATGCCGGGAGAGCTGTTGCCAAGAAGAGGAGAACGAACAACCGCTACCAGATTGCGCCTACTGGAAGGGAAGCAGCAGATCAGCGAGAAGTTTTTTCGGGTCGTAAAATGAAAAATCTCATCTCAAGAACATTCGGACGTGTCCCTCCAAAAGGGTGGGTGCGGTGTGTGGATGGTTCTTGACTGCCGGATACCACCGGGGATTATTCTGCCCGAAGCCATTGCAAGCAGCATGTACATACATACACACATACACAGCTCTACGCGATCCCTGTGGAGAGGGCGGGAAGGATTATGGTGATGCTGCTGTGTTGGGTTGTGTCCTTAGGAGGAGTGCGCCATTTCTTGACAAGTGCAAAGCTTGATTGCAGCAACATCACCGGCAGCAGGACACTCGTCCACCAGTCACCCTGCATCAGTGATGAGTTTGGCTTGGCCCTTTCTTGTCTTTCTGGTGTCATGATGAAATGTCCTTCCGCTCGGAATGGTGACAAGGGTTCGGTAGGAAACGACCAGTGCTTGCCGTGGTGGTTGCGTGTTACATGCTCGTGCAAAATGTCCTTGTCTTATGAAAGTCAAACTCATAGAATAGATGCGGAAGGAAACAAAAGAAAAAACTACTATCATTCTCATTTTTGTTGTTGCTTTTTTAAATCCTTTTTGTTTATTACTTATGTGTTTATGGTTGATATTTCGCCACTAGGTTCAGATGAAGAAGGCGGATAAAAATTATAATCGAGTGCGTAAACACAAGCACCGGTTTGACATGGCCCGCCCTAACATCTGATCGTGGTTTGAAGGAATTAGAATGTGTGTTTGCTTCCGTTAATTGTTGCTGTTTCATTAGTTCATTTCGAGATCTCGTATTATAAAGTTTCATTAGAATTGTTTAGTTAATTATTTATTTGATTAGAATTTGTCACATGTTTTATTACGTTCCCTTACTGGCGCTTTTCTGTTTCATGTTTTATCTTTGTCATGCATACACATTTCAACCCAAATGCTACTACAGCCATCCCGGTTGCCGACATTCGTCCGATACATGCATCGTATGCTCCAGCAAGCTCCTTGTGGCTGCTTGGAAAAGTGCTGGAGAAGCAGAATATTTTGTCTATTAACATCGTTGGCCAGATTTAGGCCAGAACCCAACGAGCATCCCTGTAGAACTTCGTCGTCAGACCCGAGTACGTGTCCTGTTGTTTTTTTGTTCGGTTCCGTTTTTGCACATCTAATATTTTGATAGCCGGTGGTCGTCGTCCCCGATTAGTGGCGGCTACAGAGCCCGCCGCCACACGATTTCCCAGAAAACGATCCGTAAATAGGGCTAGCGAGAGAAGGTGGGGGAAAGGGGACGCCTTATCGCCCAGCGCCTGCCTGCCGCCAGGCTGGCTGTCACCAAGTTGTTGTCAGTTGTCTGGCTTGTTTTTAACGGCATGTCGTCGACTGTCGTCTTCGCTCGTCGCCCTCACCACCATTTTCCGGAGTTTCCCACCCGCTTTCGTGGCCCTCTCTAGCCAATTCGCTTTCTCGCGCCTCCACCACATGCGCGCCTTCCCACCGAATGACGCCCGTTTGGACTTGGCTGCGATACCAGCGACAAATGTCTCCGACGTTTGTGCTATTCTTAAGGCACAGCGTGTCCCGAAACGTACGCATGGATTTTATATATTGCCTTCTTATTAGGTTGTTTTTCATTTCTCTTTCTATCGTATCTTATTTTCGTCACCGCGCGTGGAACTGCTGCTGCCAGTTAGTCCGTTGCTGCTGGTGTGGTTTTTCAGGGTCGAGACGTGTTGGTTTAGATGTCATTTAGCCTGGGGATAGTAGTTTCGTTCGTGCGTCGCTGTGTGTGTGTGTGTGTGTGTGTACGTTTCTGTGGGGGGCTCCATTGAGATTATTGAACCAGAAGGCGAAGGGCAAAAAAAAAATCAAACGAAGGAGGAAAGGATGGAGATAGCATGTTGGCTACTATAACAAGAAAGCGAAAAGTGCTACGAAGTATTACGTTGATATAGGAAGACATAGAACCACCGACGAAATGTGTGGGTGTGTGTGTGTTTGCGCGCGTTCGTCTTTCTCCATTTCGTTAGGAAGTCATATTAGCTTTCCTTTTCTTCACACCACACCAAACGGGTGTGAAGCAAACCCCCCGGGGGGCACCAGATCCGGCGCCGACCGCGATGGTGTGGTGTGTGGAATCCAATTAAATGGCATGCCACCGGCAGTAGGAGTTCTGTTCTGCGCTTTGCGCCTAGCTGGGACAGCCGCAACTGGGGTCACATTTTATTCTCATGTCACCTCGATGCGTCCACTTCGTCACATCGGTGCCAATTTGTGGTCTTAATGGACGGCCACTGGATGACATGACGCCTGTGATTGACTAAACTTCGTTTATTTCAATGTAGGAAAAATTATGTTACCATTTTTAAAAGGTGACCTTTCAATGATTTATTTGGAATTAAATTGAGGTTGTTTCGATCGAGGCTGTACCTCTTTTAAATGTCTCTTACCATGTTGAAAAATGGCAATTTTTCTATGCCGAACAAAGGAAGACGCATGTCGTTCCGGAAACCGCTAGACACTCGGTTTCATTTCCGCTTGGCCTGAGGCGGGCGTGTGTCGATCATACCACAAACAAGAATTATCAATTTGACACATCTTCCATGAAATGGAAAGGAAATTAGAAGGAGGAAAAGAACAACAAATCGCATACCGAACCTGTCACTTTTCACTCGTTATCGTTGGTGGTGTCAGTGTTCAGCCTAGACATCCTTTTCCGTTGTCTAGATAGAGTGTTCCCCGAATAGCGGATTCCCACGGAGCAACTCTCTGTTGCAAGTGAGCCATATATAGTTGCGAAGAGCATTTAATGCGGCGCGGTCTCCTGAAGCTGTGGACACTCACTCTCGCATCTGGTGGCTCACACGCACACCCACGGGGATTGTTATTCTCCTAGTCGCACATGGCGTATAGCCGCACCGGGATGGCAGCCCCGCGGGCCACCCACCGTACGCCCCATGCTCTCTCTTCCCGTTGGGCATGCTGTCTAGGATTGAATCCCAGACAACTTCCTACTCGCTCGAACCTACGGGCCCTGTTCAAACCGCCGGCTTTCCAGACGGTCTCGCTCGGACAATCAGAGGGAGTAAAGGGCGAGCTATTTTACAGGACTACATAACGTCGGTGTCGGTGTGTCGCGTTGGTTGCTGAGGTTCAAGCTGCTGAGATCCTTGCCCTAGATCCCCTGTACATACCATCCTTTCGTTCCTCGGGGGGTTGACATTGGTACATAACCATTCCGGGCCGTGTATAAAACTGTGCCACGAAGCTGCAGGTTGCCGCGGGGGGAATGATTCTGGAGAGCCCTTTCTGTGTGGAGAATGTGAGACAGAGAAAGGCCACCGACGTCTGCATCTGCTGGCAAATGATTTGAATTTTGTTTTTTTTTTTCATAACTTCTTCCCTTCTATATCCTTCCCGGGTAGAATCCGCCATGTGGAAGATTCAACTGCGTCACAACAGCGGTTTTTGCATGCGTTCTATTTCATTACCTCCTAACGGTGGTTGCTGTCCCCCGTCTTGCCAATCGATGAACGCTCGCCTTGATATAATGTACCCAGCTATATCTTCTGCGGTTAGAGCCTTGTCGTTCGTTTCGACGTGAGATTTAATTCCGTCCGGATTCCCTGCTACTTGTTGGAGATGGCACAAATGTTCTTCCCGGTAGAAATGCAGGACATACGCCAGCAGCAGGACGAGGGGATGGAAAGCAGTATCCGCATGTCCGCGTGTGTTTTGTTAGAACTTTTGTTCGGTGCTTACAAAAGCAGGGCCAAGGCAGCTGCTTGCTGGTCCTTGCTCGCCACCGGTGAACCGGATGCAGGTGCCGAGAGGAAGCCTGCCCGAAGTGTTGATGTATATATATGTACGCACCAGCGAACGCGCACCACATGGCACGCCGGTCCTTCGTCGTGGTGGCTTGCTTGCCGGTGGTTCCGTTCGTCCTGCGTGAGTTACCTGCGAAGGCCAGCAGGAAGGTTGCAGAACAACGTGGCGTTCGAAGGAGCAGCTTCTCAGCGGCCCAGCCAAGCAAACAAGGATTTCGTCTTCCTTTCGCCCGACCGGCGGGAATAGGTCATGTGAGCGAAAAGCGTAGGGACACTCAAAACAGGACGTTTCATTGTTGTGTTCTCGCGAGAGCGAGCTCGTAGGGCTCCTGCACTCTGGCAGCGGTCCGGTTTCTCTCATCTTGCGCAAGATGGCGTGTCGGTGTACTAGTATACTGCAAAAGCGGTGAGTGGTGCTCCCCTCTTTGCCACGTGTCCTTTGGCCAGACACGAGAGAGCGCACTAAATGGTCACACATACACACGTAGGGATGGCCGGGTGGCCCCAGATAGGATACCACGGGTCGCCGGATCCCCTCAGGTCGATATATGTGCCAGACGGAAGGGAAAGAAAGAGACATAGGTATATTCAACGAAAGGATAGATTAAAAGAGAGAACATTATCAGGCAAGAAAGAGAACGCACGTCCTCGTCCCGACGGACTAGCATTTCATGGTTCGGTGTGCAGGGAATGATGTAAAGGAGCAGCAGCAGACTGAACACGCAGGACCTCCCTTCCGCAGAAGGATTTGCCAACAGTTGCGAAGGGAGAGAATGGCGAGGTGGGGTTTGCTCTCGGCAAACGCGGCCCCATCCTTTCGTCGTCGTCGTCGTCGGGACGGGCCGACGGCGCAATTATGTGTGCTTTTGCGTAAAATCAATAGACGAGACGACTCGCCTGGAAGGCGCCTCCGTATCATCATCATCGTCGTCGTCGTCTTCGTTGCCGACGTCTGGCGGCGCGACGGGCTCCATCATAATACAACACTATGGGTGTGGTGTTGGTTGGTTTTTTCGTCCTTTCTCCTTCCCGTCAGCACTTTTCCATCGTGCCGTTTCGCTCGAATTCAGACGAATGGAAGCAAATGCTGAACTTTTATGCCCGCCGAAGGGGGCAGGTTCTCGGTGGCGAAAAAGGGTGTGCCGTAAGGATATTTGGTCACGATTTTGTTTTTATTATCCTGCGTGAGAGAAGTGTCACTGTTTCTGTTATTTTAATGTACTGTTTGTTTTTGGGCTTTGGCTCCTGTTGGAAGACCGCTTTCCAGGACGATGTGTTTGCAACCGTCTCTCCACTTTTTGTTCATGATAGTGCGAATCGGGTTCTTACACTTTCCTTTCCTTCTTTCTGATGCGCTCCCACAATTTATTTGCAAATCATGATTTCAATCGACTGTTGTACACTCGCCTTTTAACAAGTAACAGGTTCGGACGAGTGTTCAAGCGTCTTCCCATTGACCGTTTTCTATAATTGGCAATGCTGGAAGCCAGTCAACGAGACGAGTGAAAGGGCGAAAGGAAGCCGATGGAAAACTGTGCCAATTCACGACCCACCGTCACGTGATTGATGTTCTACGCAGTGCCACGACCGCACCAACGCAACCGCAGCCGCCACCCACCAGAATGCAATTATGAAATGATAGTGGTCTCGGTGCCGTTTTTAAAATGGGGGAGAAACTCAGCACATCATCATGGTGCGGGGGGTTGATAATATCGGAATGTACTGGCAGCATTCCTGGAGCAACGAATTCGTCAACGGGTGGTCGGGACGAAGCGTGGGCGAGGTGAAGGTTGCTTACCGCCCCACCTGCGATGTGAAGGACACTGTGAAGGTTATTTATGGAACAGCGTCAGGCAGTCGGTCGGTGGGTCGGCGTTCGCAGTCGGTGCCCTGCAGGACATGCGCATGGGCACACGCAAACAGGGCTCGCTAGGGTTGGCGTGCGTAGTGTGGGGTGCGTGGCAATGAATGGGATTCCGATAGTCCGAGCACTGACATTATGTTTCCTCGCACCGTTGGGTATTTCTTGGTGTGCGTCGAATGGAACGAGCGCGCTGATGGTTTGTTGAATGGTGTTTATTAGAGGTCGGCTTTGCTTTTCATAGACTACGTTTTTCATTCCTAGAAATTAGAGGCCTGCCTGAAGACGGTGTAAACATCTGATTTATGTCGTTTAATCGTAGTATATTCTCCCGAATTTTTTCTGTTAATTGTTTCTTATTTATCGTATCCTCGTGCATATACTATGTACGTTATTGACAATGTGTTGTTAGTCAATCGTTAATCTTGGTAATGGAAGGATAAAGGCGTTTATCAATATCATAATGATGAAAATCTCAAACGTTGGTATTTTTTATAAGTTTTGTTTCAAAACAAAGAAAAGCATAATATAATGTCGCATATGTTCACAAAAGTTTTGTGGCGCATGACTCTGGAGTATGAACACTTGATATGTAACGTATCGAAGCAGCGCTCTATACCAAATATCTCGTCATAATTCATTGAATAAATTATCCATGATTTACTCAACGCGCGGTGATATACTGTGACATGATTATACAGAACTTACGCTTGAATGGTTAGGTAGGAGTGGGAGGTTTCCACCTCCGCATGACATCCGCAGGAATCGGTAACGCACGTGCTGTGTTCGAATGTTCGGAAAAGGCAGCACACAGAAGCAGAAAACACTTGGTGTCGGATGGTGTGCTCCTGCTGTTACTTGCGGTTCCGTGCCCCGCGGGACCGGCTTAGGTCTAGTTCGCTTCCTGGATGAATATTCGCACAAATCGGTCCTCGGCGCTTTCCTAAACGACTGCCGGCTGTGTTGTGGTACGCCCGCTACCCGATCTCCCGCCCGGTATGATGTTATTTCTGTCCCAGAAAAACAGATCCACTCCACCCGTTGCGCAAGCGTTCACCATTTCCGCACACGGGGGAGGGGGAGGCAGGCGCCGAGAAAACTGGCGAGATATTTCCTTTCGTGTGATGGGTGTAAAGCGCGCGGCACCGAATTTCGATCCAACTTTCATTCCCCATATGCGATTTACCTGTTTTTTTTTTCCAATGTTCGGCGACACTTGCTCCTGAGAGTTTCCCGGAGACGACTGCTTGCGGACGTGTGTTCAATTTTCTCGGCGCTTATTCCTGCCTCCCTGCGCCCGTCCTGCTGCATCCTTACGTCTTATTGTCGTTCAGCTGTTTTCCGAGGCACCGAGAGGATATGATGGCACATTGTATACGGCGCACATAAGCACGACGAGAGGGACCGGGGATCGTGTGTGCCGGTGTGTGTCATCTTCGCGGATATGATTTAAAGTAGTGCAGCGGCCCGGCGAGAAGAGTCCCGGCATACCAGCCCCAATCTCGCATGGTAACGTGTGTGTTATTTTGAGAAATCGCGAATGTGGACACGATTCCACGGTAGGGGATGAAAAAGGAAGGGCGCAGTAAATTCACGCACAAATAAATAGACGTCTCGGCTAAGAATAACTGACAGCGCTCCAAGCGAGCATTTTCTTGCGGTCTCTCTTGGCTACGCTTGCCGGTAATTATGGTATTTATACTGCCAAGAGCCGGTTTGTTGTTACAATTTACTCGATGCGTTTTTCGTTCCTTTGGTATTTTATGCAGTGGATACATGTATGTTATATTGAAGCAATGGACAACGGACTTTTGAGATTGAGACATCATTTTCTCAACGATACTCTATTCCTTTAGAATGATATCAAAGTAAACAGTAGATCACCTAAATGTGGTTTCATTTCCGCCTGTTGTTTGCACAAGTGTTTGAGTTATCAAATCAAGCAACATGTTTGTGTCAAATGCGAGTACATTTTCCCTACTGTTACGCTAACTGTTGTGCTGCAAATTCTGTTCTCGTCTGCGTCGCATCAGACCTCCAGCTACGGCGGGAAGATGTTTCTTTTTCCGGCAGCGGAACGCTCCATGCTGCACACCGGCCCCACCAGAGTCACCCCACCCCAAATATATATGCATGTGCAGCGCCAGCGCGTCAGCGGGGCACTGCAATCATGTTTTCTGTATGTTTGTTTGTTTGCTCCTCTATGTGTGTTTGCTTGTCTGCTGCGCGCTGCCCGGTTTGGTTCGATTCGCTTTTTTTTCCTGTTCGCTTATGGCGTGTAATGCCGTCTGTCGTCGGAACCGACGGTTTGTGTTTGCTCGCCTGTTTGTGTTTGTTTGTGTGGTGTGTTTTCGTTGGCAGATTCTTATTTTTTTCTGCTGGATGCAGTTTGTTCGCGAACTGTTGCCCACGTTCGTCTGCCGGCAGCGTGTGTGATTGATGTTCGAAAGTAAATCAAGAATGTTCCGGTCGGTTGAGGGAAATTTTGTTGGCATAGATTGGAATGTGATACGAGAGGAATTGAATTAGATTTATCCACAAGTAAAGCTGGACCCGCAAAGTAAATTAATGAACATCGGAAAATGCTCTTGTGTTTTTGAATACTAGCGGCACTGTAAAATTCACTTACATAGAACACATATCTACGGCACACGGTTATGTTGAAAAAACAGAACCACGAACGGTTTAAACTATTTCTAGACCTCAAGATAGTTTGTTGATTGTTTTCTGTGCTAGTTCTCCAGCTCCTCGGTTGTAAAAATGTGTCTATGCCAGCTAGAAACAGAAACAAAAAGAAAAAGAAAGCTATTAATTCCCCAGTTCCTGGACATGCAGTAGGTGCAACACATGTTTTCTAAGGAAATGAAGCTAAACGGGTGCATCGGGGACACCAACCACTGCCGTTGTTGTTGTCGTATGTTGCTCTAGTCCGTTGCAGCTGTATTGCTGTGCTGGACGACGATACCGGGAAAAAACTAGATAATTTAGAAGGAGACACTTTTTGCAGAATTGGCAAAAGCCCTTTGATGGGTATGTGCGGCGCTGCGCTCCACGCCAAAGACACAAACAACATGATGTATTTTTTTTCTTTCTTTTTCGCCGTTTCTGTACCGCGTTAATGCAAACTGCAGTGTCGGTGCACTTTTCGTCTGCATCATCGTGTCCGTTCAGTTATTGCATCGTGTTTGTTTATGTGATTCGATGCAAAACAGCAAACCGGGCCGAACGCGTATGTGAAACAAACTCTGGCCCGCTTGTGTCTGCCCTTCTGGCTTGTGGCCTGTGTACCGCGACAAGTGTAATTAGTGAAAATTGTTTATGTGTGTGTGTGTGGTTTTTTTTCTGACACATAGTTTGTTTAGAAAATGTTACTTACGGTGTTACGGTGTGACGCAAAAATAAATAATCGAAAGTTCTAACATCAAACAAGAGTGTAACTTTGCTAAAAGAAAGTGGGACGACCGTGAAGCTAACATACAGCATCATATTCGACAGTCAATCATGGATATATTGGATTGCTCTTCTCAGTTGTAAAGTTTTAGACAAGGTTATTCGCACCCAAATTGTGACTTTTTTTTTTTTTTTTGGTGAAGGATTGTGAATCATCAACCCAAAAAAAAAAGATGTTTTTTAAATATTTTTGCTTCAAGTTTTCCCCGAAGCCATAATATGTTTTTAAAATTTACTCACTGCACTGATGGTTAGTATGTGTTCTAGAGTTGGCGAAACTTTAATTTATTGAACCATTCCGCCCAAACCAGACTGCCCATCTGCTTGTTCCGTTGGCTAATGCAATGCTTTTAGTCCTGATCCTTAAAAGGATCAGTGTGTTTTTGTTCGCAAATCTTGGCATTAAGTATCCCGCCATCCTTCGGGTGAACACACTTAGCTCATGGAACGGATCAACCACTAATCTGTGGCAGGAACTGCTTTTGTTTTTCCCATGCGGCGCCTCGCATTGAACACCAGATGGCGGCAGCAAAGTCTTCGGTCGGTTTCCGGGAAAAGATGCGAGCGCTACATCCACCACTGTAGCGATGTTGACAATCGTCCTTCGTTTTGCCGATGGCGGCGCCGGCAACGACAGGAAACGACGCGCGGACGCACGACGTCGGCGATGACGGTGGCATCGAATTAATCATAACATAATGGCGATGGCGCCTCGATGGTGATATTTCGATAAGTAATTGAACGCCGGCAAGATTTCGCACCGCATTGTGCAGTTTTCGCTTTCTCGTATTCGCCAGTCTCGGTATTGGGTCGCCTTCTTGGTATTCGAGAGTGTGCGCGTGTGTACGGTGGGTTGTCGCCATATTGGCGTCGACAAGATGGTCTGGAATGGGTGCCCAACGTTGTATGCGAATGAAGAAGGATATTTATGACATCGGAGGATATTGATCAACTTTAGTTTATCAATCTTTAGGTATATAACAAAACAACACTGTCTTCTAAATTTCCGCTATTCTTTTCGTTTCTTATCGCACATTTCTGACGAAATTGAAATGATCTTAAATATGTCCGTCCAGAGTTACATGTTAAATATTGATGACCTCATGCTGATGGATAGAACAATCCACAACAAATTTATGGCACAATCTTTTGTTGCAAACGCTTCGAATTGATCTTGGTTGCTTTCCAACTTCGGCTCAACACATTATCCGAAAGGGACACACTCAACCAGATTTCCCGCCGGGGCTTATGATATTTTCCAAAATAGCTCACGCCTCAGGGAGGTCAATTTTGCCGGAAGCTTGCGACGGTTTAGCGTTGTCGATGACGAAAATCACATTCGCTACGGAATACGTGCCAAGAACAAACGGTTCTACCTTTCCAATGTACTGAAAAGATTAAAATCAATTAGAAACCCATCATCATCAATCAACCTTAAGTCCGGGCGCGTCGCGGGGTCGGACTTTTTGGAGCGATTTTTAATGCAAATGCAATTGCATCGTAGGTGCTGCTGATGATACGGTGCGGGCGCCAAACGATCGTTCCCTGTGATTCGAGTGCACCACAGTCGGAACTATATTCGGGTCCCCCAAAGGATTAACGAACGAATTTAGGGAATACGCTGTATTTTCAACTTTCTTTGAACTGAACTGCAAAGTGCTTCTCACTGGAGAACCACCGTCTAATCCGTTCTGAAAACGTAGTAAACTTTGTGGCGACTTTGCAGTCGGGAGAAGGTGGAAAAAGTTTTCCACCCCCTTGTGGGGCGAAAGGTGCTGGAGTGGAGAAGGGAAAAAGGTGCCGGACTTTGGAGAAGCTGCAAAAGTGTTGCGAACCAGTTGGTGTTCAAAATTATTGCGCCGTAAACTGTAGTACGGACTTTCTGCTGAAGTCCCGTTGTGCGGCAATAGTGTGGCCCACCTTTTGGGGGGGGGGAGTTTTCCTGTTGGGCGTAAAGTTAAGTTTTGTTGTTTTTTTTTCTTCCTTCGTGAAAAGTTTCCCAAAAGCAATGGAGTGCGAGTAAGCGGGCGGGATTGCGGCAATGGTATTAAAATTAATTTTGTTTATCGGAATGGCGCGCCTGAAGTCCGACTGTGAAGATAGGGATGCAAAATTTATCGCACTTGAGTCGGGTTAGTGTCGAAAATGGGATTAATAGAAGGAAATTGCGATTATTTAACCGGAACGGAACCTATGATCGGGCTGGGAACTTCTTTCCAGGGAAGAGTTTGCAAAAGTTTAATCGGTTTAACACTATGCAAAGCAGTACACAGTAATATAGTTCCCCAAAAATAAATAAACCGGAAGATAGGTATAAAAAACCGAACAGAAAGGTTGCCTCACCGTTATAACGTGAATACTTCTCTTACCGGTTGTTTATTTCTTACCAGACTAGAGTAGGCTTCGATTAATAGTTTCGTACTAAATAAGTTCCTTTAACACGGATCCATTTTTCTCGCGTTCATCGTGCAAATGCACCTGGTTCGATCTACCGTCGGCAGGATGGCGGCGGCTGATTGATTGATTTGAATTCTCCGACCAACATAGTCGCCACATCATGGGGACTCACACGCAACTAGCACAACTCGCCATGCGATCCGATACCACCTCCCTTCATATTACGCACCGCAACATGCGTCCACCTTGGCGTCCGGTACCAGCCACAGCGGCTACTGCATCGTCGTTGATGGCGTGAGAAGGACGCTACCGGACGAATGATTATGGTAATTAGTGCTAGTGATTTGTTGTAATAAATACACTGATATAGTTTGCATTTCGTCCTCCGCGTGGCTGCTGCTGCAGTCTTGGGAATGAAAACTTTCTTTGCACGCGCTTGCTAAGCGACCTGTCTCATTGTACTGAACACGCATAAAATCGACCGGGGACCTTATTAGTAGCTCTCTGCGCGATTTTGAACAGCTGCGTGACAAAGAGAGAGACATAGATAGAGAGAGAGAGAGAGAGAGAGAGAGAGAGAGAGAGAGAGAGAGGGGGGAGGGAGGGAGGGTAAGGGAAACGATACACCATATAGTGGAGTAGCGGATTGATTTTCTTTCCACTTATTTTGTGTGGACGAATTGAAAAGGAGGCAGTGATATGCTCTAAGCTTATCTGATGTGTTGATGAAATACTAAAAAGTCAAATTACTCTGAGTTGTAGAGCTTGCATGATTAGAACCGACCTATGTAGCGTCGGAGAAGCATTTGCCGACAAGTACCTCTTTCATGCAGATACGTCCGCTGTAACTTGGCCAAATTGATGGTCGATGCCGCTTTCCCGTAAGCCCACGCAAACACCCATTCCCATCGAAGGTGGCGAGACTTAGTGGAACGATAAGATTGGCTCGGACCGGCTGAAACGTTCCGGACGCTGTGTGGAATCACCGGAAATAATGTCAATCGGCTCGCGGATTTGTATAATTATCGGCCACTCGGGCGAAGCGAATGCACCTCTCCTGCACGTAAATGGTAGCATGTGTGCAGCAGCTATGACTATGATGATGATGATGGTGGTGTGCACATGCTGGCTGATTGGCTTCGGCGTGAAACAGTCGGATGCGAGGATGTCGTTGGCGGTTCCCGTTTGAATTCTTTTTTTAGTTAATCCGTGAGAAAAACCGTTCACAGAACACACACACGTACAACCAGTTATCGGAGGTGGTGAAAAAGCGTTTAAAAAAACACAGTAGATGCTCCACAGATACAGAGATTGTGTGTGATATATCAAACAAAAATTGTATATCTTTGGTTGACATATTATATAAAGCAACATAGAGTCAATGCCAATTAAAAACCCCAGCCTGTCGTTAAAACACGTTTGAACATAGATCATTTAAAATTTCATACCGCCGTATTAAATTATGTTCTCACAACATCGGTGGTTCTTGTTACAGCGGTCGACCTCATACAGAACGTCAACATTCGTGGTAGAATACTGCGTTACATCATCGTCTCATTTCTGGCATATTGTTTTTCCTTCTCGGCTGAACTTTTGACCCATTGCTGGTGCGATCGCCGCCCATAATCACCGCCAGCGCGACGAGGAAACTATCATTAGAAGCCATTTGCTTCGCGATTCCCTTCGCTTCTGTTCGTTCGCCATCGAGATTGCCGCGGCCGCCTTCCGCTGCTCCGCTCCGATCCGATCGTGTGTTGTGACTGAAGTGCCGCGAAGTGAAGACGAGAACCGCTTTTTCGACATGATCTCTTGCGGGCCCATGCACGCGCTGTTCGATCCGGTAGCGGCGGCTTGCAGCGCCGTCACCGTTCGTAGCAGCTTCCAGTTTGATTAGATTCGCATGATTGAAGTCACAATTCATGGGAATTACGGTCGTAAATCGCGACGGCAGGTTTCCACACACCGCATTTCACGGCCCTATGCACCGAGGGCCCTTCTGTGTGCGGCTTCGGCGGGCTGATGCGCGGGGTAGGGCTACCCCATTGCCTCGAGGGGGGGTGGTGGAGAAGAAGTGCTGGCGGTGGTGGTCGTCTGCTTCTTGATCGACGCGATCGCGCAAATTGGATGCGCCGACTCCAGTGGGGTTCTCCGTGGCGGCGGTGCAGATGGCTGAGGCGATCGCCAGAAGTCGAGAAAACCGATCGGTCCGTGTTGTGACAGGCGGACACACTCTCGCACCAAACGTCGTCCTTGTTGTTGGCACCCCCCGCACCCCGATTGGTGTGGAAATGTCGAGAAATGTTCGTCTGCGAAGATCGATCGATCGACGACTGCGTGGAGTCGGTTCTCTTTGCGCCCGGGAGTGCTCGGTTTTGCGTACGCCAACGCCACTGACGAATGGCAGAATGTGACTGTTTTGCGTGCTGGTTTACCCATACGCGAGTGATTTAACAGATGTGTCCGTACACGGAGACCTCTTAGCGGTTGATCGTTTCTTCGAAGCAAAGCGAAATTGTGGAAGATATGTAACGCCAAATCTCTAGAACGGAGTGAAAAAGGCAAGAAAGACTTTATTATTCACACATTGCCTGACATGTTGGGTACGACGGTGGTACGCATTGAGGGATCGATTCGCTGTTTCCCGCCAAGCCCTCGTACCTCTCGCCACACGGTCCGGTTCCGTAAACGATGTCCCATGGTGTCTGTTGTTTCTGCGCCATTAATTTACGATGGGATGTTCTCCCACGTGTGGTGTTTTTCGCCACGCAACTCCGCAGGACCGTGAGTGATGTGAAGAGTGTCTTAGGATCGAACACTCCAGCGCCGTGGTTGCTTCACAGAACAGTGCTCACAGCGGTTGTAAACTGTTCAAAAACATCACACTCAACCTTCCTCCACCCTCGTTGTACCGCAAGGGGGGGTGGGTTCGATATGTGATCAATAAATGCACCCTCGCTGGCGCTGTTCATCGTCCAAGGTTTTCTGTCTAAACACAGTGCCTCCGCGACACACACACACACACACACACACACCAGGTCGAGAAGATTGATTGAGCAATCGGGGGCTGAAATGCTGACACGTTCATGCTGGGATTGAGAAGACCTCCGCGAGCGAAACAATCGATCGGAAACGTTCACCCACCTCGCGATCGACAGTGGAAGGTGTCAAATTATACCTCTTTCGCAATGCCACACATCCTTTCCCAAACCACTGCCTCCTGCCATTCCCAGGAGCAAATGGGAGGCCCCAACTCGCCGCAACATAACTGATCATCAAACTTTACGCAGAACGTGACCGAAAACGCTTGCGGGGGGTGTGTAGGTGCAAGTGGGGGAAAAGTGTTGAGCATATTAGCGTGGCTTCATCTAACACGCTGCAAGATTAAGCATACGTACGGCTGACAAATTCCAATTACTACACTCTCCGCTCGACAAACCGCCGATAGTCTAATGATGTCGTTCGGTTGTGATTGTATTGTAACTCGAAGTGTAACTCAATATCCTAATGTCTCCCCCGGGCGAGAAGGGCGGAAGGGACTGGTCAGTCAGGGTGGAAGCTGATTTATTCACGCTGCGACGCTGCTATCGTGCATTTGGAATGGATTTGAGTTGATACATCATTAGAGGGAAATAATGAACCAAATGGGGGGGGGGAGGCAGTTAATTTGGAATGCATCGCACGACAAGCGATTTTATTGTTTCAAAGTAAGCTCATTAACAATCTGTTGTACATGATATGAAGGGTATGAAGGGCCAATGTGCCCTCACTTATCATTCTTTATTGGAACGATAGGTTGTGCATAAAGATTGCATGCATCGACTATTGGAAACTTGATTGGAAACATCTCCAGGCTTGCATGGCAAAAAGTGAACAACAGTTTCGTCGATATTTGTTTGGTTGCGACGGTATGCAAGTTCAACGGACACATTCCGATTCTGATTCTTGTTGGAAAACACATTTGTCATCGCATGATTTCACTCATGAATTTTATCACTTCCATTGTGATTTTCCCTCCGATGCACAAGTATGTCGAACTCTCACGCAACGACCGACCGACCGCTTGCATGACCTGTGAGTGCGCTCGGAAACTTTGTGCGAGTTGGTTGGGAAAACGAAAACTTTTCCAGCGCAGCCGTTCCAAAAAAAGTGGTGATTACTTATTCGACTTTTCATTCTTTGCAAAGCGAGTCCTCCCCTTTGCGATGGTCAGAAAAGTACGCGTCTGCAGAAAATAAAATGCATTCGGAATACACCATCGTCTCTCTCTCTCTCTCTCTCTTTTTCTCTCTGGCTCCCTCTCCAGCCATGTCAGTGAACCAATTAATAAATAGCAGATAGAAAAAAGAAGTGAACAACCGTTTCATGGCTCCGGTTTCGTGCTGTAAAGTGTCACGTTGCACTCGCCACAGGACACACAATCCTTGTCCATCCCGACGGAGGAGGAGGGGGAGAGTTCATGGTTGCGGGTGTCGACGGAGCACCAGACAGGGGATCCACAAGGGCCACCGAAACGGTGTCAACGCCGAACAATGCTCCAGTGGTGGTGGTGATTCGTCCGAGCAGCGCGTTGGATGTTCTTTCTTCTTCTTTGTCGCGCCCTCCGAGAAGTATGTGCTCTACTACTCCACTGTGTCTGCACTTTCGTGACCTAGCTCTTGCATTTATCGACAGACAAGAAGGGAGAGTATGAGAGAGCGAGAGAGAGAGAGAGAGAGAGAGAGAGAGAGAGAGAAGAATAGTTGATGCATAGTTGAACAATGCTTGCATTGACTGGGAAAGGAAGGGCTTATGGTGAGCAGCGGGTGTACGGATTTTTTTTGGTTTCGTTCCCTCCAAATGCAGAGCCCTCTGCATCGTCAGCAGAGTTGCCGCCGAGGGTTCGGTCGCGCCACTGCAATGAATGTATCGATTTTGTTACACCAGCTCCAGCTTTTTCACACCTCGCGTCAGCACACCAGCATTCTTGGTGGTCCCTAGCCAGCCAGCCAGCCAGCCAACTAGCCTCCCTCCTTCCCACCCAGACAGACCGACGAAGCCCCGGGAAGCCCTTCATCATCCTACCTCTGGTGCGGGGGTTTGAGCGCTTGTGCACACAAAGGATATCTTTATTTCCATCGCTTTTGCTATCGAGTCGAACCGACGGAACGGATGGCGCGCGCGTGTGTGGTGGGGTTATGTTTGCAGCAAGGTGGATCCTACCCTCCCGCCCATTACCGCTGGTGCATCCGTCGTCCTTGCTGTTCGACGTCCTTTCGGTGTCCTTGGAATCGGCTGCCGTACAACAAAGTTCATCCATAACTCTTACCCCCGCACCATTGTCCTTTCTATCTATCTTTTTCCGTTCGCTCGCCCCGATTTTACACCATAGATAAGGGTGGCGAAAGTTTCGGGAGAGTTTCAGTTTTTTACATGTTTTTTGTTTCTCTCTCTCTCTCCATCACTCTCTTTGTGGTGCGCTCGATGTAAAAAAATATATCCCCAATGCAGGACATGACCATCTTTCCGCAGGATTCAATGTGGAGCGTGTGCGATAATCCTGCTGTGGAGGAGGAGTGGGAAACGAAACTGCAATCAAAAGTTTCGATGTAAATGCACTCCAGTCTATGCCGTGTTCTTTTTTTATCTTTTCGTCTCCCTTGCATCTTGGCTGCACCCGTCTATTTGTAGCAACAAAAAACGTCTCACATCGTCGGTGGAAACGGTCACCTTAACTTTC
>JAOEFI010000004.1:479588-490945 GCA_034621735.1 Anopheles plumbeus
TTTCCATATCCGTGTCGACGGGTGAATGCCGAGTATCCACACCGCTGGTTCGAAGCGACGACGCATCGTGAGACAGTTTGTCGGGGACACTGGGTTGTGTAATGATATGGTACGGATCAGTCATATTTTACGTCCTCGTGAGGTTCTTGTCGCTCGATTGAAAATATGTTGATGTTTTTTTTCTTCTTCTTTTGCCTGGTTCCACACGTATAGCCGGAATTAAGGGCACTGCATCGGCACATGGAGATGCCACTGGGCCATTCCCCGCCAGTTGGTGGTGGCGGCGGCGGCACATGTGTTGCAGTTTGTTATTTCTCAAGCTCTCGGGTCGCTTATTTGCCGACTCTCGATAATTACCTCATCAATTTCTGTGCAACTGTGGACACCGTCGGTCCCGTCGGTCAATCCTTGTCCCTCCCCCCCCACCCCCCCCCTCGGGGAGCATGTACGTGGCCCAAAGTGAACGGCTCGTAGCTTCCCGCTATGATGGCGGTAAGTTTGGTGGATCAGCGAAAAAGACTAGAAGTGCCAAGATTGTCCGAAGCAATGGGAGGGAAGTACTTCGGGACAATAAATCACACAAGTCCGTGGCCAGACTGATAGATCGGGGCACACTGTACGAGTCTCGGCGCAGGGCTCCAAGAACTAGCGCAATTAGCCCGGTTATGTACGCCAGTGCACCGGACAGACCCCGAGGGTGACCTGTGTGGTTCGATGTTGGACGCTGATGAATACTGCACCTAATGCATTGTGATGGATCCCGCGCCGACGGCTGTCGGACGATTGGAGAAAGAAGTCTTGGGACCACCCTGGAAGCTGTATGTTGGAATGATCATTGATATCAGTCAGCAAGGTCCTTTTGTTGGAATTAGCATGCATACAAATCGTTAAAACGCTCACAAGGGTGTCCTTCGCAATTAGCCCCGCTTATTGGTGGAAGCGCGCAATGCACAAAGCAACTAAACCCGTGTCAACTTTGTACACCACAGACGAACGAGCGGCGGCAGATCTATCCGTCAATGCTTTGGAGATGTGTATATCAGTGTTTCTCGCTTGGCAAAGGCAGCTGCATTGGTTTTTTTTTAAATGGACTATTTGCATGCAAACAAAACAACCGCCGTCGGTGGTGGTTGCTGCTCTCGAATATAGGGTTAGGAACGCGCAGCGGTCTGTCATGCAAACCGACTAATCGGTAATCTCTGGGCTTAGTTCTTCTGGGCGCAAAGTCGTGCAGGCGAAGCTTAATGGTGTCTATGCACGCGGCCGACGTGAAGACAAGGAGGCAGCAACACTCCCCTGCGATGCGGTGACTAATAGCAAAACAAATGATCAATGAGGACCTGTTACACCTCGCTTCCTGCAACACTACTGCACCGGTTCTTGTGTGTTCCGTTGACTCCACTCGCTGGCAGGGTGTTGAAGTCTCCCTCATGCGCCCTAGCTGGACCTGATTCGTGCAACTTCCTGCGCGCCCGCTGACGGATCGAACCATTGATCGTCAACCCCGCGTTGGACGGAGTTGCCGCAGCAACAGTCGTATGCCCGCCGTGGTACGCAGCTAGGAAGTACTGCTACTGCTGCTGCTGCGCATGTCAGCCACGTGTAATTGCAGTTGCCGTACGGGCGGGGGTCGATCGTACCCGTGGTCGGCGGCGGAGTTGCCGATCGAAAGGAAGCAATCGGGCGGGGAATCAACGTTGGATCGATCCGACTTCGGTCGCTGGCATAATCGCGAGGGTGCGCCGGACTGTTATTCGATAGGAGGAGAACGAAAGAAAAAATATTGTCTATAAGATAATCACACGAAGCGAGCGGTGGTTCGGCTTCTTTTCCAGCTGGGTGAAATATGATAAATTACCGTCTGGGAAGTGCATAAATAATCTATGGATAATATTTAATTTTCTGCGTTATTACGGGCGCGAACCTTATAATTCAGTTCCAATTAAAGGGTGGAGGCAGCGAACGCAACCGGGGAACTGGCTGCCTGTGAGTGGTCGTACCAGAGTCAGTGGTGTGTCACAAATGGTCGACCCGTGTCTCCGCGCTTCACGTAGGCAAGCCGATGTGATCCTGCGACGAGGTCTATGAAATACAGAGCTGTCCTGATCGTTGCTACGTACCGACTTGTAAGGCGATTTTTGTTCTCCTACGAAGACAAAGATTGAAAATCGAGCACGAGATCTGCGCGGTCTTACATTTTATCCGCCAACAACAGCAATCACCCCCCAATGGCCACAAAAGGTGCGAAAATTTCTTCCACATGTTTGTACTGCACCCACGCAATGTTGTCCGCGTACCGTTTAGTACAGTTTAGTACAAGTGGCGTAATGGAAAATGAGATCGTATCCAACTCAACACGTTCTTTATGGCTGCTGGTGACAACCTTGGTGTCTTTCAAAGGGGAAGAACACGATCACATTGCTCAATCAGCATCTACGCGAGGTTTTATCCTTCGCCAAGCACGGTGGCATGCATGTAGGTTTGTTTCGGACCAGTTTTGTTTTTCATTTTGTTAATGAGATCATGTCAACTTTACGGAATTAATTACCCCCGCACTTACACTACCGAATCAGGAGTGTGTCATGACACGCGCTTCCAAGGGATAGGTGTTTATTCTTTTCCCATTGCGTGACTAATTTGTTACATAGTCGTGTTTGCGTATGGCGCGTTCTCCTATATGATTTGATTCGAAATTTACTTCATGTGATCATTATGTCGTGATTCGGATGTTTTAACTAATTATGTTCCATGGGCAACATAAGGATCTAATCATTTTTTGAACTATTTCCCCAACATTAAATAACATTTTCAATCCAATAAGGAATGCGTTTGGGTTATGGTGCATAAACACGGCTTGTAACCTCGCAGATCTTTGAATGTATGTATTTATTCACGCAAAAACGCCACCGTCACTAATGAACCGCGGAACAACGGATGTTTCGTTGCCCTATCGTTTAATCGGACGCTTGTCCGGACGACGCTGGCCTATAAAAACTTGGTGCACTCGAGTAGCAAAAATTAAAGTTTCACTATAACCAATAAAAACGCTAATAGAAAAGAAAAATTAAATCCATACCCTCACGTACACGCGGTGCAGTCGCGCGAACTGCCGGCACGACCATTTATCGCACAACTAAATCAAGATCTCATTAGAACGTGGCGTCAGTGCTGGCTGGCACAACTGCATCTGCGTCGAAGATAGAGAGAGAGCGAGGGACGAGATCGAAAAAGAGAGAAAAGAGGTGCATTTGCAATGCGATCGTAATCGTTCGCCGCGCTGTAAATTATGCATCATTATTTTGTTGCAGCAGCGATGGCAAAGCACACGGTGGGAATGCAGCTCCCCGGTGTTCTCCTGCAACTGTTTGCCTCTCGCCCCGCCAACGCACGGGGATGAATTTGAATATTTATTTAGCGTTTTTTTGCATACGCTTTTGACATACGAAAATAGGGCGAGCGAGAAGGAGGGAATGGAAATAGCAACTCCTAGCCCACCATCAACTTTCAGCGTTTTAGGGCCATCCGGGATCGTCGATGGTCGCGCCGGTACGCCCCGGCAACCTATTCAACATGCCGGAGTAATCTTTACCCCTCGCAGAGTGAGTGCGGCATCAGATACCGATCGAAGGGCCGCAGCGCAGGGGTTGGGATGGCGATCGAGACAGGGAGGAAATGTCAATCGATCGAGTGCGACCTACGCGGATGCATATCGTCGCGGATTACAAAATCTGCGGCACACAACATCACGGAAAATCAGCACGCCGTATAATTTAAATATGTTAATTAGTCAGCGAAAGTTTTAATAGAAATTGCACGGAAAGTTTGTTAACTCAATTGTGATGCTATTTACTTTATTAGTAGAACTTGAGCCATCAAGCTGGAATCGACTTTTCTACGTCTTCTGTTGACTAATTAACGCGAAGAAGAGTTTAAATAATTGCATTTCGCTATTCAACGACGGTTCGCCGCACAAGAAAGGATTTGACAAAAAAGATGAGTCAAGCGTCTACGAAGAGTTGACGACGGCGAAGGTCTAACAACTGACCGACTGCGCGAAGGCACGGAGGTTCATTAACCTCGATTTCGTTTGCTTTCCCGCGGACGGAACCACACATGCACTAGCTCCGGCAGCTTCCTCGGCCGTAATGTAGCGCTCCATCATATTCTGCTTTCCGTTAGCACACAAACATGACTCATCTGGTCAGCAGAGAATGCCAGCACTCCGCGCTGTATCCGCCGGGGGAGATTAGTTATCCGTCGCAATAATTACAAATTGCAATGAATAATGTCCCGTCGCACGGGCGGCGGCGATGGTGATCAACGGCTTTCGCCAGGACGACACGGAAACAGTGTTCCCGCTCATTCGCTTCTCCTGGTGGATCGCAAGTGCGCTTGGCAAGGGTGTGGATGGTGTTTCCACGAAGACACTTGCCGTATGGTTTGTTCATCAGTCGGTCAACGTGCCGCACAAGAATAACATCGATGAACGATCGGATGCATCGCTTCTGCTTGCAACTGCAACTGCCCACGGAGAACGAACCGACCCATCGACGGGAAGGAGTAAATGGAACCGAAATAGGTTACGATGCCATTCGTTTCGTGTTCACGTTGGTCATTATTAGCTCGTGGACATTTATTCTAACCATTGGTATTAAAGCATGGCGAAAGAACACACTCCCATTTATGTGATTGGACATAATTATTACATGAAAATTATATAAATGTGGCAGATATTATGAGTGGGGCGGGGACCACCCACATTCAACTATAATATATTTCGCAACATTATTTATTCTATTTCGCCGTTAGACTTTTATTCATTTCAAATCCATTCGCGCAAAGCTAAACTGTATGGGTTTTACGTCAGTTGCCAAGCTGTTGCATTCATTTTATAAGCAGATCAATCTATTTTAATTTTTGCTTAAACTAATTACATTGTTTCATCATCGGCCGCGCTGCATAGAAACAAAAGTCTTTCCTCTGCATCAATCTACTTATCCTGTTGTCTGTAGGTGTTGGGAATGTGTTTTTTCATCTCCATGCGTGGAATCGATTGTCGAGATTTCCATTAGAGCACAATTTGCATTCGGTGTGCTTTCGATTGACGCAATTTGTCCGGCGGGCGCCCATCTGGCTGGAATTAATTTCCCAAAGATTCCCCGTACTATTGATGATTGTGAGGCAAAAAAAAACTGTACATCAAAATGTAAAATATTGCGAGGGTTTACGCTTTTGTTATGTAGTGTTACTTAACATACACGTAATAGTTTCGAAGAACTCATATGTGAAATACAACAAGCAGACGACCAGAATGAACAAAGTAATGAGAATTGATTTGAAAGGCCCAGTAGCCTAATGCGAGACACGGCCATACGAAAGCTGCGGTGCATAACATTATAACGACAAGTTCTATGTTATGTCGAAAACTGGGACAGGTGTCATGTTCAACAAAGTATTCATAATTTTTGGAAGGCATACGGAAGGATTAGTCGGAACCTTTTGGTCCGACTACGCAATAGAGAACAATCGAAAGCAATCAAACGCAAACATGCTCCGACGACGAGGCGTCAAATGGTGCTCCGAAGCCGTGCTCAGCCTTTCTTGTATCAAATCCGCCCACGGAATTTAGGCGGAAGGTCATGAAAAGATCGTTCTTCAGCGGACTGTCCACCCCCCAAGTCGCTCCTAGCACACCCAAGCAACGTTGATCGGAAACTTTGTCGCGGAAAGCACGAAGAAAACAATGGCAGATTTTATAGCTTTTCCTATCAATTTTTTTTTCTTCCAATGCTCTTTGCATGAGGGAGACGAAAAAACATGTTCGGCAGGAATTAACTCTTTCTTAAATGGTATATGGAATGAGAAAAGAAGAAAAGTGGAGACGAAAATATGTTGACTGCTGCCATCACTGATGTGACTTAGCAACAGAAAATGATCGTTAGGGTGAGCGTCCTCAGAGCTATTCATAAGAAAAGTGGTGTATGGCAAACCGCAAACAGAATCGCCTTTCACATAATGATGAGAGATTTATACAATATATTCTGCAAAAACAGCCTTATAAGGCTGCAAGCTCAAAACATAGGACCTGCAAAATGTGGTGATCGGTTATTACTTACAGACGTACAACTACGATATTACTTGAATAATTTGCAAGAACTAGTCCAAAGTTTTCTTAGCTTTATGTCGTGTTGCCAAACCGAAAAAAAAGTTATGCCGTTCCTTAGATGGTTTTCTCACATACTGTTGTTGTTTTTCCTGTTTTGATTGCGGTCTCCCGTATCTCGTTCGGGACTAATTATGTCGAATTTCATTACCTTAACGACCGAATAGCGTGCCTTCCGTCGGCCGCCGCATCTTCGTTCGTGCGGCAGTTGAGTAATCGTTGTGAGAAGCTTTCACACCTCCACAAAAAAGCTTCTCGACCGCTCGGCCAGCGTTCTACAAAATGGAATCATATTTCCTCTGACATAACACACACACACACCGGTCGACGTACTGTTTGCGTCGATAGTTTGTTTTTTCTTCTTCTAACGGAGAACGCCCACGCTGTGACGTATTTGCGGGCTTTTGGCCCTGTTTATGTGCCAGGTCTCGTACGGTCGGAGAAAGGGCACATTCAATGCGAAAGGTCGGGAAGGCAAGAAGCACTGGCTGCGCACAAAATGACACGTTTAGAGAGAGCGAGAGATAGATAGAGAGAGGGCTGTAACTGTACCCGGTTGAACAACGGTCTAGGCGGAATTCTGTGCGAAAACAAGTGACGCGCGATAGAGTCCCAAAAGGGGAACACGTTTTAATGAAACTTTCTTCGGGCGGCAAGGTTGTCGGTGGGCATATTGTTTTTTTTTCCTTCTCTTCGCGATGATACAGATGTTCTACAGAAATTGTGAGAAGTCATAATAAAAGTAGTTCAACGTACGAAAAGGTGAGGTTCTGAAAGGACATGCATTTTCCTTTCCGTACATCAAACACTAACTTTTACTTCAGGGCGAAGTAATCCACCCTCTCGATGGCAGCCAAGATTTTCCGTTTCAACAAAGCGTCGCGCCAGCACGCGTTAATTTGACAATTCGCATTCGCGCTCTTTCGGACGCCGTGTGGGAGGGCAGTCGCATTTTACGGGCCACGCATTCGTCCAGAGGCGAAAAATCGTAAAAATATCAATCTATGCGCCGCATCCGCAGGGACGGTTCTCGTCTCGTCCGTCCGATCGATGTTAAGATTCTCATTGCGTATGCGTAGCGACGCCACCATGTGTAATGTCCACCCAAGTGCATGGCGAGTTCAATGCGCTGCCGCGTGGTCCATCTGGTCCGACTCCCAGCGCAGTGCAATCAATGTCCACTGGTGGTGGTCTGCTGGTGTCCACCGTTCGGTAAGCAATTCACTCAAAACATTATTCCATCCTCCACCGGGCGTAGTGCAATGGGGGTTGCAATTTATGAGCGTATCCATAATGAAATCGTTCGGAGACCAAATTTATCGGGCAATATCTGATAAATCGTTCAATGACAGCGCAATCGTGCTCGGGGAGGAAGTCTTTTTTATTCTATTTTATGTTTTCGTTTCATTTGTGCTTTTGCACACCCGTGTATCGGTGGTGGATCCCAATCAACGACACGCTTCAGTGTTCTTCTCACGTTGATGTGTGTTTGTTCTACTTGAATAGTCAACTGGATTGGATGCAGACAAAAATGTTCCTATCAAGAATCCGTGCACGACTGGGAAGCGCTCACATTAACGCAGCTTAGTTTTATAGTTTACGCCGTACGTTTGATGTTTTATTTAACATTCATTCCATAGATTAATTTTTCCTTTTTTTTTATCTCTTTCACAGGTATGCTTCCATTTGGCTTCTTCGCAGGACAGATGCCTCTTCTATTGCGGGATAGGAAGATTTTTGACAAAAGTAGATTCGACATTTCTGCAGTCGATGGGTGCCTTACGCCACGGTAGGCCGGAAATGATCACCTTCTGCCCCGTCTGAGAAGGTCATCAGGGAAGAGGAATTCGCGAGAGATCGTAAAAATACAACCAGCACCAAAAATAAAAACAACAAAACCAAATCCGTTCGACCACCACGCACGAGCGAAGGCGAGCGATCGTAAACTTGCATTTTCATTTGCGGTGGGGCGTGCGCGCGCGCGTGTGTCTTTTTCCGCGGCTTTCGGCCTCGACAATGGACGCACGCGAATCTTCGCGCCTTGACAAACAGTTCAACAAACCCTGAAGAGTACTTTGCAAATGTGTTCAATCGGGAGCTGTTGGTGGTGGGGCATGCGTGCAACAGGGGTTGGATGCTTTGTCCCAATACCACGAGGCAATGAGCGTTTGCTTGAGCGAATTGTGAATTAATTTAATACCCTTCCAACTCGCGCCAAGGCTGGAAACTTATTTAAATAATATCCTCTTTGCAACCCCGAAGGGGAACGTAGTCCCTTAAACACCAGCATGTTAACATGTGTCTACAATTCTTTTACCGCATTTGAGAAGAAAAAAGGAAGCCTTCGGTGACTGCAATCTTGCGATGTTTTCCGTTTGTTTTCTGCATCATTTTACGATTCGTACACGAGATCAGTTAAAGGTCAGGACGAAGCAGGAAAAAACCGATTTCTGTTCGGTGCAGTTTTTTTTTTATTTTGCACATAAACTAAGATTAGTGTCAAATAGGACAATTTCCAAGTCAATTTAACGTAGCTGAATTAACATTTAGTGGACGTAAATTATAGACGAGTTGATGAAGCAAAAAAAAAAACGATTCGCAAACGACCGAGTTGCAACGTTCTTTACATCTGAATTCCCGATGACTTTACAGAAAATATTGAAGACATTTTAGAACAGCTCTTTCAATGTGTTTCAAGTAACTAACGAACATATGTTCATGAATACTCTATGGTACATGCAAAAGCATTCAAAGTTGAAAGCTTTCGCATTAACCGAGTCGTATTTTGTACCGGTGGAGGTCAGGTAGAAAAGGATATAAAAATGGTACATAAAATCTGCGCATAACATGCATGATGCTCTAAAACAGTTGCCCTCTGATCGCAGCTCAAGAGCACGTTGTAATATAAAACGCGCATTTCTACTGTGATTTCGCAATAATCTTTGGCTCCCGTGCAAAAACCGTGGCTTCGAGACGAATGAAAGACCTCCGAGCAGCAAGACGCGCCTTAGCATAAAAGCTTGATTTATGCCACGTGCCGCCTTCCAGTTGCGTGCCGCACCGCAAAGCCACTACCGCGCTCACCTTCGACCGTACGTCGACAAAAGAAAGGCGGGAGAAATCAGGTGGGCCGTTCGATTGCGCCGTTGAACTTGAACCGAAAACCGAACCACAGCCACCAGCAGTAGCAGCAGCAGCTGTGTAGGAACAGTGAGCGGGCACAACACGTGCCTCTTTCATGTCACGAGAAACCTATACGTGTGTCCGAGTGTGTGTGTGTGTGTGTGTGTGTGTTCCTTCGCAATGTTTGACGGGACGAGGAAAGCTGCGGGAGTGGCTCGCCATCACTAATGCTATGATTTATGGTGCTTACGTTTTTGATCGTCAGCATCGTCGGCAAAGGCACACAGAGCAGTGAGACGGGCAGGCGCACCAGAGGCCACCCTCCAGTCTTCTCTGTCTGCGTTTTGTGAAATGTATTTTTTGGCAAGCAGTGTAGTATTGCAGAAACTTTACGACATCAGCATCAACGAAGGGGGTGGCCGTAAGGTGTGATCGCTTACATGCGAGGGCACTGGCAAAGATTGATGCGCATTTTATGCTCTACATAACAACGCGCTCTGCAGAGCATCATTTTTCCCTTTGACGTGGTGCAGGTGTGTTCGTAGGTCAAGTTTCACCAGTGACACGTTTAACCCGGCATTGCTAGGGAGGGAAAGAGATCATCCTGCCGCGTGAAAAAAGCTACAGAGGTGCATAAAGTCGCGTCGTGTTTCAGTGCCATGCAACGGATGCACTTTCCCAGCAGCTTAACTTCAATCGTTTCGGAACTCTAGACCCGCCAATCCTGTTCCATCCACATGGCTACCGATGGCAAGGATTCACCGAAAGCATTTTCCCCTCTAAAATGTGCTCCCCATCGAAAATGTTTGAATGGTACGGAAAAATATGTTTTTCGCGGAATAAATCTGGACATCTTTTCGTGCCGTGCACGGCTCCGATCATTTGACGGTCATTAACTTACTGGAAACTGGTTCGTTCGCAGTGAAATGTGACGCAGACAAAGGGCGTCCTGCTTGCTGTGGTGGTACGTTAAGCAGGGTTCATTTTCCAGCGAAAAAAAATCCAGAGCCATACTCTAACGAATTGAAACCGAAAGGAGAGCTGCAGCGTAATGCGGAGCAGTAATGAACGTCGCTGTACAACACAAACCTTCAACGCCTTACTCTAGGTTTGATTTTGTTTTGGTGCAGGGGAAAACGAAAAGTTACTTTAACAAAGTGAAGATTCATGCTTTATAGTGATTTTGCACTCCTTTAGTCTGTCGAAAATTGGATGGTATTTTCGAAAGATCGTAAAACCGATGATCTTTACTCCTCGGTTTGAAGGAATTATGATCCCGCGTTACTTTTCATACAGCTGGGAACTAGCAATCCCAGTTGTACCGTCTACGCTTTCATGTTGAAGTGGAGTCTTCCCCAGCAGATGTCAGACAGCAAATTTATCGAGCGAAATCCGCCGGAAAGTAAAAGAAAACTCGTGTAGGTGCGCCAGGGCGACTTCAATGGTAAGGGAATCCGAATCCGTTTCGGCATGCGAGAAGGGAGGGGTGGCGTGGGTCGGTTGCACACACTAATTATGCTAACAAACGGACCGCCGAAGAATGCCGGGCGTACTTTTCTCACGTTCCCCGTGATTTTCTTTTTCCCTCGAACCGACCGACCGTGTTGTTTGCCTCGCGCAAGACTGTTCGAACGGTTTCCTTCGTCCTCCGATGGTTCTGGCGTTCCAGGATCAGCACGAACTGGCCTGCGATGCGGTGGTTGTTTGTTGACCTTACGTCAGTGAAATCACAAGCAATGGCACTGTGTGTGTGTGTGTGTGTCTACCCGTGTCCTTGCGAGCTTGCGCCATTTCGTTCCACACTCCTTCGCGCGACAGTTTCCGTTGATGCCTGGGTGATTTTGATGTGGAATTATTGGCCAGAACAACACCGCCACTATAAATGATGGAAAAGACCAGAAAGAAAAGCGTAGACAATAGTTCTAGAAGAAGGTTCTTCTAGAAGCACTGTCCCGGGAAAGGTATCAGATGACGCCACTGGAGGAGCATTATCCTTCGTTTGTTCGTTGGGTCGTGTGTCCTGCAGCACCGTTCAGAGAGCAAACGGATTCGAGGACGCCGAAAGGCAGAC